>OX421463.1:11513921-12113921 GCA_949126895.1 Eilema caniola | reverse complement strand
GCCAAGTGCAAGGTAAACCTCTCCACTTCACGTAACTCAGCATAACAAAATACCAACACGCGCTCCCAGGACGACTTGTTTTGCTCTTATTTCTCGTAAATTGTCTTATTAAGCTATATTAGTTGGATAACTCGGTCGTTGTACAGTAATTACTGACTTTGTACATCGAATTTTATCAATTAATAAAGAAACAAACGGAAATAAACGGAGAAAAGAAAGGTATTTTTAGAGCTTTATGAACAAATACCTGGAATTGTAAGATAAATCAGCGAAGAATAATTATATAAAAGTAAAGCACATTGATGGCAATTACATGAAAGGACCTTTTAGGAGCTGTGCGCTTTTAGGAGGCAAAAAAGATGACAAGTAATAAGTATAGGATGCGCAGAGGTGCGCCCAAGATGCAGTTCCGATAGCGAGCACGTAAGATCCGCTCGTTCTTTTTTTAACAATTATTCGTGCGGACATATTTTACCAACATTTTATTTTTTATTGAGATACGCGTAATACCCTCAGCGTTTAACGATCATTCTTCTTGTAAATGTACTCGTATATACAGGGTGGAAAATAAAATAATGAAATGCGCACTGCACATCCGCTCAATTCAACATAAACCTAATAAATTGAAAAACCTGTTGATTATTCATGTCTATCCCATGTGACTTAATGCATGACCTATGTCCAGCATATAAGATACGCCTAGCTAGAGTTCAAAACAACATAATTTTATTGCATTCATCAAGATTTTTATCAAACAATAGACAAAAATGCCACAAATGATGAACAAAGATTCTCTCATGCATTGCTGAAATTGCCAGACAGAATTAATGCCACTTAGGTATTAAAATAAAACCTCAAATTATGCATAGTTAGAACTAACTATATACCTAGATCCTTATTTGAAAACCTGAGAATGTTTCTACGAACCAAGCTCTGAGTTTATGTTTAAAAGAAAATATAAAGTCTAAATTTTATTAATAAATTGAATTTTGTTTAGTTTGTCTTTTGTTTTAGATTATCTCGAGTTTAGTTGCTAGAATTGAATTTGCATTCACGGTTGTTGCGATAAACAAAAATGATTAAATATTTTGTGTTTTTTTATAAAAAGCTAAACAGTTACTCAGTTTTTAGTTTTTACATATCGTAGACTTGGGGAACAATAGTATTAGCAGTAACTTGATATCTATTAAGAATAGTTAATACGAAAGCTATAGTTTTAATATTTTGTTATTACAGACGATTTAACTACTCCATAAAAGTGTCAAACTTACAGACCGTTGGCTTCGATATATGCCGATGTGCGATATAGAGAACGCTCTATAAAACAAAGTAAGCTGATCTTAGCCAGGCGCCCACTTTTAATCCCCACGTGCCATATTAAAAGCTCAGTAACTGAACCATGGAGAAGGAAATGATCATATTCTGTCCTCCGTGAACTGAACTTACCTAATTACTTAATTAATTAATAATAAAACTTACCTATATCGAAGTCTTAAGAAAGGTAGAACAAACAAACCTGTGATTTTATAACCATAAGGGAATAAATACTTCGTAAAAATATATATTATTAAGTCTGGCAATCTAGTATTTCTACACACCCAATAGGCTCAAATTGGTCACGTCCCTTGTGAAATTCCATTAGGTACGTGAAACAGATACATGATCGGCAGCTGTAAGTCACAAATTACTGGCAATCACTTCTTGTGATATGCTTTGAAACAATTTAGTTTCAATTCCATATAATGTAGGCTGCTCTATAATTTTCTCTTGACAAGGCATCCTACTAATATTGTAAATGTTTAGGACTCAATAGTGAAAAAACTGGATAAATTTGGCTGAAACTTTGCAGACAGGTAGATACAATCATGAATAGGATATACGGACACCAAGATACCCAGTGCCCAAGTCAACGCCATCTTACCAATGGGTAAACCAACTGATTGATCATTGAGACTCTTACACAGATGGTTCCCGTAAAAGTCAAAATAAACCCATCGTGGCGGTCGCTTCTAATGTACCTAAACACACGCATTGGATGAAATCAGCATTGGTACTTGAATGAAGAAGAGAGCCGTAACTAGTAGGTAACCATAATACGTAGATTGATAGTATCTAACTAGAGAAGACAATACTCGTAGTCTTATAAATCCATCATTCGAGTAGGTAATCGGCAACAGCAATTTAATCTAAGTTTTATCATTTTATGATGTCAGTGCTATTATTTTTATTGAATGTAGGGTACGCCTCCATTAAAGCAGGTTACTCCAGAACGTCATGCACGCATGCGCTTCCATAGATCATCTTATTACCGCTAATCATATTTCTTACTTTTTTAAATACTATATTTTTTCATAAATTTTACTTAACGCAATATCAAATTTGCCATAATAGATTTCAATAAATACAGTAATACAACATCTATTCGTGTGGAATATTTTGATAGTTTGATTTATTGTTGGGGTGTAATAGAACCTTATAAGTCGTCCCATATTGGTTTTTATATTTTCCTACTCTTCCTTTTAATTTGATTTATTTTGGCTTTGACCTTTTAACTTCGAATAAGTCGCTCCAGTGCCTCGTGAGCGTGTTTGAGAATAAGATGTACCCGCTTGTAGGTTTAGTTGGCTTGGACTAAGATCTCAACACAAAACCTTACAACTCAATTAAAGTAACGTTAAGCTTAAGTAAACAAAAGTGACATAGTTATGAGGTTTTATTAACAAATTACTAATATATTGCGGTAGCAAGAGGTAAAAGATAGTTCCATCATAAAAACATGTCGTTGTATAAAACACATTGATGTTATTGTATTATTTCGGAATACTGATGAGCAAACTTAATCATATTTGTGATGCTATTATAATGATATTGATATAACGGAACAGCGTATAAATTTATTGTATCTTAAAATAAATTAAATGTAAACGCTGGAGAAAGTCGTTTGGGTTCACCGTTAAAAGCCAAGAGACCCCGGAACAGGTTCGGTGATTTCTTGGTATGTTTAAAGGTGTCGCACTAAAGAATTTACCTATTAAACAGAAAATCGAGATCGTTGACACAGAATATCCGGTTGTTTGTGAAGGAACCGTTGTGTGGCGCCAGTGACCCCATCAACAATCGGATGGTATTCGGACATTGTAAAGATTCCCAAGCTCAGGACTGTTTCTAAACAATTGTGTTAATCAAAAGTTTAAACAAACTTTACGTAAGATGTTTACTGTGTCTTTTACACGACTGCCACCAAGGGTTATATTTTACGCGCGTATCTTGTATGTTTGTAAATATGTTTGTAATATTCTTTATTACCTTATATCTTCTGAACCACCGTACGGATTTCAATGATTCATGTCTCAAATGAAAGGTAGTCATTGGCCAAGTGTTCTAGGGTAAAGTTATAATATATGTTGAGTTTTTGACACCAAAATATATTTGGTAAATTTTTTTTTTCATTATCAGCGTATCAAAATGAAGGCAATTAGAGGACGATTACAAAAATATATATGTTTACTTTTTAGTTATGAGAAAAGTATAAAATAAAATACATTATTAAAAACAAAGACTGATGCTTTATATATAGCAGGCGGTACCAATTTGCAAATCTCAAACCAGATGAAAATTAATGGGTACCGTCTGCTATAAAGCTTGTTTCGATCTTTTAAGCATCAGTGGGGTTTTTTTTGTTTTTAATAATATTACTTAGTTATTAATGTTCATTTTAATGATAGCTGATGCTTGCGGCTCTCTACACGTTGACTTTTGGCCATATATTGAGTTTTACTGAAGAAATTGCAATCCAACATATGGCAGATTTTAAGTCTAACCAATTTGTTTCTATTGAAAGAAACCGCATCAAAATTGATTCAGTACTTTTTGCGTTCATCGTGAACAAACAGCTAAATAATTGTGGCTCATGCATGATCATCATTTCAACTGATAAGTGTGTATCATTCCAAAGCGAACAGTATGTAAAACAGGCTGATAACCTAGTGATTGACGAAGTTTCATAGACAGTAAAAATAAATACATTTTCCATTCACTTGCTCAGAACATGGCTCTAATCTCACCGATATTAGGCACATAATGATACCTATTATTAAACTGTGGGTTTTTTATTGTCATTACGTCACGAGTGGGATAATAGACTTTTTTTTTAATTATAGTGGTTGAGTTGCATTATTCTTAAAAAAAATCGTTACGAAAAAGATCATGTTCAAAAGAACAAATAAACTAACATACCTACCTATTGCTTGTTCATTTCATGCAATTTCGTATTTAAATAGAAAACTTCATTTTGTACGTGTATAATAAACAAAAGTTTCACTGAAATAAGTATAATTTTTGTAATCTCTTTGTTTAAAACTTTAGGTAAATTTACCATTTTGCATATGCGATAAACAAAAAAAGAACCCTTAATTTTTTTACTCTTTGGCCGCATGCGCGCGCATTGAAAAACTACTTAAAAGTTTCGCACTTTGTTTCACTATTGAAATTAGAGTTATTTATTAATCAAAATATCTACAAGTACCAGTTATGAAGAAAACGATTTATGTACCTAGTACACCGCAGGATATATCCACATATACTGTACAACGTGCGATATATGATGTGATTGATGTGAAGTCTTTAACGTTATGGAATGATTACTATCTGAAAACTGCAAGGCTCTATTTCATCATTGTATTATTCACAAGTGAATTGAAAAACGTTGTATGATACACGTGTGTATTGTTGATAACCGTTTCAGCCCCAGCGGTAATCACCAACTTTACACACTTGTACCATAATCTACTATTGTCATCAAGTCTATTTGGATAAATATGTCATGCTCGTGACATTTGCTTGCTCATAATATTTTTTTCTAATAATAATAATTTACCTTTTCTACAGGACAATTTTATCGAATGCTTTATCGTCCAGTGTTCAAAAAAATTAGACCATGTTGACTGCCTACCCTATATGTAGAAATGTTAAAGAAATAGGACATAATTGTTAGGACGACATAAAATATCATAAAAAATAAGAAACAAATCGCGTGGATGACAACTGGCAACCTTAGTTCAAATAAGTAAAACATAGGTAATTTGCCAAGTGAGCAGAACAAATTACCTTTTTACTGAAGTATATTGTAGTTTTTAGTAAACCCTAAAAATAAACTGTAAGGTAGGTGTACCGGTTATGTACACCATTATGGGTGTAATTAATGTACCTATTTGTTTTGGGGTTGGGTTTAAGTTCTACACAAAGCATGCGTTTGAGAGGCGATGTCGGTGGCGCGTGGCGAAGCTTTGGTTATTTAAATATGTTCTTGTTGGCTGATGATGGCTTTATTGTACAGGTGAAGGCGTTGGAAGTAATTAAGCGAATACACGGAAACCATTCATCATTATTCATTAGCTTCATGGTACCACTCAAAAGCTTTTAGCACATTTCCTGGGTTTTTCTGCACGGGATAAGTCAGCGCTGACACTACTGGAGATCAAGTAGCGTGCTGTAATGTTGCGCTCGTGCGCGCACGCATCTCTTACATCATAACTATGTATGTAAATATTCATGGAACAGTATTGGATTCGGTTTGTGCGTTCATCTTACATCTAACGGTAGAACAAATATAACTTGGTGCATATAATTAATGTTTGCTTTCGTAAGAAAGTAGTTATTTATCTGGTGAGTGTGCCTCTATAGTTAACAGTTATAACTCTTTACTCCATTATTACATAGCTAGCGGTTTTATTAAAAAATAAGTGATGAATTGATATAGGCAAATAATAAATCTCAAGATGGGTCTCAATTTGAATGGTCTGTTAATTCCTCAGAGTGCTTATCTGAGATCCATTTATCCATTTGGGATATACTTAAATAAACACAAGGTACCTATGGTAATAAAACATCTCAATTCAATCTCAGTTTTTGATTATGTTTATATACCTTCCATTATTTGTTCCGACTAAGAGGTCATGGTTTTTATTCTCTATTACAGGCACATAAAAATGAATAAGGAAATTAGGTGGTAGCTGTAATATCATTTTTTTTTTCACGATATACATATAAAAACTGTGCACGCTTACGATTATGTTCGAAAGGTAATTTTTATTAAAAAATAAGTGTTATAAAAAGTAAAGAATCAATGTTATTCTATTCAAAGTAGGTATACACTATGATTCAAATGCTTGATATTTGAATCCCACCTTATACTCAGAGCAACCCCCTGCTTGACATTGGCTCCCTTGCCAATCAGCGGCACTGTTACCTGATACGTATCTGATTTACTGAGATTTACTCGACCTTTTTTCGTTTTGCAGCACGAGAGCTTCGTCACTGAGAGCTCGTCATATCAGCAACAACGACGCACGGCAGACGTTCTGGATGTTTATTTGTGTTTGAACTTTAGTAAGAAACGGTAAATGTTTTATTAGTGTGGGATTTAAGTACTTGTTGACTTTCGTCAGAGCGTTATTAAAGATGTCTGGGGAAACCGTTAATGGTAACGTTAGTATCAGTGTAGGTAATCGTCACGCGAATCAGCACAGTATGACGCCAGCTCACTGGAAAATGAGCATTTTTTTTTTAAAACTTCGTCTGCGAATTATCTGAACTTATCTACAGGTAGGTATAACTATTAAAAATTACTTGCTCTGACTGCTTGAGTACCTGATTTACAACGCAGTATCCATAGAAGTGGGTTGAAATTTAAGCAGATGGGTGCTTTCATGTGATAAACAACTACCTTTTATGAAAGGGTTTTCAACACGGGAAAAAAGATGAATGGTTGACTGAAAATTACATAGTTCATATATTTGTTAGAAGCACAAAAATTAGGTAAATGCGAGATAGAATACGTATATTGACGTATATAAATAAAAAGAATATGAGCATAACTTTTTTCCTTAAGAAGGCAATCGGGTTATAGGATTTCTTTTACAACTTCTTTCTGTACAAAACTTGAACAGGCCGTTCATCTAATAAATGTAAATGTTCACGGCCAATCAAAGAAATAAACATTATATTGGCACAATAATTATTAGAAAAATATTGGTTTTTTATCTTCTCATCCTGATGGCAACAATAGGTTAAGTTCACAAGCTCAATGCAACTATTAACGAGATGCTATCAATTCGAAAATGGTAGTTCGTAGTTTAACAGTGTCAATAGATGCATTTTATACCCCACATAAAGAACCTGGTATTAAAGGAAGAAGCAAACATGTGCGTGGGTGAAGCATTGGTGAAGTATTTTATTTATCATGCGCCAAACAAAAGAAGTTCTAAACCGAGACCGAATTATAGGGGTGACTCCTGCATATATAATGTTATTCTGTATACCTAAAAACTTTAAGTTTTAAAAGTTTGATCCTCCGTAAACCAAAAAGGTTGGATCCCCCATTACACAATAAGTACTTAGTCATGAATAAGAAGAACAGATGTGAGTTGTTAACAGATTTTCAAGCAGGTTGAATAGATTTACAGTTGTTTGGTAATGGTATCGTTTGCAACAAGTAACGTGTATACGAGTAACAAGTAACGTCTAAGGCGTGTTACAAGTCCATATCCGGATGTGAAACGATAAGATCAAGATTAATTTCTTGACAAATAAATTCGAAATAATCGACACTGGATCGGAGTAAGTAACGGTAGTGCATGGATGACGCGACGGTTAACGACATCGTGTGATCTCGATCGGTGGCGCCCGCGCAGCTTCGGTTACTCAATTACATGCTATTATACTATCAAGCTATCGACTGATCTAAGGCGTGTGTCAAAACCATATTACCGTTATATAGTGCGCTGTATATACAGTCAGTGTCAGTATGATCTTGACTGCAAGGTCTCAAACTGATCTTAAAACCAAAGTATTAGCAGTCTTCAATTCGTCTTCGCAGGACCGCTCACATTCTGACATTATTATATAACGTTCTCTTTAATCCAACTATTCCCACTCATCTCAAAGAACGTTTTACATTTCTCCACGACGCGCATGCGAGATCCTTGAGGCCGTTAGGAACTTGATGCTGGGATTGCCAGTGCACTCTACCGATTATTATGGCAAATCTTTTACTGTAAAGGCCATTGGCCTATGGAATGCATTGCCAGTAAAGATTAAAGAGGTTCAATTCATAATATTTAAAAAATAATGGTATAGAATCATTGTCTCTTCATAGCGTAGTGATTAAAATCGCCTCACATTCATATTTTATTTAGCTATATGTATTTGTGTACTATAGATATACTATGTAATTGTTTGTGTAACACACTCTATATTATATTACGTTTATGACAGTACATCAACACTCACTTATACCTATTCATACTTTTCTTTCCTGTCCAAGCTATACCAGTCATGTACACCATTATGGGTGTCATTAATGCACCTATATGTAGATTTCCCGCACGTAAAAAAAACTCTGTAACAATATTGATGTACAGAAAAAAAAAATCTATCTATTAAGACCAAATCTGTTTTATTGATTTTAATTACGTATCCTCCAACCTAAAGGTGTCAGAACAATCAGTCAACAGGAAGGGGGAAACTACGTATTAAAAAAATAATTTTAAATACTTTGTTCGGAAAGATCGATTGTACTAGTAGTAATTAAACTGGCAGTTATACCCTTCTTGTGAGTTGTTTGAGATAACTTATCTTTATCTTTATTTGAGCTAGGTAGATTACATACCATTCTATAGCTTTACAAACATAATTAACATCTACCTGGTCTAGGAACAATAGAGATACTTGAAACTTTAAAGTAGTTTGTAGAACAAAGCACTCTCGGAAAAAATGTCTAACGTTTTCACTGTAGGGAAAAAAAGGAAAAAGCCTGTTGTTTATTTTAATTATAATTGGAGCCATAGGCGATAGATGTATAGGTGAGTAACTGCCTGCTATAAAATAAGACGGATTGCACTCTGGGAGTGCCGGCAGAAGTGAAAACTTTTTCTTTCTTTCTTCTTCGTTATATACATATAAAAAGATAATAAGAATATACCATAGGTACCATACCATACCATATCATACCTATAATATAGCGCTAATCATAGAACCTATCACTTATTTTCTGTCAGAAGAAATTAATAAATTACAAAAAGAAAAAATAATCCCAAAAATTGCCAGAAGGCCAGGTTTGAACCCGGTACTATCTGAAACCATAAGGATATACAGTCGAAGCGCTTACCCTTATGCTACGAAGCTCTATATTGTATCTTGCAAAATAGACAGTCTGTAGCTAATATTGTAAGGCGTCAGTCGTCGGTTACGGTTCAAAGGTCAAGCGATCCTGACGCGAGTTTAACACTTTTTACCCGTCCAACGCCGCTAAAGAAGTTTTCACTTTAAAAATATGATTTTATTTGTAAAATTTAAACTGAAATTTCATTATAATCCTCTGAGCAGGTGAGAGTGAACCCTCGTTCATATTTCATTAATCAACTTTTAAAATTAAATGAGAAAAATGTAATAAATTCAAATAAATTGAAAAATTTTTTGGGCAGTTACTTAAAGACTGTGTAGTTTGCTGAAGATTATTTGCGAATATCAACAAATTGTAGGGATATTCCGGCACTATAAACAATAATAAAAATTTATAACAATTTTGAACAAACTTGTAGAGAATATAAAAATAGAGGCAAAAAAGTCCACAGAAGAGATACTTAAACGGTACAAAACCAGTTAACGACTGGAACTTAGATGCATACATATATAAAACTTTCAAATGTAAAACTACAGTCCCTTAGGGCACGCCGTGATTCCGGCGGTAAGACCCATCATGGGGGAGTGGCTGGAGAGGCCACACGGTAGCCTCTCGTACCGTCAGACGCAGATAATTACCGGACACGGTAGCTTCGGGCGGTATCTGCATCTGATGGGCATAGAGCCAACGCCCGAGTGCCATCACTGCGACGCGAGCGTGGACTCGGGGCTGCACACGCTCACCGAGTGTCCGGCGTTTGAGACGCCGAGGCGGGAGCTTGAGTGGCCCTAGGGGTGAGAATGCTCACGCTCTCCACCCTGCTCGCGGTGATGGGCCGCTGCGCGGATGCGTGGGCGGCTAGCGCCTTCTTCGCGAGCAGGTCATGCTCG
Source organism: Eilema caniola (assembly GCA_949126895.1). NCBI lineage: Eukaryota > Metazoa > Arthropoda > Insecta > Lepidoptera > Erebidae > Eilema > Eilema caniola. The sequence goes on along the minus strand of OX421463.1, from coordinate 12,103,850 downwards.
TGAAGGAGACAGCAGAGCGGGCACGGCGCGATGAGCGAGACAGACTCGCGGACATCGCTGCCCGCGTTTGCAGGCGGCTCGGGCGTCGGAGGGCACAGACTGACCTCCACCCCCCCCATGCGCGGGCCTGAGGGCGACGGGTGGAGCTGCCCGTCACCCTAGCAGAAGCAGGCCACGGCGGCGGCTCGCATCGCGGGGCGATGCGCGCCCTCCCATACCGGGGGTGAGTCGGCGACCGCTTGCCGAGGAGGGCCAGACTGAGAGGTATGGCCCTGGGTCAGCCGGGGTGTGAGGGATACAACCTCACCTCCGGCCTGGCACAACGACCCACAGACGGCGTGCGGTTTAGTCGGTTCGAGTCCGACATAACCTTTATAGGGGGATACCAATGGAGATTTCCCGCACGTAGAAAAAAAAAACTACAGTCCCTTTCGCTTCTTCTACTTTCATAATTGTTATCGTACAAGGCGGAGGAGGTCTTGACCTTGCCTTTCCTAAAACGCCCTCCGTAGATATTCGTAGACCTAGGTCGGCGTTCATCGGGTTGCCCGTGCACGCTCTAGTCATAAATCTGTTTGGCCACTACCGTGGGCACTCTCACTATATATATCAATTCATATTTTTTCAGAAAATCCTAAGGATAAAGTATTATGGCCCAGCTGCCGCAGGAGATGTTGCTCACTTATGACACAAAGTAAAGAACACTGTGGGTGTTGCTACTCGTAATTAAATTACTGCGTAACCAAATAGATCGTGAACTTGTAATATTTACTTGACAATCAGTCTCGAAGTTGCCTTCAACTCCATCCAGCCTACACAATTGTCAGTCTTTACGCACGAATGACACACTGGCTGATAATAATTACTCTTGTCATAAAATATAAATCACTATGGATTATGATTACAGTAAATAATTAAAGATACGATGCGCGACGGTAGTGCGATATGACAGGTGATTTGAGAATGGCACCATTAAGACACTATGGGTAGAAGCCTAAGCTTAATGAGACGAATCACGGTTATGTTTTTTTGTGTTGTAGTTTGGCAGCGACCTTCTGAAAAAGGAGGCAATTATACTACTATACTATAATGTTCATTTTTTTTATTTGCGAGTAAATAGAATGATTTATTCAGATAAGTTAAATTGTTAAGTTAATTATTTTGTTTCATAAAATAATTGGTAAGTAAATTATTTTATAAAATTAAATATAAACTTACTTCTCTAGTCTTGTTATTAACTTTAATTAAGAGCTTGGTGGCTTCACTTCGCAGTAATAGGTACAATGTGTATATTTCGGTCACAAGTTAGAACTTAAGGCAGGGTAGCAGTCGTTTTCAACATTTTTAACACATTTATCTTCAAGTTATGAAGCCAATTGCTCGATAGAAATTAGCGTCGAACATGGCTCTTAAATGCGCCAAAGCGCAATTTCAAACACATTTTATACTAAGACGCCATTATTAAATAATGTCGAAGATTGTATTAAAAAATAGAGCATAAAAATATCTAGAGGCTAGTAAAGTTACATTTTATTACGCAGATACATTTTTTTTTTCGGAAAACTTGTAAAAACATATAAATCCGTTAAACCGCTGCTTCAAGCTCTCTCGACCATCTCTCTTTCTCGCGGACTTTATATGAGCAGTGTGAAGAGTACGAACGTCGCACTACAACCCAGCCTTTATTTTATAACATTCTAGAAAACACTCATTTAAATTACTTACTGCGATTACGTTATTATCGCCAGGCGAGAAATTAATTGGAGAAGCCATTCTAAAGTACGCTTTGATATATGGGGATCGGAACATTAAATCTTAACTTTGTATGGGACCTTTTGCGTTTGTCACATACCCACCAATAATATTCATCCGATTGCAAAGAAACTTTAGTAGTTGTGCACATACCCGTGAAGGTTACTAACGCTAATGAAAAATGCAAAAAAAGATATTGATACGCATACCAGGCATTTACTACAAGTACCTATCTAAACAAATAAATGTTTCATAATGTCATTATAACTGCATTCTTCAACTCATAACTGAATGAGTTTTTTTATTCGTCGTGACCTAAATTAAAACTTGTTTTTACTTCAGTCATTTAAATAAAAGAACCGTAACCATAGTGAGTACTTCATCACTGTCTGAAATAACTACAACAGTTTTCAAGAACTGAACTCATACAAAACTCGTATTTTGGTGTTTATTGTTTTGTTTTTACCCGGCTGCTAAGAAGGGTTATGTTTTTCGCGCGTATCTTGTATGCATGTTTGTAATATTCTTTTCTCAAACATGCAATGAAATATTGACATTACGTTAATCTTAATAGGCTGCGAAGTATGACGTTTCAGGCGTGGCTAGGACCAGAAGCCGGTAATGGAATTTCATACAAACCTTGCAGGCCTAAGGCCGGCAAAGTCCTCTTTTTTAATTTCGATTCCACATAAATTTTTGGCAAAGGCATCGACACTCTGCCACTATGCGTATTAAAAAAAAACAATAAACGACCTGGTATGTACTTAGAGCAGTTTTATTTACATTAAAAATCCACATTAACATAACTAATAACACATTATTATCAATTGTTTTCTTAACTATACACATAAACATTGAAATATTAATATTTAATTTAGTTGCAACAAATTGACATTTATAACAACAATGACAAGTGTCACTGTTCATTCAGAAACGTGCCTTTATACTTTTTTTAAGTAACATGATAATGAACATAAATGTAAATGTTTACTGTTAAAATCAAGCTAAAATAGACGAAATTTGGAGTTTACTTTTAATGTCTTTAAAAATAAATCTTAATTTTTTTTGTTGTTTATTTCATTGCCTGTTTGAGAAAAGCACTATACATACCTCGGCGGGAAATATTGGGTTGCCTGCCTCAGACCTATCCGTCTATATGTCTTCGGCCGGCAACCCCTTTCTTCCCGGCCTCTGTAGTAATGTACTATTATTACCTCATATCTTATTTTTTATTATTACCACCGTTCAATTTATCAATTATTGCCTAAGTGTTCTTGGGTACGTAAAATATGAACAAAAGCTATATGTTGGGTTTTTAACCCCAAAATGTACGTGATCGAAACAAGCTTTATAGCAGACGGTCCCCATTTTCTCAAACTAGATGAAAATTAATGGGTAATGCCTGCTATAAAGCTTGTTTCGATCTTGTTAGCACGAGTCGGGTTTTTGTTTTTAACAATTTATTTTAATACTTTTGTGTTCGACTAATTCTAGTGCAATTAAGTTTTCAGCTGTTACTTGACAAATTATAAGAATTATACCTACTAAATATTATTAGAGTAAATGAAGGTTATATGCACATTAGATCACATGAAATTAGGTTAACATAGTGTATAGCATAAGAAAAGCAATACCGTGTGAGCGTATGCCATAATAAATACACCCTTTACAATATACTCCATACAGCATAGTACATACATTGCATCAGACGGATATTTACAGCCCAGACTCAGCCTCAGTTGTATGGCTCGAGTCAACAATAGCGCCCCGAATACGGCAATAGGCTTACCGCCTATTATGTGGGACCGAATAGAAATTGGTGAAATATGGGTGTTAATTCACCTTTGCCTTAACCTCCGGGGATTAGCTGCAATACTGATAGAAATTCTTAGAGAATAGCGTTGCTCTTTCCGTAATATAAAACCATAACCGAACGCTCTGTTTACGCAGGCAATAATTATTTATTTCCAAAAATTTTATGCAAAGGATTTTATGGTCAGAATAACCACCCACCATCAAATGGTGTTGATTTTGCTGTTATGCCAAAAATCTCTTATTTATGTAGATTAAATATTTTTAAATTTTGCTTATTTATATCAAAATAAACAACACTATATAAGTAAATCACCCAAAATTTTAATTTGAGTAACTGTATCTCTTTAAAGACTAAATTTAATGTAAGAATTTAACCTTAAGTTTTTGGTCTTTAGAAAGATATATAGAGATGCGGACGTTTAAAATCAAGTAAATTCTTTACATATTTATACATAGTTTAATGAGGTGTGCAACAGAATCGACTCCATTGTATAATAAGACATTTTATTTAAATCGCACATCAAATATTTGAACTGGTGTGAAATCATTAGTAACTAGTTCAGATGTGAAGATTAAAAAAGTAAGCGGTTTTATTCTGTGGTTCACTAAAAAACTATAAACGGTATTCATTCCGCGTTAAGCATCACCGCCGTGTACCGTTGGCAGTGACCGCGTAACGGTACCCACCCAACGGCCCTAAGCACTGCATTCAATTACATTCTTCCAATCTTTTCAAGTTCAAGGGACCGCTCTTGTATTCGATTTACGTCAGCCACATAATAAAGTTTGGACACGCGTTCCCAATTTTTCCAATCTTCTCAAGTTCAAGGGACAACACTGTTACTCAATCGTATAGATAAGATAAATCAAATAAAAAAGTGTATTAGTAATGTTTGGACACAGGTTCACAAAATGCGCTTAGATACCAGTGTTTAGAGTTTTAACACAGAGTTTGTGTTTCATTTTAGCACCATAATGTACCTACGTGGTAAAAAAAATCACTCAAATTTATCGAGTGGAGTATCAAAATGAAAGCAATTAGAAGGTGATTACAACAATATATATGTCATAACTAAAAAGTATAAAATACGATAAATTATTAAAAAAAAACCAGACTGATGCTAAAAAGATCGAAACAAGCTTTATAGCAGACGGTACCCATTTGCAAGTCTCAAACTAGAATCTAGATGAAAATAAATGAGTAATGCCTGCTATAAAGCTTGTTTCGATTTTTTTAGCATCAGTCGGGTTTTTTGTTTTTAACAGTTTATTTTAATACTTTTGTGTTGGACTGGACAGAGTGAAATAGATAGCCGTCATGAATCTTACTTTATTCCGATTATTATTGCGTTACCTGATAAATGAATCATATAATGCGATAAAAACTAATATAAACATAGAAAAAAAATCCAATTAGTTTTGGTACTGTTAAATCTTCGCGATGTGGGCAATAAGTCTGTTAGGAAAAGGAAAAAGGTATAACTGTTGTGTATTGTTTATAAGGACCAGAGTTCGACTCTGGCTGACTTTTTTCAAGTGGTCCTAGCGCTTGTTACTTTGGGTATGGATAGGTACGAATATAAGAAAGCAAGAAATATCATTACGTGTATTTAGGATAGCAGATTATCCTTTAAAGGTGTAAACACTTTTTGAATATATCCAAGACCTTAATCTGACAATCGTCGAGTGTATGCCAGTAAATTCTATGTTTCTATTCTTTTTGTTGTTGTTGTAATTTATGCTTAAAGTAATACATATTTCTACAATCGAGCCCGTAATGTTATGTTTCCGGAATAGATAAACGAGCATACCTGCGGGCGGAGCGTCGTATGTCTTGAGTAATAGTCATGCTGATAGAAGCTAGTGGGCGATAGGGGAGGCCGGTATTTCTTGTGGCCATAGCCCATTGTGTCCATCGTATGCATCTTGAGTCACAACACTACGTTTTCACTTTCACTCAGTTCCAACGGCTGCAGACCCTTTCTCGATTGACGAGGATAACCCTCACATGTCGCACACTTCACTCTGAAACAAGGAAAAAATTTATATCAATAATTTATACTGTTTAATCCTTAGTAGACTTTCTTGGAATGTGAATGATAGTGGCTTGGGATACTCGAGCACACGCTCTGCATCGAAAATAGAGGATTGGGGACGCGTTATGAATAATCAAGTAATTTTATACTCTCTAGCTTTCTATGAATATGATTGACAATAAATATTTTATCCTATTACGTATTTATTCTAGAAAATTCAATGCATTCAACTGCATCTAAAGTAGGGTAAGGTTGCGATGATTGGACCACTTAAATTTGAGCGGGTCTAAACTGAAAAATATCTAACATATTTTAGGAATTCTTTATTTATAATGTAGGTTTATATTTGTACTTCAAATCATACTTGTAAGAGGTTACAATAATTACAAATAGTGACCAAATAGTGACTACGAAGTAGTTGCATTTTTTGAAATTCAGCTTTTGGTCCAATGTAGGAGAAATAAAAAATTGAGATTTTTGCCATAAGAATATAACAATGATCAAATTATACTTAAGCTACGATTATTATTTGTAGGTATACGTTTAGTCTTTGCTCTTTAACATTATCTATCAGTCTCGAGGTGATTTTGCTACTCTAAATCTAACTACTCCTCGAAACTATTTCTCACGTAAGTACTGGAAATCTCATTATTATTATTAATTTTTGGCTCCCTTCTAACATCAATCTTATACACAAGTGTTTTTTTTTATTTGATAAATTTATCTAGTAAGACGTGTGTATAAAGATTTATTCAATTGTTTTTTTTTTCTCCACCATGTGATTTTCGGCTTGTTGGCTTTTGGCACACCATATTAGTCTGCTAGCCGAATTATTATTTACTCTACTCTTTTAGACTTACTTTAGATCCAAGAATTGACTTTAGATGGAACAGATTACAAGCAGATCGGTAGTCGGCCGCTATTTACTGGCATAAAACTGTCAATATCGTCAGTAGGTTGAAGAAATTGCCACCGAAGCTTGACTGAGTTTAACACTATTGCCTTGACCGGTAATCCAAATGTAAGTTGACAAGAAGTTCCTTTAAGACAAAGATAATGAGCTAGGCTTCAGTTTGGTACTTATTATAGTTTACCCACTAACTAGTACTTACTCTTTGGCACAGTTAACCGTTTCATTTGATATTGTCATCAGTATAGGCTGCCTTGTTAACTATTATTAGGTAGTTACTTGTTCATCGTGTATTTTTCATCTTATGTCATTATTTCATTGTCATTTAGTTTACAAACTAGCTTCTTACTTATTTATCTAATTTGTGGCATAGTTAAGTATTTTTGGATTATTTTCGAGGTATTGAAATAAAATATTTTCATTGAGTTTTGAATTTCTATTCTACTATGACATAAACATAACACCTTTGAATCGAGAATTAGGTATTTTAGTCACTATAATACATTTGTTTGTGGGGTTAAAACGGAACACGGATGTTAGTGTCTCTAGATTATTCTTGTATTTATAAGTACATACATACATACATAAAATCACGCCTGTTTAACATAGGGGTAGGCAGAGATCACGGATCTTCATTTGCCACGATTCTGACATACTACTCTCGCTTCATTCACTCTCATTACATTCTTCATGCTATTTGTAAGTATTATAAGATTATTATTAGTGTATTATACATAGGCATATATTATAATTTCATAATTATATAATTTATTCTTATGTTCATGCCTATATACACAGTTAGTTACAATAAAACTTACTGCATAAAATTGAAGTAAGTAAATATATTATAATATATTGTATCGGTCTTGTGTTAGTATAATGTACGTTCTGCTTAGGCTGCGTTTCCTGAAACCTCCAGTAGTAGGATTTTAATCTCTGAACGCTTGAGTGACCATGCATATTTTTTTTTATACCACTTAGGTGGCAGACAAGCACACGGCCTGTCTGATGGAAAGTGGTTACCGTGGCCTATGGACGTGTGCAACACCAGGGGCGTCACACTCGCGCTGCCAACCCGGTTAGAACAGTGAGTTTCTGTGCCGTCAGTGTAAAGATAAAGCAGGACGAGCCTTAGGTCTTTCCTCTGAGAGCACAAAAACTACGGGAACTTCACAAATTACAATCAATTCCATAAGTTCGAAAGGCAAACAATAATATTCTGCGTTACAACGTTGGGCATTACGAATTGATCATCAGTTTTAATCGGCTAATTGACCAAACTCTGTGACGTAACGTAAATGTAAAATCTGGATTATTAAAAAAGTACGACCTTTGAGAACACCGTTGGGTTTTAATTCAAAAAGATAAAAAGTATTAACCCTGACCTAAGAGTTATGTAAAATATTTAAGTATTTTTAATTTGAATATGCAGTCTATTTACAATTTTAAATATTTTACGATCATCATACTAACGTAACCACTTTAATAAAGTTACAGTTTAAATAAGCAAATTATTCATATTCTTAACAGAACTGTTTTATATATTATTCATCACATCATATAATAACTGCTCATTTACTGGCTTCGCGAATAATCTTTTTGCGCGGAGCCAACCGCGCAGTGTTACTTTTCTGCGTTTGACTACCTATCGTATCATGATGATGGTGTGGTCAACCATGATCATGATACGATAGTCAAACTCGCCTAGGAAATCATTCGTTAAGAAGATCCCATATTTCCTGCAAAGATCGCCACCTATCAGGTCCAATTATGAGTGTTAATCATCTGAATCAATTGAATTTCGTGATTCTTACTCCAAAAGTAGCAATGTTGCCATATAATGTCAACGCCCAATCTATAATTTTAGGATGAAACTCAGAAAACGCTCATATTTTTAACCAGAAGTTCCTGAGTGGAACTTCTAACATAAAAGACATCAACTACTAAAATGATAGACTCACCACTGCTTTGATGAATCAGTCAGGACAAGTCATTATACGTGTATAGATAAAATATTCTTGATAAGTGGTAAGTAAAACAAAGACATTTTAATAATAATATGCATGATATAAAAATAAACAAACACATTATTCATTGTTGAGACAGTTCCCACGTATTATCTGAGGCGGTATGTTTTTTTGTTTTTGTCACAAGTTTTTTTCGCTGATTGACTGACTACTTAAATATTCGGCCTCTCATCATGGCCATCTACTGCACTGACCAATTGTTCCAATATCGAACCGATGTGAATGAGACCACAGTATTAAAATATTCCTCTGTGATTCATCGTAACTCATAAGTTCGCACAGTAAGCGTCTTTAGAAAAACTATTTGCTATGTTGATATTAATTGTTGATTAGTATCAGGAAGGTTTGAATATCTAATTTATATATGTTTCTTTTAATCTAGCATTCGATTATGGGAGCAAAAAGTGTGACTCTTTTGTATTTTTTACATTCTCAAGTACTTCTTCGTGACATCACAAAGTAATTAAGTACGGCGGTAATATAAATGTAGTGATGTGCAAGTCGGTTAGCGCACATAGGGTTCCGTGTCTGGTACCATTAATTTTGCTATGTGTTTAGTTTTAGATGTGAACATAGGCCCATATTCTAGAACGATCCCCGTCAAGAGTCTTATCTTGAAACTTAGTACAGATGCTATTCTGGCACAAAAAGTGGCGATCTTATGAACGTCAATCTGTTGATCGTTAAAAAAAATTCCATTCAATCGCTTCACTTCACTCATATACTAATATTTTGTGGTCGGAAATTTCTGCGAATGCTCCACATTGGGTTTTTAGTTGCTTTTCAGTGTTTTCATGAGTCTCCCCGAGAACCATGGCTGCAGAAAGCAATTGGAACCGCGGGATTAGAGTTTATCCTCCGTTAAAAATAGTTTCGTTTGAATGGTCATTATAACATAAATTATCTGAATTTAAATTAACCAGATGTTAAAGTTCTATAAGATACAATAAATACATATAGCTCTATAGACCGGAAGACATATTCATCGTACACAAATAAAACGGTTTTGATTTTTGTTAGGGAACCCAAAATATAAACTGCACGTTTTACGAACCACAATGGAGTAATACACAATTATTCGTCTTTTTAGAGCAATAATCAGTAGTAGGTAGAAGTTTTATTCATACTTCATTTCTATAAGACATTATTTTATCTACTATATAAAAATAAGTCGGGTTTTCCTTCCTGACGCTATAACTCCAGAACGCACGAACCGATTTCCACGGTTTTGCATTCGTTGGAAAGGTCTCGGGCTCCGTGAGGTTTCTAGCAAAGAAAATTCAGGAAAACCGACATCCACGCGGGTGGAGCCGCGGGCAACAGCTAGTTAAGTATATAAAGAAAACATATTTTGTACCTTCCTAAGATAAGCAAAAGAAAACGGTTTTGACGTTAGAATCAACCCAGAGTATCTACTGAATTAAGTATATCATTAATAATTTCCACGCTCACAATACCCGAGACACACATCTCAGATGAAGAGGTATAAACTTAAAATATCCGGCAATTATTTATGTATTACTTCTTCTAAAACATAATTTTATAAAAGGCCTATTATACGATAACTAGGTCATACAATGTTGTAATTCTTTCAATTGGTTATATAAATCAATTCTGTTTATGAATACTTCATGCAAAAAAATTCATAAAGTTGATGTATAAATAAGTCCATTAGGACCAATTATAAATAATTAAAAAGAGCCAATGAATATTTTGTTATTAATATTCCGATATATAATTACTAAAGGTAATACGTATAAGATACTTGTTTACCTTCCGAATTTCAATTCACTGATATTGGAATAGGCAAATGAAGGACATATCTCTTCGTTACAATAGGAGATGAACCCTAAGTTTGAGGTAACTGGTAAGTGATTTTTAGTTATTATCCTTCGAGTTCCTTTAATAAAATTCTAAACATAATTTGAATAAATAAATCTCAACTACTGTAAAGTGTGGGCATATCACATTGCAAACCGATACAGACACACATACCGTTATGATTTCAAAGTCGACCGCATAAGACAACTGCAGACGCACGCAGCAGATACGCATAATTCATTGCGCTTCTCAATGGTCTCCATTATCCTGCGAGTTCCCTTAATAAAATTCTTCACATAATTTGAAAAAATAAATCTCAACTACTGCAATGTGTCCGCATATCAGATTGCAAACCGATACAGATACACACACAGGTATGATTCCAAAGTCGACCGCATGAGGCAACTGCAGACGCACGCAGCAGATACGCATAACTCATTGCGGCTTCTCAATGGTCGCCCTTTATCCGTGTCGAAGTTTAACAAGTAATGCATGTAATGTATCTGCTGCATGCGTTTGCAGTTGCCTCATGCGGTCGACTTTGGAAGCATACCTTAAAATGTGCTAACACATTTTACTCGTCGCTGATAAGCAGCCTAATTCGACTTGACTTTGTTATTTATGTGACGTCAAAAAATTGGGATGTCTTATTAGCTCAATCCAATGTTATATTTATCATTATCCCCATTTAATTTTTAAGTACATAACACAGAATGTTATTAAATTAAATTATTTTTTAATGGGTTTGAAAAAAGTTTATAACCATTTAATATTAAATAAGTTGTAGTGATTAATGTTCATCGTCACATAATATCACACGCTTATACTGACATCTCATTAATATGTTACCTCATACTAGATGTAGGTAGTATATGACTGTAATGCCCTTAAATTGGTCTATTTTGGTCCCAAATATAAAATGTAATCTTGAATAAATATAGATATATTCTATCCCGTCCTTCATTTAATCGTGATATATCTTTCGTCACAGAGTATCACACGCTCACAGTGATGTTCTCATTAAGATGTTATCTCACACTAGATCACTCAAGAGGTATCTAACTATAATGCCCTTAAATTTTTCGCTGCACGTCGTTATTACATTTATGCTACATTAACACGTATATATTGCTCAAGTAACAAGGCACCACAGACCTTGTCCTGCATGGTCGTAAGTGAGTCATCACACCATAGGTACCGTGAGAACAAAGCCTTATCACAGCCTCTTGTGCAAATCGATCAAATAAAACTAGCTAAGCTGACTAAGTAGGTACAAGTTATTCATACAATTATGAATAAGTTCTAGTCGGTCGATATCTAATCGATGTATCCTTTGTATTGAATAGTATAAGGGTGCTTTGGTTATTTCCTTCAGTATAATTATTTTCTTATCCTTGGGTCGAGTTTACAATGGAAGCGACATAATGTTATATTATTATGGATCATAAAAGGTGAGTAATTTACATTGTTTACCGCTATCCTACCTATAGGTACATATTTCAATACATCAGTTAATCGTGAATAATTAAAACTATCAATATTGTAGCAGTTACCTATCATTTTAGATAAGACTAAACGTCTAATGATCTTGAAAATTTAATTATTTGATCATTATTTATTACGAGCAGCCCCACTTTGTAAAGGAGAATTTCGTTAAAAAGTTCCAGTCATGAAGCACACACCAAATTGCTCATCAGTTCTAATTTCAACGACTATTTTACCGCATATACAATCCCAACTGCCAAAATGTATTTTAATATCTACGTTGATGAATCAGTCAGTCAGTAAGTAATTATATAATGGAAATGGAGAGCTCTGTTAGTTCTATCTTTTCCAGATTATGATCTATCTGTGTATCAAGTTTTGGAACCATCCGTCCAGAAGTTTTGCAGTGATTTGATAACAAAGAAACAAAAATCCTTACAACCAACAACCGAATAAAGTTTGGCTCATCAAAACATAACGAAAAAGTCAACTTAAAAATGATATCTATTGGTGGCTCACCAAAATTGTTGTCAAAGTTCAAATCGAAGGCTAAAATTATAAAAATAAATAAGCAATACGTGCTGCGTGATGTTGGTAAACAAAATGCAAGTTCAATGTATTCCTACGGAGCGGCCTCACCAAGCTCCAATGTCAATGTCACCTTTCCATTGAATCGGGTCTCGACACTGCTCGACACCGCATCACTGCGCTGCGGCTCGACAACACCGCGCCAATGCAACATAAACCCTCCGTGTGCGTTGACTCTTAATTTAAACAGGAAACGCTTATGCTAATCTTAAACTCGGATTTAGACACTGCACTCTTCAAACAAAAACTGGTTTTGGAAACAAAGTTTCGGAGCCATTTATGTTGCGTTAAGCCACTGAAGTATTTAAATGATTAAACTTCAAAATTGTAGTGTAGAAGCCTAGTGTATAGGGCAGCGATCTCATAGACAAGCACCACCAGGTACTCATGGAGGTTTGAGCAGCACGACTTGGGCAACCATGAAGACTTCTGCGGCGTAGTGGTAAAACTTTCGACACAAGGTTACGGATATGAATTTCCATTGGTATCGTCTAAGTGATCCGAAGTTTATGTAATATGAATGTATCAATAACATGCAAATTTAAGGATCAAAGTAAATACTTACACCCGCATTTTAGATGCAAAGTTAAAATGCAACGTTAGAAAGTTAAACTGTGCTTAAGGGATATGTAGAGAAAACAATAGAGGTGCGGCTTTTAATATGCTAAGCATATCCGGCATTGTACTATTTTCTTTCGGATTTCAAAGGTACATGTCACAATTATTCAAATAGTTGTTTAAGATGTGGGTGAGTTAACGCGAATCGCAGAGGAATTTGTTACACAAGGTACCTACTTAATGTGCGTGAGCTTACAAATGGTGGTATTCACGACGAATCGTGCCAATACATTATACAACACACTTAATCTCTTGTTTCTGTTTTTATTAACAAGGTACTTAGATCTTGAACTTGATGGAAAGTTTAAATTGTTCTTCTAGATTGGGAACGGCATTTATATGTCACTTGTATTGAGATGGAACTGTAACCGAGCCTACACTGTCACTTAAATACTTCAGAGTTAATCATCTTCAGATGCCCTGAGGTTAATTAGCCCTGCAAGTCTGAAAAGGCCCCATTGGTCGTTTCGGCTAAAAACAATTAACTTTATGAATTTCCGGTAAATATAGTAGTAAAATTCATAAAATGGTCACTCGTATGAGTAGAATCACTACAATTCATTTATTAGGCAGATTCTAATGTAGTGTAAATATTGCCGCAAGATAAAATATTATATAGAATTATATATGATAAAATATTATATATACAGAATTCCAATAAAGTGGCTTTTTTAGACGTGCTGATTATTATTATTATTTAATTAGTATTATTGTGTAAATAAAAAAGGATATTTGGAATAAAGATGGTATATTACTTGAAAATTTCGGCTCAGTTTTATCCCGGAAATTGAAACTGAGAGGCGCAGTTGGTCTATCATAAATTAGAGGTAACAAGATGTCACAGATATATAATGTCTAGGAGGAAAATATTAATTCAGTTCCGTGTTTGCATTGTACTGTTTTGAACGTCATAATGAATAATTATACTTTGTTTAATACTATTTATGTATACGGAGTATCTCTTAAGTATACTCCGTATTTGTTAACCGACTTCAAAAGAAAATTTACAATTTGATCTTACTATATAGAGCCCTGAATAAGTATATACTCAAAAATAAATAAGTCCGTATTTATTTTCTAATCCTAAACTGCATTCGGTTTAGTAACACTTCATCTTATTACTTAGGATCAATCAGCCCACTGCAGTCCATTGCTGGTCATAGGCCTCTCCCAACGTGCACCATTGCTTTAGGACACATTAGTCTAATATCGTATCTGTAATGATTTAAGCTTAGATTCTACTAGAACTATTCCCACCGATGGGTTAGACTCGTTGTAAGCTGAATTTACACGATACGAGCACTATATTAAAGCGTGTCTCTTGACATAATGGCTGGCAATTATGAAGTTACTAAGACACGGGTCGAAGACGGTAGACGGGTGCAACCACCATGAGATACAAAGCACATAATGATTACGCTGAGGACACTGTGTCAGTTTTTTTATAGTCAGACGTAAGTGCTAGAGATTAATGCATCATAACATAACATAAACTCACGCCTTTATCCCCGAAGGGGTAGGCAGAGGTGCTAGCACCCACATTTCGCCAGTTTATGTTTAGGTCCCAATGTAATAGGTGGCGAGCCTATTGCCATCAACCAGGCACTTATAAACCTGCGATAAATACACACATAACTTCGAAAAGCATCGGAATGTCATTGGTGTGTGCCATGGAAAACCTGGGATCGAACCCAAGACCTCGTCTCAGCAGTCCATTACCCATACCACTGGGCTACCTATAGATTAATGATGCTAAAATTATATCCATACTAATATTATAAATGCGAAAGTAACTCTGTCTGTCTGTCTGTCTGTATGTTACGCTTTCACGTCTAAACCACTGAACCGATCTTGATGAAATTTGGTATAGGTGTAGATTAGACCTTGAGAAAGGACATAGGCTATGTTTGGTCGCGATAACCGACATCCACGCGGGCGGAGCCGCGGGCAAAAGCTAGTCTGTTTATATTTGAACTAAACTAGATTGGTGAAGCGGACCCCAGATTGCCAGTTGAAAGGAGTGTTTGATCGAAGTTTGATTTGATTGAAGGATTAACACTAGTATGAAGAAGATACCTGAATTTTTATCAAAAATGACACCAAATTGTATCAGTAGATTGGTATATCAGAAGGAAGATAGTTGAAACAGTACGCACAGTCAGGTATGAAAGGAACTTCATCTCCCCCCACGCTTAAGCTTTTTATAAATATAGAGTTCTTCAAGAACTTGTATTAGATGGTGCTTACAGGGTCGGCAGCGCGAGTGTGATGCCCCTGGTGTTGCAGACGTCCAAAGGTCACAGTAACCACTTTCCATCAGGTGGACCGTGAGCTTGCCTGCAACCTAAGTTGTAGAAAAAAATCAGATCACGCAGAGAAGTGTAATTTTAGCACCGCTCATTTGAGGTGTATTTTTTGGATTTAGGGTGACAGGTCTTAATTGAGAGCCAATGGCGTGCAAAAATACATATAATTTACACCTGCATGCGTACACACGTACGAAGCAGCGTAGTCCTTAGATAGGTACTAAAATTAAATGAAATTAAAGACGTTCATTCATGAAAGTCACAAATCAATTCTTATGAACTTTACTTCAACCATTGTTTTTAACGTGCGTATACAATTGCTTTATATTATTCTCTCTTACGAACACCGTTCTTAATGCGGTTAAACGATGCCGATTATATGCAAAACTGTTTAAAACTGCTATCTAGACCAAAATACCGTTCATTTTTAATATCACAAGCTTGCCCCGCTTGGTAAGCGGTAACTACAGCAGCTGCATGCGAATTTACTGGCGCAACTTTTAGCATTGTCCTCTACAGTGTCTGGATCTGTTATACCTTATATATATACCTTAATCAGCCGTTCAATTAACTGCCTAGGCTGTTAAATAAACAGCGCCATTCAATGAACGGTCTAAATGACGTTCAGCCGTAACGTTTATTGCAACATTTAATAACTTGGCTGGCTAATGCTTGGGCCATTCGTAAGATAAGGCACCACTCCGGAATAAGACAGAAAATTACATCCATACATACATATACTCACAAGTGTACATCTCCGAGGGGGTAGGCAGAATTGTTTTCATAGAAAATTAGTTATTGAGTAAGCTGCACAATCTGACTTGGATGGATTAGCCTTCGTGGTTATTTTTTTTTATAAACCTGCAGAAAAATGACATTTTCATAGCTGTTTGATTAAATGGCTGAGCACCATTCGGCCACTCATTCAACGGCGCCATGTAGTAAAGAGCATAGGCGGTTTATATGTTTGGCTGCTACATATATAATACATTCAATTCGTCCTCATGTAAATGATAAGGATTTTTATCACTAATTAAATAATATTTTCAGAATAAGTAGGTAGTAGTTTAAATGAGTTAAATGAAATATTAAAATAGATTGTTTTAATTATTTATTTATAAAATATATCTGAATCATGAAAATAACGTTAATGGGTACTAGATAGCTAGATAGCGATTATTTCGCGAAAATACAAAAATATGGCCATGGATAAGGTTAAAAAATAAAAATAGAGTCTTTATGAAAATAAAATGATTGCGGTAAGTAATCATCTTTATTTTAAATCTGCAATCAATATAGCTCTGCTTCGAAATACTACATTATAACGAAATAACTAAGAAAAAAAACTTTTCTTAATAAATGTATTAATTTTAACTTTTAAACTTCAGAGAACTATTAAAATCTTTAAGAAACCTGAGTTTAAAATTTTGGTTAATTATATTTATCTGATCGGTATCTAAATTATTTTAAACATCGAAGACAAACTTTTTAAATTAGCTTGCAAATTTCAACGGTTTTTATTCGTTGCTAAGCGGTTTACTTTTAATTGCGTAGTAACAATGGCAACTATAGCTACCCGAAATTACACGTAGATACATTTTCAAGCGTTCAGGCTGCTTTCTCACCAGAGATGTGCGAGAATGCGTAGCGAGTGATGTGTTTGTTAAGAACCAATTGAATCACTTCTTTTACCAGTCTCGTTCAGCGCAGGTAAAGTGGAAACGACTCAACGGAGCGAGGATTTTGTACAAACATGCAAAATAGGGTAGAATCAGTGTTACGGATGTGTTGCGATTTTGCGAGGGATGTGTTGTGATGTTGCATGCGTGTGCTAAACTATTATCGCACCTCATCCCGCTAACTCTTCACTGTTACATAGCCTCGCTGCGCATCCTAGCCTAGTAGAAACACAGCCTAAAGCCCACCACTCAAAACAAGCACCGCGAGCTGAGACGCGAGCCGCACCTATCCATTGACTAATCCGTCATCGCCCACATACTACACTAGCCCCGCGTTGCAGTCCATTCGCTCATGTACTTTGGCAAGACCAGCACGTTTAGGGGAGGTGGGTGCTAGTTGTCTCAAAATTTAAATAATTATTTTTAATCGAAAGAACTTGAATAAAACTACAATTTTTTTTTTACTAATCATATATTTGGTATTTCAGCCTTCATTAATTGCACATTGTTCTTAATTAAATCACTAATTTGTACGAATAATATTGAGATCAAAAAAATCGGTCGAGTGTGACAAGTTACCCCACAACTGGGGTATGTTGTCTCAGAGAAAGGTCCTCGTTGTCACAGGTCGCTACTGACATCACTATCATCGTCAGAAGCACAATTTAGGCAGCAATAAAATAATTGATTGTTGCCGGCACATTTTTCATGCGTCCACATTTTGCATTTTGTGCATTGGACCCACTTTTCATTTGGTTTGCTACTTGACCATGTCTCAAAACATATTAAACATGATGTATCGTCCGGATCGCTTTCTTCTCCACAACTTTCTCGTTTTTTTTTCTTATTTGTTTTTTTTGTAGGTACCTTCGGCTTGGTTTTTTTTAATTTTTGTTGTTCTGCTAACGCATTTTTAACCGGGGTGTCAGTCAAAATAGCGGTAGTCCTTTTCCTTCGATTTGAAGTGGTTTTTTTAGCTGGAGCTTTCGGAAATGGTCGTATAATTTCAGGCGTTGGTAAATTTGTTGGAGGAGTAATTGCGCTAGTTCCTGGAGTAGGGGATGGTGTTCTACAAGTAGCTGAAGACATGGTACATACCACATCTGGAACGACATTGTCTTCATTTTGTACAGCCTGATCTATTTCCTGGTCAAATTCGGGTCTATCGGTCACATAAGATGGTGCAAAGTCTATGTCAGTGAAGATATTACGATTAAAGGGCCAAATGCCACTTACAGAAAAGCCAGACATTATGTTTTGAGGAGTTATGGCTGGTGGTAATGCAATTTTAACGATAGCAGGAATGTCGTAAATAGTCATCGTTTTGCCAGGATGGTTCTTGATCCAGTCGTCACAGGCAACATTGACGTATCTCTTCAACGGACCATAAACACTACGATCTAAGGGTTGAAGTTTGTGCGAGCAATGTGGCGGGAATGACAACACCACAACTCCGTTAGCTTTGCAATAATCCAATGTCTTAATTGATAGATGTGAATCATGGTTATCCAACAATAATAACAATGGGCGTTCCGAACTACAACGAGTATATCGCACAAATTGCTGGATAAAGATATAAAAACAGTCCTCATTCATCCAGCCGGATGGACAAGCACTACCAGTCGATCCAGTTGGTCCATTGTTGACGAAATGGTCTTTGAAATTTTTGCGAGGAAAAACGAAAAAGGGCGGTATGCTGTTCCCGGTACCTGATACTGCGACAGCCAATGTTACAAGCGTACCACGTTCCGCAGAAGTCAAGGCGCCAATCTGCTTCATGCCTCTACGAGCAACTATTTTTTGTGGCTTTTGGACAGTAGTAATACCTGTCTCGTCTACATTCCATATGTCTTGCCCTTCGAACTTGTACTTATCTAAAACTTTACCCAAATTATCAAAAAACAAATTCACGTTGTGGGAATTAAAACTAGTTGCACATGCCAGGCTAGTTGCTTCAGGCTTACGAACACTCAATTCTTGATGTCGCCGCATGAAACCCTTCAACCATTCTTCACCGGCCATAGCATTATCTGCCCAAGATTCAGGAAATTTACGATCTAAAGCAACAGCATATTGATATGCCAATTTACGAACTTCAATAGGGGTCAGTCCAAAATATATATCTGCAGCTCTTTGTAAATATTCTGACAAGCTTTTTTCTTCATCGTCTTTGAAAACTTGCCTTACTTTTACATACCCTACAGACAGAATAGTATTTTCCTTGCTTTTATATTTTTTATAATATCTTGCAAGTGTTCTATAGTTGATATTGAAATCATTGGCTACACTTCTTATGGAATTGCTGGGTCCTACGGCACTCACAGCTTGCATCATAACTTCGACACTGGTCTGACCGCGCTCCGTGAGTCTTTTTCTATTTCTAGGCATGTTGGCTACATGGAACAAAAATATATATTTGTTATTAAAATATTTAAAGCCTATAACTGGGGTTAGTTGTCACAGTGACAACTAGCCCCAAAATAATTGTGACAACATGTACCAGAGGTAGTAAAATACTAGTCAAGCAAATAGCCTATAAAAAAAATCACAAATGACAATACCTCGTTGGTACGTTAAAACTGACTATTTTTCTAAACAAAATACTTGAGCTAGATCATAATACATTACTTTACTCAGTCAGTAATCGAAACCAAAGTACAAACTAAAATTTACTCACCTAACGTATTTTTATATTTTTTTCCACCAGCTCCAATACACGACACTGGCGGCCATGACACTTTCTGATGTTGGTAGTATTGGGGTACGTTCCGATTTAAAACTAGTCGCGTTCCATATACCCTTGTAGCTTATTAAATATTGAACTTGTGACAACTAGTACTTGAGACAACGAGGACACCCTTCCCCATATTGTCATCTTCACTGTGACAGCGGTGCTTTCAAAACGCAAAAATGTCGTTCTAATAGGATACAGATTCGTATGCTACTTGTTACAGTTGTTTTATTGCGACAAGCTTTACTTTTCACTTTCAGCATGCTCGTATTATCTTTAAATAACACGATAAGTTTACAGCAGGCATTCAGACAGGGCATAACAGGCGCGGGCTCGGTCTCCGCTCAGTACAAATAATCTGCATGAATAATGGGTATTTACGTTGGTCTAGTTGCCTCGGAGAACACGTTAAGAAGTCGGTCCTGGTTACCATGTGAATATCTATGGCCGTTGTTACAGGTAGCTGGAGCCTAAAAAAACTCCAACAACTGGTCTAACTGCAATACATCGATATTGCCAATCGGTTGTGGAGGTCAGATGGCAATTACTTCACGGAAAATATCGAAATTCAGCCAAATCCGCAGTTAAACTGGAAAAAGTGGACTCGAGTGGGATTAACGCTAGGATGCAGAAGAATAAGATAAATTCCTGCCGAACCTCTTTTTGATCGACATTTTATTATTGAACGTAGTATGTAGCTGCGAGTACGAGAGCGCGATGGTGAATGTCGAAATTCGCCGACAAATCCGCGGTCGCACACACATGTACAGATTTGTCCGGCGCGGTGCGGGTGCCGAGCCGAGAGCCGCACCTCGGTGCACATTCACATTCAGATATGTCCGCGAATTTGTCGCCAGCGACAAATGTGGCGGATTGGTAGGTCTGTGAATGCCAGCCTTACTTATAACACCGAGGAGTTGTAAAATTCAGTCTCTAATCTTGAAGGCTTGTGTGGATTATGGTTTATCAAGAACGGTCCGACACTACCCAGCACAGATTCGGGATGATGGAGTGCTTATGAAGATTGAGTGAGGTATTTCAGCGGATTAGAATTACCTGCCGCGATTGTTGCAATGTAGTGTATATTTATATAAAAATAGTAATCACAAAAAATGCATCACGGTACTTTCTATAGGTAGACGAATAAATAAAGTTGATGAGTCTGGAATATAAAAAAAAGCGGCCAAGTGCGAGTCGGACTCGCCCATGAAGGGCTCCGTAGCAGCAAGTAGGTAAATTGCGGTTTACGATTTATGACGTATTAAAAAAAAACTACTTACTAGATCACGTTCAAACCAATTTTCGGTAGAAGTTTGCATAGTAATGTATGAGTACATCATACATATTTTTTTAGTTTTACCATTCTCTTATTTTAGACGTTACAGGGGTGGGGGGGGGGGGGGCAGATTTTACCACTTTGGAAGTGTCTCTCTCGCAAACTATTCAGTTTAGAAAAAAAATTATTTATATTAGAAACTTCAATATGATTTTTGAAGACCTATACATAGATACCGCACGGCACATGTATGGGTTTAATGAAAAAAATCTTAATGTGGGTCACAGAATACATCTACTTACCAAGACTCAACATAGTTCTTATAGTTTCGGAAAAAAGTGGCTGTGACATACGGACGGACAGACAGACAGACATGACGAATCTATAAGGGTTGTTGGTTACGGAACCCTAATAACCGTACAATACTTTAATAAAACAATTTATAGCTACATTATCTGTCTGTCTGTTTATTCCGGCTAACCTTAACTTCGACATAATTTTTACCGCACATAGCTGATGTTATGATTTGTAACTGCTACCTTTTTTTTGGAAAATGATTGCAGTTCCACGTAAATAAATTAAAACTTAGTCGTACTAGCCAAAGCCCACATGGACGAAGTCACCGGCATAACTAATTCCACTTATAAAAAGCGTAAGTGTGTAGGTAGGGTGATTTATTGTTATCTCAAACTGGATTCGCCTGGCGAACGGACGGCAGGGCCGGCACGGGTGATTTGTCGCAAATTGGATGAAGCCTGTGTCCATAAGTGAAAACGACGGGCTGATTGATTGATTGTAATATTATTTTTGTCATTCAGATATTTTAACAGGGGTACCTACTCCTTATATGTATATAGTACTTGCTTGACACGTATATTGTAGCGTTTTGTTATTGCTATATATATGATGATATGATGCCTATATATTCCCCCAAGTGGTAGGTAAATGTATTGGTCTTAAATATTTCGGACAGAGCCTATCCCCGTCAACCTTTCAGATGAAGAATAGCCATATCTCTTAGTCAAAGTTAAATATAATTAAACATACTTAACTTTAACTGTAAAATCCTACAGCACCTACTGTTAGGCTGTAAAAAGCGGGCCACTGACTCCGAGATGAATTCGATTGGAATTAACGCTAGGGTGAAGAAGACATAGCTATATATGACGATGCTTATAGTGGTTAAACACTCATTCGATATCCGATATCTGATATCGCTGTCGAACGACGATAGCCGACATCCGATAGTCGACACCTTGTGCTGTTTTCACATTTATCTGATAAAATCGGCCCGATACGGCCATTTGTTCTAAGGCACAGACTAGTGAGGGATGCTAGAAATGAAAAAAAGAAAAAGTAGTGCCAGCAATTTTCGACCTTATTGACATGTCACGCTATTGAATATTTTTTCTTATATTCGTGATCAGCGTCATCAATTAACGCGAAAAGACACGTAACTAAGAAAATGTCATTAAGGTCGAAAATTGCTTGCAGTCGCTGTTTTAGTCTTTATGTGATCCGATATCGGGGCAATACATTGGTGAGGGCTCCGATAACCGATATCGGGCCGGACAATGTGAAAGACAGACTGTATCCTGAGAAGACTCCGGTGCAGAACTCATCTGATATCGATGATAAATAAATACATGAAGTCTAAAGCCGACGTAGTAAAGTTGTCGAACTAGTAACCCTCGGTGCACGCACAACAATTACTAGGATAGCTTTTAAGCCATTACGTCATCCATTTATTACAATAATATTAAAAACAAACATGTTTCTGTAATTACATTTATTGCAATAATGTGCGCTCCAAGCGTTTCCTGTAGCTAAATCGATGACTGACTTCGTGACACGCCACGCGCACCGGGCGTCCTCTCAAAAGCAGGAGGATTCATGACCTCGTATGACGTCATCCGCAATTACACTGCAGTTGCGTTATGTTATCTAATAGTTGGGCACGACCGCGACGGTTATTAGCTAGGCACGCATCAATGTCTATAAATACAGAATATTCACAAAAATGTGTGCCTGGTTTGGTTATGCTATTTCCATAGTAGATAAATAGCATAGATAGCACGAACAAGCACGAAGCCCCTTTGATGGTAAGCAATGACCTGTAGGTACCTATAACCACAAGCAATGAGAGGCTTTCGATGTCAGCCCCTCTACACAATACGTTCGTAGAATAGAATAAATAAAATTGATCATTGCATGGAATTGGCATATGTTGACAACTGTCATCGCCAAAATACGTGTTTACAGAATGAAGAGAGAGAGAATGCAGAATCCATTTAAACTTATTAATAGTGCATGTCAAATAAACCTTCAATCTGAAGACTGAAGAGTGTTACAAAAAGGCTTTGTTCGGGATCCAATCCTAAGTAGGTAATATTATCAATTGCGTTGATGATGCGAGGAATTAGCGCATAAAAACCTCTTGATTGGTGTTCAGATATCTTTTTTTTAGAAGTTAATTCTCACAAACTATGAATTCATACTCCTTCACAAATAAATATTTTTAAGGCTTTAGACAGTAGTCACGCTGACTGAAACATAAACAGATGTAATGATACCACGTACAAAGAATACCAAAGTGTCTTTACTTGAACAGACATTAAGTAAACATTACTTTATACATTCTTACATTTAGGTATGTTAACATAAGTTGTGCTATAATAAAAATAAAATGAAAAGTTGTAACATGATACTTTAATAGAAAAAAATCCCTCGTGAAATAAAAATAAGTACCAACTATTAAAACTTAGGTTGAACCCATGTCTTACCCTATCAAAATACAACGACGACGCTCAACAATCGAAGTTTACTGTTATTTCTTCGGAGTGCGTGTTCAGATGGTAGATGCCTACTTAGCCCGTGGAAAAATAATAGTCTGCTGAATAATTTATCAGACTAAAAGCCAAAGCTAACGTTCTTGGTAAGATATTTTGCGGAGATTTCTTAAGAAATCTTTTTATCATTTTAAAAACGAATATCAAAAAATATATCTTTTCCATTGGGGTAGTAAGCTAAATATTACCCATCTAATGGGCAGCAGCACAGGTTTATACACTGCTGTCACCTACAGAGGGATAATGGAAAATAAAAGACGAAATTGTATGTTGTGTTACTTGACGTCTGTCATTATTTTAGGAACACGTCGTTATTTTACGTAAAAGATTTAATGTCCGTGCACTGCGTCCAAAAACAGCTTTTTAATCACAAATGCTTTTCCCTCCCTCCCGCACCTCTTGCATAGCGGCCGCGTTCACGCCACAGAGGCTGTCAATATGTTCAAGTTATTTTCAAGGTGAATTATTATATCCACCACCACTAACAGTATACTTCTCCGTTAACTAAGTACATCGCGTGCGTGACACGCGTCTCGTTACTCACGGAGCTTAACATATAGGAGTTAATAGTTCTTACCTATTAAATGCGTTTCCTATGAATAGGAATACCTATTAAATGCGTTTCCTACTTATAATAAGTAGGTACCTATTAGCTGCACTCGCATACGAGGTGTATTACAACGTTTGCTCCCGTCAACATAACGAAACAAAATATAAATCAGTGCTTAAGTAAAGACCCCACCAAAATCAAAGTCAAGCCTGCCAGCCATTCCAAATCCCGGTTTGATACTGTACTTATTTTGTATTATTTTATTGGAAATATTTATTCATTTTTATTTTCAATGTTAATCAAATAATTTGAAGTTAATCATATATATATGAACATTGACTTATTGTTTATAGAAATTTAATGTTCTTACGAAAGTTTGCATGCAGATAATCCATGACCGCCAGACCAGGCCACGTATATACGGTTAGCATATGTTTTTATAATTTTATTTATAAACATACTAAAGTTTAAATACATATAATCAAGCAGATTGGTTCGAGATCATCAATCTGCTATTCATGATTCACGGTCTGAAGATCGCTTGTATCAGCTACCCCAAGCTACTTGGCAACCTATTTTAACCGGTCGACAGAAAATCTGTAAACGATTGATGGTATAACGGTGATATCAATACAAATAAATAAAATGGAAGTATGTGTGTGACGTAACAATAACATAGCGGTTTAATATATGTATACATTGCTTTCAAAACATGTTTATTAGGTTTCATCTCAATATCTGTTTAGTTTTCTTCCTGATTGATTTATTTCATAAGGTGTAACTTAGGGTATCGTTAGTTTAGAATAGGTCTTAGAGTTCCGTATAAAATAATCAAAACCCAAACCTAAGCTCACACAGACAAATCACAGGCACAGAAGTGTATTTCATTTTTTTGTATTATCATGTGATGATTCGATAATTTTATCTCTAAACCTTTAGACGTGCGTTTTGTGGTGGTAGAGTGCTTGACTAGAGCGCGCTACAACGGTAGTCGCTAATTCGAAATGTCTCCATGAATTTAAAAAACCGTCAAGTGCGATTCGGACTCGTTCACTGAGGGTTCCGTACATAACTAGGTCGAGGGATGACCTTACTGTTACTGTAAGAAAATAAATGTACTCATATTGGAAACCGAACCATTTTTCCGTTAGAGATACAGAACCCTAAAACAGTATCTCAGTATGTTAATCCGCATTCGAGAACCCATTTTACAAGCTCTGTTTAGTTTGTTTCTCAATGACGCTGTGCAATATGTCCTAAAATATTTATTTTATTTATTTATTTATCATTGTTATAATTGCACAACGGCATCTTCATAATACTTCCGTAGTTATTCTAATTTCATAGAAAGCCAGCTAGCACGTAATTCACGCTAACGATAATGCCTGGCACTGTTCGAAGACGTGCGTGACGTGCCACCACCGGCTAACTGTACTGTGAGGTAGCTACCAGTGGTACCATACCGTTTGTATTGTAACGTTCCACAACATTTACAAGAATGGGGTAAGCGAAGAATGTCGAATAAGCGCCTCTAGAGTAGACAAGGTAATAGTATATTAATGATAACGCTCGCTAACACTGATTCAGTTAAATTACGTTTTAAAAACGTAATTTAACAGAATTGAGTCGCTAGAACGACAGACTGGCATTTTATTAGTAGAATCGGTTTCGAAGCGGATCCTTTTCTATTCGTTATCTATGTTTCATGTAACACTTTGATGATAATAATAATAAATTATTCGGAGATACAAAGACGCACTTAATAGTAGTTTATAAAACTGTTGCATAGTAACAATAATGTATTTTAAGCTGTAGATGGGTTGTACGGTCTCTAAAATGGCGACAAAAAAATTATGACTTTGGCACAGAATAGTTAATAGTACTTTTGGTCATTTTATGCGCCAATCAGCGATGTGACAGTGCGCCACAAAAAAACGCCTTTAGTAATAAATGCGTAACCATAATAGGCATTTTGACTGTGTTTAAAATATGGAACAATTTGTTGTCATCCTAATAAAATGTAATGTACACATGCATATTTTTATTGATGTTCTGAAAAAATAAGGTCATTTACTGTATAAAAAACATAAATGAAATTTATTTTTTTTTGTGGTTTAATCACGTGTTTGAAAAAAAACGCTCTGTGATTGGTTGCAACTTTGATGACGTCACACAGAAGTAAACATTAGTTTCAGTGCATGCTTTCTGTTTTTCTTTTTATTGATCATGCGATCTACGTGTTATTTACGTTATTTCCCAGCCGTCCTTTACAGTTTTGTTTATTTAAATTTCTTTGTAAACACCTATAAGTAAGTCAATGGCCTAATTGTACTGTTATCTTAAAGGTTATGGATAAGTATGTTAGCGTGAGCTTGCTTCTCTAGTAAAAGTTAGTTTTTTAAATTTTTTTTCAACAATACAAATATTACTTACGTTAAAATGATCTTCACATATAAACACTTGAATTAGGTCCAATGCTTTCAGGGTTTCGACGAGCTACACTTAACCACTTTTTTCGTCTCTCAGGATCTATCGGAACAGGTACAAATAGTTTTTCCGGAGTCTTTATCGATGTACTTGTACATTTTGGCACAACACACCACTTATAAACCATTATATATGCAATAAATTTCAAAACGATTTCAACAGTTTGTTCATCATCGTCATCGTTGTGACGTCATCTGTCAGAGCCACCAGGCGCCATAGCAAAAATTGCGTTTTGGCGCGTAATTTTTCAATTCAAACTTTAATATTGATTTTCTCCGTATATACGACAGATCTCCAGGAAATATTAAAATGGTTTGCCTTTTATGCAATAACAAATAATATAAAACTATATTCCAGCAGTAGTCAAATAGCCTATTCTATTATTGATACACATAATAATATAATTGATTTAAAGTAATAATTTTGATGTATGTAGTAAGTAGTAAGTAGCTATATTTTTTTTAATTTAGTGATTGCGCCATTTTTGAAAACCATCATTTACTGGCATGACGTATTTACCGTTCATAGTACACACGGAGGACAGAAAATACGTCCATAATTCATTCGCTGCACCGCGCAAGGGCGTTGCATCTGTACTTTAATGGAAAAAAAAATTTATATTATAATATACTATAAGAGCTCTTAATGTAATTTTTTATTGATTTTTGATATTCTGTGCGTAAAGACCGTCATTAAAATTTTGTTTTAATTTTTTAATTGTTGACATTTCAGTATGAGACTAGATAAAATGCATTACATTTTTGATGTCTCATCAACAATTTTATTAATCCTACACAACGCTGAAAGTTCGAGAACTCATAAAATTAAAATTTTAGGAACTAATTGAAAACTTAATCCTTAATAACCTCCCGAAAACATGAAAAGGTTTTGTTTTATATAAGTCTTTGTTTTAACAGATCATACTGAATACCAATGCCTCATCACTGGTCCCTATATTCGATTCCGGCTGGTTTGAAATTGAAGCACTGTTAAAATTTATAAATTTATACTACAGTAAAATAATGCATATGGATTAAATATAACCACCAACCAATGACCAACTAGATCGAGTTATGATATTTCCACCGATTTCCTTTATGAAAAATTTCACCCTTTCGCCACTGCTGAATACTAAGTTATTTCTATGGTTTTTTTTAACCGAATTGAAATCACATGTTTGAAAACATGGCCCACATGTTTTGTTTAGGGTAAATATTAGACTGCTGTGGTTATTTAGCCCGGAGGAAAAAACGCACATGATGTATAACGGGAATACACCATGATTCACCTGTTCATCATTACGGTACACCTGTTTAGTCATTAATATAAAAATTCCCCACAATAGTTTTTCGAAAAGCTTAGATACCGCTACTTTAATATCTAGACGGTGATCAAAAACGAAACAAGTTTATGTGTGAAGCCTAATGCTATAAAAACTGAATAATATGTAACCCTGCTAGCTTAGTACTTTTTTTATATAGGACACGTCAATTTGACCTTACCTCGACTGATGGTAAGCTGAAGGCAAAGTTTCAGGAAAGAGGGCCACCAGAGTGGCACTCAGGTTGACGACCGCATCAGATGCTTTTTCGCACCGCGCTTAAAGGACCCGGGACTGTAGGTAGAGGGAAACACGTGAGCTGTGCAAGGAATTCCAAGTCTTAATGGTGCGACAAAGGAAAG
Source organism: Eilema caniola (assembly GCA_949126895.1). Classification (NCBI taxonomy): domain Eukaryota; kingdom Metazoa; phylum Arthropoda; class Insecta; order Lepidoptera; family Erebidae; genus Eilema; species Eilema caniola. The sequence goes on along the minus strand of OX421463.1, from coordinate 12,075,237 downwards.
AGAAGGGTTCCTGAAGGAATGTTCTGCACCGTATGCGGGTGACATTTAAGCCCTCACGTGTTGTCTTGTATAAGAAAGAGACGGTAGGACTAATTGGAATAGCTCATCAGAACATTGACCAAGGTAGAGACAGTAAAATACTGCCAAGGAAGCAGGTTTTGCTAGCTAAGCAGGGTTTAGCTTCATAATGTCCAATTCCGGAGGTTCGCTGAAGAATAAATACGATATAGCAGGTACATATAGTGCAGGTCTGCTGATTCACGGTTGAGGCTCTTACGCAGACTTTCCTGTTGGGGTTAAGACAGCAGCAGCAGCAACTAATAACATTATAGCCTTATCACTAAATTTTCTATAGAAAAATTATCTATAGATTTTTACCATTTTTTGTCTCTTTGAGGAAAAAAGTTCTAATAGAAACAGTCGTAATAATCTCTGACTGATTCTTTCACAAGATGAATGCTATGTTTGCTTTACATTCATTTTAATGGTAAAAGATTTTTTAAATAGGTAGTGTAATGAGCTTTTCGATACAAACACACCTTTTTTTTTCTCTCTTTGCAACAGAATTATGTACAGTGACGTTTATCAGTTTATAATATACTTGCTATTGCCCGCGGCTCCATCCGCGTGGATGTTGGTTAAAAAAACATAGCATATGTCCTTTCTCTATCTACCTCTATACCAAATTTCATCAAAATCGATTTAGGCGTGAAAGACGGATAAACAGACGCACACACACACACTTTCAAATTTATTATATATTTTTTTTTTTTTTTTTTTTTACGTGCGGGAAATCCCCACGGATACCCGCCCCTCCGGAGCCGGAGGGGTGGGTTATGTCGGACTCGAACCGACTAAACCGCACGCCGTCTGTGGGTCGTGGTGCTAGGCCGAAGGTGAGGTTGCCTTGCGGCATATCCCTCGCACCCCGGCTGACCCAGGGCCATCCCTTTCGGTCTGGCCCTCCTCGGCAAATTTATTATATTAGTATGGATCCTTGATTATGTAACATGTATCTATAAATAGTAGTTCAAAAGAAAAAAAAACAATAAAATTTTCACTTAACGATATAAACTTGACCAGAATGACTCTCTACTGGGTCAAATCGAATATCGTTATAATTCAGGTCACAAAGTAACACTTATGAACGTCAAGATTTTTGCTTAGTACACTTTCACATTTACGACCATAATTATTCGCAAGGTAATGTTATAATATAATTCATAGTAACTGTTCTTGAAAAAGGTTAACAGTGTTGTTTATTTAGTTAGTTTTCGTAACGATTCTAGTTAGAACGAAGGGTATACGAAAAATATGGAGCAGCACACTAGGGGGATGTTTAAATGTTTGTTATTCATCATGCTCTAACAGCTGAACGAATCTGGGTAGCATTTCGTACTGGGATAGATTACAGTCTGGAATAACAAATAAACTATTTAAACTTTCCCTCTGGGGAGGGATTGGGAAATGGATGTAATGGCCCGCAGAAGCCGCGGATGAGTGATCCGTCCGGCCATCCGGCGTCCTCACGGTGAAATAATAACAAATAAACTAATTTTTATCCCAAGAATTCACGAAACGAGAGAAACGAGATCAACAGCTAGTTAGTATATCCATAAAAAATATTATAAATGCGCAAGTAACTCTTTCTGTATGTCTTACGCCTGCACGCCTAAACCACTGAACCGATTTTAATGAAAGTTCGTATATGGGTAGATTAGATCTTGAGAAAGGTCATGGGCTATGTTTGGTCGCGATAACCGATATCCGTGCGGGCGGAGCCGCGGGCAAAAGCTAACCTAACCTAACTCTAGAAAATTCTTAGATGTGATACCTAAAATAAGAAAGTGGTAACCTCAAAAATAATATTCACAGTCGAGTACAAGACAAAAAAGACGTCTGGGTAATATTGCCAGATAGATGATGAAAAGCATTATATAAACTAAATCCTCCCAATCCCGTGAGATTATCAATCTCCGTTGGAATAACTCACTACTGTTGACAAGATGAGTAAACAGTTTCTTTGTTGGTTGTAATAATAACAGTATCAATGTGTTATAGTTCCACTATTAATTCTTTTAATAGTTAACACTTACGAGTGTTAAATTCATCACACGATTATTCAGCGTATATTTAAGTGGCGTCTAGATAAATTCGCAGAGGTCTGATGTTAAGATCGCTGGGAACACCTTTGGGGAAATTAATTATGAAATAATTTATCCTTCCTTCCTTAGGGTCGTTAAATTAATATTTATCTTTTAACCCTAATTCATGTTACACTTCTGTAACTCTAACATATTTTATACTTTGTATTTTTTTTGTATTGTATTTGACATTGAAATACTTAAATGAATAATTTTAATATAATAATATATGCTTAGATCTTTTTGTAATTAATCCTGAGCATAGGTATTTTTAATATGATTTTTTGGTAATATAATAATGTGTTGTATTGTTTTGATTACTATTTTAGGTAAGATTCAAAACTTAAGTTGATGTGTAAATAGGAATGTGTTTAATTATGATTGTCGTTGACTCTACCTTAGTAAGTATGTAGGTACTTTGTATCACTTTTGCATCTATTAAAAAAATCTAAGCTAAGAAGACACCATTAAAGGTATACCTAGTTCCTCATTGTCATTCCTGGGTACCTATATGATTACAGTAAAACTATGCTAGAAATGAGAATGAATATATCACCACAAATTAACCCTAAATATAATACTAGACTTTTTCTTTTTAGATACAGCTCCAAATAATATGAGAAGTGTATTCGCTGGTATTATAAAACCATACAATTTAATCCGCCAAGTGAGCTGCACTTGTCATGCTAGTAAACATACTAGTTAACATAAGATTGCGTTCCAGTTACTCGACATTTGCATGTTATCGCATGTTGGTAACACACGTTGTAACAGTGATTTACTGCTATGTAGTGCTGTGTGACATGTCTACGTTGCGTTGATAACTGATATTTATTTTTCCTTACGAGTGATATTCTACTGACTACCAGTCGCATTATTCTGGGGCCACAATACCTTACCGTCTACCGGGCTGTTACTGCAATAATTATGGCGCTGTGAAGTGTCAATGTCAATTTTTTATTTGGGATTGTAAAGTTGTGGCCCGAATCGTGGTTAAATCTACGCGTTGTTGAAGTTATATGCCATAACTTCAACAACGCGTAGATTTGACGATACTGCACGGTGCTCCAGAATTAGTAAATCTGGGCGTTATACCTACAATTACTTATCCTGAATGTCCTGAGCCCTGACAGATTCATCAACGTGTAGGGTAAACCGCTAGAGTAACACTTCAAGGGCAAGGGACATAAACATACAACTTATCTGAAGAACATGATCCATTTTTTTCTGCTTAATATTTTTATACTAGAGCCTTCGCTATGAAATTATTCGGGGTTTATTCGGGTATTTCGGGTTCCATTCATGGCTGTATCAAAGTAGAATTTAACTGTCATAGAATTTAATTAACAACTTGAAATATTAACTATCCAATTTCAAAAAAAGATATTCTAAAATGCCCATAACTTGTAAGTATAAAAATATTAAAAGCAGATCAAAACATAATTAGGCATGTTTAGATGAACGATGCTAACTTATATAATACTAATTCAGATGAACTACTATATGGGGTGAAAACTCAGTTAATCAAGGGAGAAAAAGGGATGGAACTATAACACCCTATTGATCCTATGTAGCCACCCCTGTGCTACGATACGTATATACGTGTATGAGGTCCTGATTTGGAGCCAGTTAGGGACAGGGTCATTAATTTTTATGTAAGAAATATCTCAATGGCAGAAAAATAACAAGACAAAGTAATCTGTTGACGACGGCAATAGAAGTCGAAATGTGGATGATAATGGAATTCAAATCAAATCCTACGCGTGTACGAGGGTAACTAAAAAACTTACGTAAATATTCTGAAGTCAACATCCCTACTGAATTCAGAAAAGTTGAGTAGTTAGTAAATAATAAGAATTTTTGTATCAGAAAACAAAACATTATTTGTATCTATATCAAAGTTAAACACAATGAGCGCCTCTGGGACCTTATTTCTTTCTCTTATAAGATGTTTTTCATAATTAGTTCAGTGAAGTATATTGAATGAGTAAATGTATAAGCGAAGCCAACTAGCTTAATAAGCTGTTCAATTAACCGCCTAGGCTCTTTACTAAGGACCGCCGTTCAATTAATGGCCTGACTGATTTTCAGCCATTTGAACAAACGGCTAGGCAACTGACTTGGATCAATGACGTAGATCGTAATCATCAATAGGTTGGACTCTGAACTTAATGGCATTCTTCAGAATTTTCTTATTAATCCACTCAACATAACCAAGTTTGCCCTTATTTTTATATTACTTTTAAATGAAATAGTAATTAAAAGTAATTTTAGTTATAAATAAGCACACGGAAGTTATTCTTAATCATTTATAGTAGAACTATATTCGGGTTAGGCGTGTGTTCAACCATAAATCTTTTATTACTCATTTCAATTACAATATAAATAAACTCAAGTTAGCCTGGCTGATTTATTTCAGCTAAAGATTAGTGACAAACTCATATAATCTATGGACATACCTACTGTCGGTACATCACTCAACTGTTTGGACCGTAGGGCTATCAAGTATAAAAAAAATAATTACTCAACGTTAGCAATTATAATACTTAAAAAAATATATAGTTCGCAGAATAAACCAGCTAAAATAATGGCGGGGAATAAATTAATTTTAGAGTGCAGCCCCTCTAGACAAGTGGCAATTCGCTAGCCGGCGTTTGGTGGAATAGAATGACGAATGTATGGGATTTGACGTATATGACAGTCGTTAACGCATGTCAAATACGTCAAATCCTAAACATTCGTCATTCTATTCGGTGGGGGTCTATTCGTCATTAAGGTGGGACTTCGTCTCGAAAGGTGGACAGATGACCTGAAAAAGATAGGTAGCTGAGATAGACTGATTGTGCAAGACAAAGGATCGGGTACTATGGTGTACATTGAGAGAGGCCTATGTCTAGTAATGGACTGCAATAATTTAACTTATTGATTGATATATAAATGTATATGATAATCTCTAATTAATGTGCCCCAGTTTATTTTGGAAGTAGGTACAGTCTAACATACGGTATTTGGCAGCCCTATTCTGAACCTATCATTACTTTTTATAGAGTACAATTATTATTTTATTCATACTCACAAAAACTAAACCGCACCTCATTTTTTATGTAATTCAAAATCGACATCAAGAATAGATTAGTATTAATTTTATATTAATTAATTAATAATAGATTACGCTCAAATACTTTAACGATTTTAAGAACTCTTGATTTTAAACTTATGCATATCTCTCGTCGGAGGGTTTAGTGGTACGAATTCTAAAAAGAGGGTGATTTTTTTACATAACGTACGAATATTTTTGCTAATAAGTTCGTTAATTGATACTTCGTTTGATACGATAGGTACCTATACCTATCGTAAACTCTCGCTACCCTTTTAACCTTCACCTAAAATTACCTAAAAAAATATCTTTAACTCTCTCTAACTTCGCTTTTCATTAGGCTAGCAAAAACATAATGTTTATAAATATTACGTTTTGATACCAGTACACTAGTTTAAGTTAGGCCGTTGGTATCTAAAAATATTCAGAAACGATGCAGAATAACTGACGAATATAAAATGGCTAAACCAAATTAGAAATTGATTAAGTAGGTGGGTATATTAAACAAATAACTAAATCTACATTGCCCTCTTACGCTAGGGAGTATCTCAGCCCTTAACTCGAAATATGTAACTACATATATGTTTTATACATGTTTATGTTTCAAATACCTATAAAAATCTATAAATAAAGTACATGGCTCGTATGACGTTCACAGCTATCGGATTTAAGAACATGTCTCGCATTTGAATAGCAAACGAAATTTCCCGTTATACAACCTTAGAGCCGAGGGAATGTATAATCGGAGTTGAATAGAATACTCGATGTAATGGCCATCAAAGATATTCTAACTGTGATAGTACTTAATGAAGTGTCCGTTCTTAATAATAATAACATAACTGACTTCTGATTTCAATCGTTTCATATCTTATTCTTATACATAGCGTATTTTTAATGACAATATGAAATTATCTATTAGATTTTGACCACGGATCAACTTGTGTGTAATACCTATTGACCCATAAAGGTTTTTTCATTTTACAGTTTATCTTGGTACTGAGACAAATCCATTCAGGCATATTTGCGTGTTTTCTATTAATTCTGTGTAGTTAATGAAGATAAATTTTTATTAATTTTAAATGAGAATATTAAGGAAAATAAAACTGTAAACAATCTTTAGCCAATTATAGTCCACTACTAGACTCTCATAATTTATGCGGTATCTACTCCTCAATCTTATTCATTCAATCTATCCCAACAACCTTTATCAAGTATGCAACCCATCAAGCCCACTTTTCGCTTACTAATTCACGATTTCCACTCCATATTTGTTTACTAAAGACCTGATGTGACCAGCCCATTGCCATTTCAGATTACTTAGTCTGCAAACTATGTAGGTAACTTCAAATCTTTATCACATAAATGCGTTACCATTCTCACCTTTTAAAGAAACTCTAAGCATTGATCATTTTATTTATGAGTAACTTTTGGTTTCTAGTCCATATCACTATCATAATAAATAGGATTAGGCAACTACGCAGAGGGTGTTTTTTTTTAACGAATGCAGCCCAACTTAACTGCATGTTTCTGGCAACTGCAAGTCGCTTAAGTTGAAGTTGTTTGTTGGTTGCCCAAGGTTGACCTTTGAACATTTGAGCGACCCTTTCATATCAATCTCTATGTGACATAAGACATAATATTCTTAAAACATAATTTTTGTTTAGTCCGGGTAGAGAAAATTCAACGTTCTGTTGTATACTGCGCCAGGCAGGGTGGCTGCCAGTTATGTGAGTATATACCAAAGCCCCTGCGGTGTGCTATGTTCTCCGCCATGTGAGGAGAGCCTGCCCCTGACCTACACTTAACCTCCACCTACTTCTAGCACAAGCAATGGAGTGCACACAGTTAAAATACTCTTAACTACATATGTTTTTATTTTGTCGTATCTCTATGATTAATTTTTCATCATTCACCAACCATTTATCGAAAAATAACAAAACTTTGACATAAAAACGATGTTCGGTTTAGCTTAATTAATTGGTCATTTAGGCCGAATGAAGTGTTTCATGGTATCAATTACTCGAATCTTCAGTCCGTAATTTCGAATGTTTTGTTCGACTTGGAAATGTTGGAAATGTTTTCGAGAATTTTTTTAAATATGTTAACGTATATTGTTAACTTATGAGTCGCTATTCTGTTAAGATTGTTTTATTTTTACCAAATTTAGCGGCTGTATAGGTACATAGACTCAAGTAAGTCAAGTTCTGAACTTGTGCCATGATCCAATTGGCAAAGTTTACTAAGTACAATCAAGTTACGTGTTGTGTTTTTCTCAAGTCGACGTTTAACTATGAAGTTAAAGTATCACACGTCAGCTTTAGTTCCTGTAATTATTTTATTACTTATAATAATGTTGCAAAGTGATTGATGTTATCGAAGTAACTACGATGAATAGCACTCTGTAACCAGTTTTCAAACGAACTTAATTATAACAAATAATAAAACTGTATTCAATTATTTTATTAATGATGTATTTATGTTATTCCCGTTGGTCAGATTAGGTATGATTAGTGGCCAACGGACATTTTAATTCCTGTTAGTCAAATTTATTTAATGTTAACTTAAGTACAGTTGGGTACGAAAATGTTAGCCACCTACCTATAGTTTTATAAGTTTATCCACACCTAGGCAAAGCGATGAAAATTGCATGTAATGTGAATTACTGTTATTTTGACAATCACCGAGTACTACGAGTCGCAAAAAATAAGGAAATATATACGAGTGGGTACATGTAAATTTGTCTAAATTACCCGAGGTAGCCTTGTATCATTGTCTTCAACTGTTGTAGTTAGACTTGTCATTTCAGGCTTATTACTTAGCAGGTATAGTAGAATATCCTCACTTATAAATGCTAAAATATGGGCTTTTGTTCGTCGTGTTTCTACAATACGGCTGAACTCATTTCAATAAATTTTGACAAAGAGATGCTTATCGTGAGAAATCAACGCTAGACTTTTAAAATATTTGTACTCTCGAATTATCCATATTGTCACACAGTTGTACAGTATTGAATACTGTATAGAAAATTGCATCTAAATTCCAATGTAATTAAGAAGTCGGTTAGATGATCTAAAATCTAGATAGTATAAACAAACTCTAAGTTGTAAAAGGGTTTTATTATTGCTAGCCTTGAAAATCTTAACTTTAACATCGTCTTGCATTCGTTTTTATTCATAAATTTTAACAAAAATCTAACAAAATTCATATTTAAAAGAAAACAATATGAACGTATTCTATTACGATAGAATCCATTAAAAAATATTTGCGTACCTAAATTTCTATCAGTATAAGATATTCTTTTATTTTATTTTTCATTAAACACAACGAAACAAAAGTTGAGCATTTTTTTAATCTATATCTCGTGCATACTAAACTTATAATAGGTCGTTACATATGACTTTGCCGTTTTATTGAAGAAATTGGAGGAAACTCAATTTGCAGTACATACTAACATTTTTGCATTTTTTTAGGAATAACAAATCCAAATTTTATGATTTTTTTTGTGTATGAATGAGACAACATTAAGCTAACAGCAACTTTTATTACATTTTTGAAAAGTGACAGCTGTAAAAAAGTAATTCGAAATTTATCATCAAAATGGATAGCATTTAGGAAGTACTGTTTTTGAAGATCGAATTTAATTTATCAAGCGGCTAATAAAAACGAAATTTAATACAGAGTTGTAAAATATTGCAATCAACTTTCAAACAAAGTATAAATAATAGAAATAGGAATTAAAATTACAGGAATAACGAACTCATGAGTCTGTAAGAAAATTTCGGCAATTTAATATGTTAGGACCTAAAAAGTTTAATAATGAATAATAATCCGTGCTGTGCAGAGTGCGATGTCGTTGATGTCTTTATAAGGCACGGCTTACGCGCTACGTGCTATAAAAATATTAAGTAAACCCTATTTATGTTTCTATAGATATCAATATTGCTCTATATAATTTAGTGTGTTAAATAAAAATATTTATTGATCATGAATCGTGATCCATAATCAAAAAATATGACGAACATAAAATTAAATTAAATGTGATATTTGAAATTTCAGTTGAGTGCTTACCTATATTACCACTTTCAAAGAAATAATAATGCCTATATTATTAATTATATTTTCTTAATATTTTCAAATGTACAAAATTTCATAAGTAACTAAAGTGTTTCAAATATAACTGTAGAAAGATATTTACCTTCTTATTCGACCCAAAAAGAACACAACACGTTCAGGAACAATCTTTTTTAACAAAACGTCTCAACAAACACTCTGAACACTTGGACAAAGTCTGTGTATTGTTAGTTAAAGAATTGCGTACCGAATAATTCGTTCGAAATTCAAATGTGGGCAACGGTATAGAGCATCTGCGCGCGCACCCGCGCACCTGTACGATCTCTTGGGATGTGCGCCAGCGCTGCACTTGAACGTTGAACTGACGCGCTAACCCGACTTAGAACAGACGCTTGCGCCGCCAACGTCGTTCCACGCCACAAACATACTACTCAACTCCAACGGTTCACATCATAACTTGTACGGTAGACCAAAGTAATCGTAGCGCAAAATATGAACAGGCAATGGACAACAAACCACATAAGCGTTTAGGAAACTGTGTTGTGGTGAGGTAGCCGCCTTTAAGAGCTACTACGCCCTAATCGCTCGCCGAAGATCACTACAGCTTTTGAATTCTATCATCGATAAAAGTGGTGCCAATGTAACTGTTTCTGGTAGAAATGCACTAATTTGTATCGTTTAAAATCGATAATAGTCGTGAGCAATCTTTAAATCGATATCTTGTCACATTGGGGCTCCGAGTGACTAACATAACTAAGCTTGTCAACTTTGGAATGTATTCACTGAGGTCCAACGACAGAAGCTTTAATTAGAATGCTTCGATTATTTTTTACTGCCTGCGGCTTCAAGGCACATCTCCGCGGTAATTAGCAACTAATTATTCTTCATAAAGCTATATCCACAGTCCGCATTAATTAATTATAATTAGATAATAATCAGTATCTTGAAAATCGAAATGTTAATTATTATAAATAAGGAGGTATTAATTTGGACGTGGTATTTCATAACAATGTGTATTATCATTATCAACTAATAAAAACATAGCAACAAATATACAAGGCCTTCGTAAATAAACAATATCGTTATTTTAAGTATTCGTTCAGTTAAATTATCTTCGTAGACAATAAAATCATAGTTGAGCGATGATGAACTCATACAACGCGATGATAAAGTACTTATTTTACTTAACATTGAACTGTTTACGTCGTACGTGTCGCCAGTGTACATTGTATATATTTTTTAATGATGTGAAGGAGATTCTATGATCACCATCATTTGTTATTCTGTAACAAGTTTATTATTCCCTGAAACCTCGTGAAAACGTTAACATTTTGGATAATCTACTTGTATAAATAACAGAGAGTTACAACACGTGCAGGGCTTAGATGTCACCCGCATACGGTGCAGAATATTCCTTCAAAAACTAAGCGGTTCGGTGACTCTTTCTTTTGTCGCACTATTAAGACCTGGAATTCTTTGCCAGCTCATGTGTTTCCGTCTTTCTACTGTCCCGGGTCCTTTAAGCGGGGCGTGAAAAAGCATCTGATGAGGCCATCAAGCTGAGTGCCATGGCACATGTATATAGGTATAATGGTGGCCCTCTTTCCTGAAACTTTGCCTTCAGCTTACCATCAGGCGTGATAAAGTCAAATTGACGTCTCCTATAAAAAAAAAACTAATATCACAATAATGAAATCTTATAAATTACGTTCGTTGTATGTTTATTTAACATCTTAATTTTCTCTTATTTTTAATATTCTCATATTGAGCACCACAATTTTATTAACATATTGTAATATACCAAAAGAGGAAGAAGATGAAGAAAAATTATAACAATCACATTTAACTAAACCGGATAATGTACCTTCGTTGATATTTACAAAAAATATACCCATTAATCAAAGCTTGTTAAAGTTGCTTGTAAGCAAAAATTAACATTTAGTTGAATTTTGCAAAGAAAATACATTAAACACAAGAATGTGAAAAAACAACGTTTTGAAGATTTGCCATTGTATAAACTATATATTTTATTAAGTTATCGTTAATCAATACAAACATAATTTGCAAATAAATAACCAACCATAAATCTCAAAATCTAATAATTTACTAGAGTATTTTACGTAACAATAACGAAGGAAAATCGTAGCCGCAAAGGCAAGCATAATAGCGACATCCTGTACGTGTCCTAGCCAACGAGTGGTCGCCGCGACCGGGCATCGAACCCTGGACGCTGCTCGCACAGACGCTGCCGCGTAAACAACCACGCACACAGACACACAATAGTCACGACTTTAAAAATACCGATAAAACTATATTGGCGAGGATCTCCGACATTGCGATGAGCTCAAGTGACGATACTTAAGCGACGTTGACCTTAAAGAGAGAATTACACTTGTCCGATGGCACGGGACTATTCATTATTAAAAGATAAGTATGTGTAAACAGAGCTTTTTATGGAAATTCTACAGAATTCCGAAACAATAAAAAGAGACCGCTCATTATTGCAAGAAATATTTGAAATTTTCAATATTGCATTAGACTATGTACCTATGAATAGAGCTTTCATTACGGAATCGCGAAACAAAATAAGAGAAAAAGAACTATAAGCCACGTTGGTTTTAAGTGTCTTTATCGTATAAAGCATTTCCATTAAGCGGTTCTTAATGTTGATATTTTCTAATTTACGTTTAATGTTTTTCAGTAAAGCCTGATCAGAGGTAGGAACAATTTTCGCGCTATTACCTACTTCATATTGGCACAACCTAATTAAAATTAACAAAAGTCTCAACTTTTTATGCTAAATTGTATTACCTCCTAATTCCATTAACTTCGAGAAAGGAAAGATAAACTACATACCAAATTTTTTGCATATTTAATAGTTTCTAGTCTAGAAAGGGACTCTCACGGCTTATCTAATATAGCTGAAAACCACTGGTTTTAAATCAATAATGTGTAAGCATTTCAAAAGCGGTTGACTTATTTCGGAATCCTTATCATAAATAACTTACACAGGATCGACACTAAATTCATTTAAATCGCATTCCAGCTTAAACTAATAAGGTACAGACGCCAGATGTTCAGTCATGCAAGACGTTCAGAGACACTTTCTTGTCTAAAAGTCTTATTTATAAATCTTATAATTATCTGCGCTAAGTAGGTTACTTAGAACAGCAGGTCTAAAATGGCTTCGAATCTGCTTAGTAAAAGAATTGTTGTGATTTTGTCCTTTTGATTAGCCATTTTAAGAATTTTATAGGAATCTATTGAGATCTACTGGAAATTTATAAAGTTACTCGTTTTAGCGGAATCGCTCAATGTGGCCTTTTTAGGCCCGCAGAACATTTAGAAAAGCACCCTTATTATTGTTGTTTATATTTGATTCTGTAAGGAAAGCGCCTATTCACTTCTATTTAAATATTCTTAAAACATAACAACAAATAAGTAATATTGAAGATGAATCAAACCCACCTGGTTTCTACGATAGCCAAAGATAGATAGATAGATAGTCGAGCCAAAGTCATAATAAAACTTTACAATTCAATTTGATACGCATACTAAATTAGAGCGAACACTATCGTTCTTATAACAGTGCACGTCGCACCTAAGTCGTTGAGGTTTCCTCTTGGAACGTTATTTTCCGTAAAGTATGGGTAACATCCCATAAAACATGGTGGCTTCAAACCCCTATATTTTTATGCTTATTCCTATAAAATCTGTTTAAAATGTTATTCCTTAATAAAACTGCCATTTTTGTTTTACAAGTTTATTTGTTTAGTTTCTAGGAACTAGTGAAACACGTTAGTTTCTCATTAAATGTAAAAGTTATACATATATTACATTGTGCAGAATACGAACAAAATCTATTCTGCGCATTAATGAATCGCTAAATCCTAGCGCTAACTTATAAGTATATCTCAGCATTCTACTTGGCACGAGCTAGGTAAAGTGAGTGATGGTTATTTGTACACTCATATTCAGCATTAGCCCAATGATCCTCAATAAAATTCAGACCGGACTCAATGAGAACTTAAATTTAAGTTCTGTCAAATCGGGTCTATGAACTTCAATCTATAAACTACCTAATTTAAGAAAATATTTGAACGTCCGTTTTCTTTCAGTCATCAAATTTTTATCTAAAATTTTAATGCAGGGTAACAAAGAAAGGTTTCTTCCTTATAATCAATCTGTATGAATACATTTGTACCGTGTGCACATTTCTGCATTTCAAGCTTCAAGTTAGATTTATCCGTTCTATGGCTTTTTATTTAATAGGTACATAATTTACTCAACACAATTGGGTTCCTCAAGAAGGGCATTAAAAATTTCTACAGGGTCTGCAGTACGAGTATGATATGACGCAACTGGTGTTGGAATGGAACTGAAGAGGACTCTTTTGTCCCTGGTTTGACCCCGGTGTTGCACATATTCATGTGATAAGCAGTGATATTTTAGTGTGGGACGCCTTCCGACCAGGTGGGATGACGATCTAAGAAAGACTGCAGGCAGATGCTGGATGCGGCAAGCTGAAGACAGTGCGCTATGGCGCTCATTGGGGGAGGGCTAAGTCCAGCAGTGGACTAATATAGCGTGATGATGATGATAATGAAGCAGTGATAAGTGGGCCCTGATAGAAAGTGGTAACTAATATCACTTTCTATCAGGTAGGCCGTCTGCTTATCTGCCACTTAAGTAGTATTTAAAATAATACAATTCCACCGATTCGTCGTTACCCTACAAGAAAATAGCTATATACATATACATTCAACAATTACTCGCTACTTATTCCTCTTCCTCGTAATGTTTGGATATAGCATCAAGTATGAACTGGAAGGTTCTCGGGTTTATCCAGCTGAGTCCTGAAGGCATGTCACTTGGCTCCAAACTCCTGGTGCTTCTACCAACTGTCCGTTCTAGGAAGTAGTCGTCGTATTCTCTATCATAGTCGGGTAAAATAGGGTTGAACTTTGCGTAGTAGATGGCAGAGAAGCAAGCGTAGAGAAGCAACGCAGCGGTGAATAACTGCAATTACAAATACATATTATTAGATTTGATGTTGACTTTTTATAAAGGCAAAGAAATATGAGAACTAAGGTGGTTTGGGTACGTAGAGTGAATGAATACTGAGCGAATGATAGATAAGGCCTTAGCATTTCACTCAGCTAGCTGGGAAAAGATTGAATACAAATTGACAAATTTGACAGGTTATCTGGTAGATTATCTATACAATTTTTCCTCAGATGAATCACGATTCAGCTGAGTGAAACTCTAGAATATGGACCTAAGTGTGGATGGCACAGGTGAATGAGCAGGTCAGTCTGTGCCTGTACCTACACCGAGGAGAAAGAGGCGTGAGTAAATATAAGTTAGTTTGCTTTGTTTAACAAATTATAAGTAATAGATACAATACAACCAAAATAAATTTATGATTGGGCTTTTTAAAGAGACTGCTCTATAAAAAGCCTAATCATAAATTTAAATATCAATAGTACTAATAATAATATTGTATTAAGGTTTCATACACATTGAATAATCATTAATGAAAGAACAGATACATAAAATATTGTCGTAATGAATTCAGAAAATCAGGCAGATTGTTCAGGGCAAATTTATTTGCATGCGTAGGCCAGTGTTGAACATTTATTCATACTAGCTCGTACATAGTTTATTTTATTATCTTAAGTCACAATTAATACTGAGTAGAATAGTATGCTATTACCATTATTCAGAATGACCATGATTCAGAAAATAATTAACGACTTATGGATCCAACGATCCAAAGATTTTTTAGTATGTCACAGACCGTTAGTACAAGTTTTTGACCGCTAAAGATTAATACATTTCAAAGATTTTGCTGACACGCAGCTAAATGTTCATATAAAATACGATCAATTTGCTTTAAGCAAGCAACCGTAAGGCTTGCCGGTTATTAAGTATGTATCACACACGCGTTGTCGACCCTGTAGATGGCTTATACAATCGTATATCATAGTTTCTTAGTAAGACCACGTCATTCACAGTTAAAGTAGCTGCAAAAGATAGTTCCTCTCTAACCAGGCAGCACACAACTGTCTTGAAAAAGGAGATGAACCAGCGCATGGCGGGCAGTGCGATGGCAGAAAGTAGTTGTGGAACGCGGAACAAAAATTATTGCTCAACTTTCATTTTATTGTTAACAATTATCGTGCTATGGGCTTCAAAGGATACTTTCATCTTTATATATTATATAGATTACGTGGGCATATCTGTATAATTATTATAGCAACACATGTTATTGAGCTAATGATATATGTAAAGAAATAGGTATCTATAAAAAACATAAGTAAATAAAAATATAAGATACTTATATATTGGTTAAGCGTAGCTCAGAGAAAGATCCTACCTCTTAGGTATTTAAGTTCACTTGTTAGTTTAAGAGAAACCCTTACGTAAAACAAAACTTTATTCCAGACAAAGTAAGAGGTAGAGTACAAACTCAAACTATGTTGGTAGCTCAACGGGCAAGTTAATATATTTCATCTTATAAAATTTTCCTTTAAAACGTTTTGAACGTTCTGTATAATGGTCTAGTTTTTCACGGCACACGATAACGGATTTCATCACCAAGTTTGAAACAGTTCATTTTTATAAACACACGTGTTTTGATTTTATATAGAATTTAAAAACAAGTCTCCCAAGGAATCAAATGAAAAATTTTGAAAGAATTCTATTTAACGACGAAAAGATATTAATACGTAAGTATTTGAATACTACAGAACCAACCTTTTGAAAAGTAGAGATTAATTATTTATACTTAATACTAATTCATTTACATTGATCGTGGTTTTGGCCGGAGTATAAATAAGCGTAGGGTTCATTATCGTGACCCGCACGTGCCATCACTGCACTACCTCACCGGAACAAACAACCCGCCCCCCACCCGTCGGCTGCCTCGAGTCGTGACCACAATCATAAAACTTTACACGTTATTTACATGTTGATCCGTCTTAACTTCATGCACATCTAACACATTTTTATTATGATCAATAAGCATTTTCTTACCAACAACTTCATGTAAAAAACCCGTCAATGATTCATATTTATACACTACAGTAATTAGAAGCGGTTTTTATTCAATGAGTTGATTGAAACAAAGACTGTTTTATGTGCTACATCATAATTATTACCACCGAATTGTAATACAGGAAGTTTTTAGATCTATCTTCCCTTTACTGCAAACGTATATGGTAAAAAAAATCAGGAAACATTTAAAAGAAGAAGCACTTTATAGTGGCCGTGGAATAATATCACGTTTTCGAAAACAGTCGATAATTATTGTTATTCACTAAAGTCAATACACTAAGCATGGGAAAAATAATACTAAACGTAAAAATACATAATGTAAGTAAACCTTATGTTTATCTAAGTGCATGTATCATCAAGACCTCGATCTAGGAAATGGTAGGCTGTAACGACGCTTGCAAGGTCCCGTCTGTCTACTCCGACGAACGGTGACGGTCATCACATGGCTGTGTTTAAAACTATGTCAATGTTATGTCTTCTAACTACCGGCCGATCGTTAAATGACAACGTAATAGTGATTTCTTCTTACACAATTATGAACAACAATAATTTTCGCGCTACGATGCGCTACGCTGCTTTTGAGGTCAAATCCATTTTAAGGCATTCAGTAGCCATCGACGGCGATGTCAAAAACTATAGAGACATGTTTTGCTTACTGTTCTTGAAACTTGCTCGTAAATGTTGGTATTCAAACTATTCCTCATAAAGAATACTATGTTTCATGATTGCTTCTGGTATCCTACAACAGTAGGTATGGAAAATCATTGAATTTAGGTATAGTGAATGGAACAGCTAGCTTAACACATTTCAGTCTGTGATCATCATCATCTCAGCCTTATTTTCGATGATCTATTTGATGTTATAAAAATAGCCAAAAAAGTTGTGTTATAGTACACTCATTTAATGATCTCAAACGTACAAATCAGTGGTTACAGTTAGCACACCAAAATCTAAAGTTTACGGTTGATGAATCTGTTGACATTTTTTTAGAACCACTTTGATGTACCTAGGTAAGTAAGAAATCAATTTAATCTACGACATTGCAGAAAAATAATTTTAATCATATTTTTTTGTAGGCGAACATGAGTTTAGCGCTTCGGGTAATCAGATTCTCGTAATCACTATCTCTAGTATCTTGACATAAATACCTATACCTATTACTATGTATTCAAAGTAATTGATATAAATATAATATCTCTTACAACCCTTTAATGATATGAAAAAATATGTACCTACCTACATACAATCTGTGCTGTGTATTTCACAGAAACTTATCGTATCTTACGTACTTATCGTATCAAGGAACAGATAATTTAGAAGCCTCCCTGAAAACTATTTCAATTATTTTTATAGTCTAGCTATCGTTTTTGTTAATATATAAATAACGCTTTGTATAAAAGTATTTGAGGAAAGTATTGCATTCCGACACTCGGCAGATCAAGAGTTAACAGGTAACTTTTACTCTTAGTAGGTATTGGATGCAAAGAAATTAGCTATCATTAATGAACCTACATTTAGATATGTTTGCACTGTCGGTTTCTATAATATACTTGCTAAATTTTATCCACTTTTCACAATAGGAATATAAGCTATTATTATTTATTAGTTTACCTTACCCACTCGAAAGGCGTAAAATGTTTCGTTACGTCACGTGAACTGAGCGGATTCGCCTGCGTTTTGCTTCATGTAAAATACAGATTAAAAAATCGCAACTTCATTTTGTAAAAATAAATTATTTACAATTCACATTTGAGTGAAATAAATTTGTATAGTTATAATTTACATGTTAGCTGTCATTTTCAATACATTTCATATTTTATTGTAAAAGTTGTCAAACACTCAATTTTTACAGGGTATGTATGAAATGATTATCCTGCTTATTTTTACTCTAACAAAGAGCCCGCAGATATAAACTAGGCAAAAGAAATACCTACATAACATTTTATGGACAATTCCATCTTTTTTACGAGTATAGTACTAATTTAGTAGAGGGGCCAGAGAGATAGATAGTTAAGGGTTTATTTCACCCAACTTCCGTTGATCCAATTTTTACATCCATCGCAAATGAGTCACAAGGGTCACAGGAAAGGAAAATCTATTTAGAATTAGGTACTCACTTGAAACACGCTCCAGAACTTGAAAGACCCCTCGTTGATAATCCAGTCATAATAGCCGGCCCACGGGTCGGTATACCTAGGCTTGGGCTTCATAGTGGTCGTAGTCTCATGGTGATGAGGATCTTCGTCGTAATAATCCTCAAAACCTCGTCCTGTCCCCACAGTTGCGTTACCGGTTCTCGTTCGTCTTAACTGGAAAGTTAATGTAAGATTTATTGAAACAATTCTTTATTACTTTTCCCCGCAGCTCAGCTTGCGTGTATGTCGGTTATCGCTATAATTTCGGTTATCGTTATAAATTGTAGCCTATGTAAAGTTACATTATCCCACTAAAAACATTTTCAAGTAAAAATATTGCCAAGACCAGTTTACGCAGCTTACCCTGTGAAAAAGTTATCAGATCTCGTATATAGCCAAGCTCTAAAGACTGCACGCTCTGCAAGCTTGTAGGTTTCGCCCTACAGAATACCACGGTCATAATAATCTCGTGTTGTGTTCCCGGCGGTGAATAGGGTAATCAGAGCTCTCTGGAGAGTTTTTATGCTGTCAGTCAAAAGACCTAAGGCTTTTCCTGCTTTATCTTCTACACTGGCGCCACAAAAACTCTCTGTTCCTTACAGGGCCGGCACCGCGAGTGTGACGCCCTTGGTGTTGCACACGTCCATAGGCCATGGTAACCACTTCCCATCAGGTGGGCCGTGTGTTTGTCTGCCACCGAAGTGGTATAAAAAAAAACCATTCATTAATTTTTCCGTGAAGGAGTAACAAACATCCATCCATACTTACAAACTTTCGCGTTTATAATTTAAGCAGGATCTAGATATGTAGCATACGACCAATGCATATAGTTATATATGTAGGTATATGTTCTAGCGAAGAATAGATAATTAGAACGGGATAGAGAGATAATTGAAACAATAGTACATTACTACAGAGGCCGAGAAGAAAGGGGTTACCGGCCGAAGACATATAGACCGGATAGGTCTGAGGTAGGCAACTCCATATTTCCCGCCGAGGTATGTATAGTACTATTCTCAAACAGGCAATGAAACAAACAACAAAAAAAATTAAAGATTTATTTTTAAAGAAATTAAAAGTAAACAAGATAAAAACTAAAACTCACGTGTATATTACTATTTCGTCTATTTTAGCTTGATTTTAACAGAAAACAATCAAGCTAAAGTAGACGAAACAATACTATACACGTGAGTTATAGTTTTTATCTTGTTTACTTTCAATGTCTTTAAAAATAAATCTTTAATTTTTTTGTTGTTTATTTCATTGCCTGTTTAAGAAAAGCACTATACATACCTCGGCGGGAAATATTGGGTTGCCTGCCTCAGACCTATCCGGTCTATATGTCTTCGGCCGGCAACCCCTTTCTTCCCGGCCTCTGTAGTAATGTACTATTATATGCCGATTACAGTGCCTCCTAGCAATTATGAATATTGTAAATCAGAAGCATTATCCTCATCCTAACGTTAATCCCAGTCGCATCTGAAGCCTTCACCTCGGAGTCTAGAGTTCGTTTTTCCAGTCTAACTGCGGGTTTGGCTGAACTTCTAATCTGAAACATCTAGGCACCCTTATTCAAATAGCTTCGCTGGTGGGTTCACCTTACACCGTACACCTGCTTATTGATGGAGGTGGCTCTGGTACCAAATTTTCTCTCGGGGTCAGATGGAAATCGTTCTCGTAAAATCCAAGCTAAATCAAATATGGAAAACAGGAGAAAGAATCGAAGTGTGGACCTTGGACTCCGAAGTGCAATAAGCTTTGGATTCAACCAGGATTGGCACTCAGATGACTATGAGCATTGTACATTATTAAAACGAAACTGCAATAGAGGGGATAACCTCAGATGTTATATTATTCTAATTTGACATGTAGAAACATATCAAATTGACGTTAATTTTAGGTAACATTGAATTTATAAACAATTACACCAACTAAGCAATTTTTTACTGCATCTGAGATTCGGAAACCAGGAACTAACAAAAATACCTATTCATAAACAAACTTAGTCCCATTAAAATTTATATACTTAACCTTAAACCCACGCCAATTAACGTGAGATCCTCATGTTGTAGAGGAAGCTATTGATACGGCACAGATTACAATAATTAAGCTAAGTAGTCGTTACAGCCCGATTTACAAGTGCTTGCGACCAATGGCACAGTTTCTAACCAGAGTTAGACAGCCATCAGAATGACTGTCTAAAGAAACGAACACACCTTCAGTTAGCGCCATGCACTCGGTCACCCAGTTCAGTGGATACCGTAACCTGACCTTCTTTCATATTTTTGTCCATATGAAATTCGATATTTAAATCATCTCGGACGAACACCATTTTCACGGATTATTCGTAGATTTCGTTAATGGCTTCATAGAATTAATTGGAAATACGGCGTACTATCGGAACACGTGGATATTGAATATTAGCATTTAAAATATTTGGTAGGTTGATAGATATTGGCATACTACTGTTTATCGCCTGTATACTGTATCTAATAGAATGGCGCCAATATTTGCTGCATTTCTCTCGCTATCGGCGCACAACATTCCTATTTAATTTACCATCCATCATCCATCACCATCTAAAAAGTATGTATCCGATATTGTTATTGTGTTGTCTACATTATTTTATATCAAGTGATGATGAAGAACTGCATTTTCGAATCCATCACTTATATTTAAGTCAAGAAACTATGTCGTACGTAATAATATGTGGTTGATCTGATAATTTTCTTATGAATCCTTGCATCTTAGAATATATTGCAAGCGCTGCATCTTATCTATTCCGTTGCTACAGTATGGTGATATTTTTTGGACTTAGTGCTTCACATGCTCTGCAGAATGGCCTATAAACGTTTGTTACACCCCCGATAGTACCTACTTGTTACACAGACACACGACTTTTTTATGTGTACTATAGGTACAATACCAGAAAATATACCTTCACCACCACTGTGGGAGAGTTAAATCAATGGCGTCAAGGATACTACGGAGTTTGACAAAAATAGCACCGGACCCAGCAGACACGAATATACGTCATTAAGATAATAAAATAGTCGCTAAAGTAACAGTATCAGTCCCCGGTATGTTACCTTTTCAGGCCCAATAAATAATAAGATACTTCTTATTTTAGAAAATATCTTTAAATTATTTTTGTGCGATAAAAATTTCTGATAGAAAAATTAACACTTTTCATAATTACCTGTGTATCATTCTTTTTAGCCGCAGCAGTTAGGGCCCGTTGCTTGTTCACGTTTCTGACAACATCCAACGCAGTCCGTAGTGCAGTTAAAATAAACTCTGACATCGGCATACCGGTATAATGCTGCACCGTGTCTTCAACAGGGGAAGATATCGGCTCACCTGGTACCCCGCCATAACTGGAACTAAACAAAATGATTTCTGAAAACTAAAGCATGTTTTTTTGTACAAAAAAGAACAATCTAAAAGTGTATCAAGCTATGAGCGCGACCCTGAAGATGACAAATCGGGATAATGGTTAACCCGACGCTTTAAAAGAAACCAATGATTCATGAAAGACGCAGGGCGGATCTATAGATAATTTGAACCTCATCAATAGATCATGATCCACAATGTTGGCGCCCAATACCGGTCTGGGTCTCAGGGATATTCTGCCTTTCCAGCAAGATATTCCAGATAGTCTGAGGACGTACAGTCAGCACTAGATCGATCTTGACTAATAAATACTCAAAATTATATTAATACCAAGGTATTAAGATCATTTTGAGTACTTTCTCACACAACACCACTGTGCATATCAAGATCTCTACGGATACCCCTTCCCCTCCCTCCAAAGCCGGAGAGGGAGGTTATATCGGACTCGAATCAACTAAACCGCACGCCGTCTGTGGGTCGTTGTGCTAGGCCGAAGGTGAGGTTGTCACCGAAATATCCCTTGCACCCCGGCCGGCTCAGGGCCATCCCTGAGGGGCTCCACCCTTCACCCTCAGACCCACGCTCATGGAGGCCCCGACGCCCGAGCCTTGCTCACAGACGAGGCGCTGGCCGCCCACGCATCCGAGCAAGGTGGAAAGCGTGAGCACTCTCATTTCCAGGGCCGCCACAAGCTCCCACCTCTACGATTCCCACACTCGATTAGCGTGTGGAGCCCCGAGTCCTCGCTCGCGTCGCAGTGATAGCACTCGGCCGTTGGCTCCTTACCAATCTGATGCAGATACCACCCGAAGTTCCCGTATCCGGTGATGATCTATGTCTGACGGTAGAAGAGGCTATCTTGTGGCTTCTTTAGCCACTCCTCCATGATGGATCTTACCGCCGCAATTACGGCGTACCGTGCTCGTGGTTGCTCAAGTCGTCGCTCCCACTCGGTCACCATGTCCCTGTGGAGCCGGGATTTCTCGGCCCTAATATCTTCGGGCTCAGAACTGTATCCCCGCTCCCGCTCCTCCTTTCGAAACCGATATAGTGCCGAAAGGGTCCTCGCTTTCAGGATCCACAGTGGCGATATGGCCAGGAGACTCGCCGCTTCGAAGGATATCGTGAGGTACCCTCTGATGACCCTCGCGGCCATCGTCATCTGCGCCGTTCGCAGCAGAGGCAAGATCCTGGCCTACAGGGTGTCCGCCCACACGGGGCACCCGTATAGGGCCTTGGACCACACGACACCCGCGTAGAGTCTCCTGCAGGAGTCCTAAGTTGGGCAATAGCCGACCCAAAGCGTTCGCTGTTACAAATACCAGATTAACTGATAATACAATCAGCACAATCTGATGAACATTAAAATTCACTCTAATAATCTATAATGTAATTGAAATAGAAAAACAAGACTGATTAAGTTAATGCCTATTTTTTTTATACAACTAAGTTGGCAGACATCAGATGGCAAGTGGTTACCGTGGCCTATGGACGTGTGCAACACCAGAGAAGTCACACTCGTGCTGCCGATCCTGTAAACACAGAGAGTTTCTGTGCCGTCAGTGTAGAAGACAAAGCAAGAATAGTGTTTGGTCTTCCCACTTACAGCCCAAAACCTTTCCAGTGAGCTCTGGTTACCTTACTCACAGCCAGGAACACAACACGAGGTTACTATAGTCGCGATATTCTTCCCCAGTCGGACTGCTCAATTGGACGGGAATGCCGTCGTGTATTACCTGATACTGATATTATGATACGTACATATTTTTCAAATGAGTGTCATCTGGTTCTTTTTTTCATAATTATTAAATTCATACAATAATAAACACGTATTGTACAGTATTACAGTATTCATTTTAGTAATTATTGTAAATGCTTCTACTGTTTAACATTTTTACAACTCCTCTACATCAGATCGATAGATTTCTATTGCGTCGGACTTTACAAAGATCTTACGAAAGTACTCAAAAAAGCTCTTTAGCAAAAATAATACCTAAGTACTTACCTTAGTGGTATGTATTTATACTTATGAGGCGGTGTGTGCGGCGTAGCAGTATTATAGGGAACAGCTGCGCGTGCACCGCCCGCCCATAATGCCAACGCGATCGCCCCTATCCACACCAACCCATGACAAGACAACACTAAAACACCCTTAGACACCATTTTATGAACAGTACTAATATACATATATATTACAGTCTTCCACACAAATATACAACTATGTTACTTTTCAAGACTAATGTTCATGATGCGCTGTTGGGCAGACTACTGACTGATTTGTGATGTCGCGCCCCAGTTAACACTGCAAAGGTAAGACTGAAATATGAGTACTGTAAACATTCCGTGTGTGTTACTGCTACGCGACGTGTCAATTCAATTTGTACTGTTGACACACTAGTGAAAGCTCGAGGTAGTTAGCTATGTCGAATATAAACTTTATTAGACGAGGCTTCTGCATTGTGGGAATTCTTCTCATTATCAACCTCATAGTGTTTTCCTAGTTGCATTCAAAGTTTGTAGTTTGCATTCCGGGGACCGCTTATTGTTTTTGATTAGTGTACCTGCTTTTCCAGGAGTGATAATCGTCTGACCTTCGTTTATTTTGTGTGTAAACTCTGATGGTTCCCACGTAATAGGGACTAATGGAATCAAACAATTAGACGCTGACGCTGTCACAGCATAAGAATTTGTTCCCGACCCTGGTGTAACTTTATTAGCAAAACCCTGGTTCTCTGGCGTACCTTGGCTGCTTATCAAATAACGTAACCATCTAATGACCCTTATTTCAGTTGTAATTGAGGCCAAAGATCGTTTAGTACTTTTCCGATGCCTGCTGTCTTTTGCGAGACGCAATATCCCGTTACACTTTAGGTGCGCACCACGTCCACAAATGAGGTGGCGGAATTCCGCATATGCTTTCGCTCGAATAAAACTATTGTCGCCAAAGGAAGAGGGATTTTACAACGTAAGTAAGATGTAAGGAGGTACAAAAACAGATTAAAAATTCTATACAACAATCAAAGAATAATTTTCATTTATTCAGTTTAGGCACGTAAAGAGCACATATGAACATCAAAATTTTACAATTATGTCAATAAATATTATAAAAAAATTAAATAAAATGGATAAGTAGAAAATGATTGTTTCGCTGGTTCGGTAGGTTGGTTCACCTAAGAATATACTAGCAAGAAACTCAGAGAACTATATTAGAACAAAAAAAGTAAATTGACAATAAAAGAAAATTGACAATAAAAGAAACATGTTTTAAGCGAAAGTTTATATAACAGTTATATATAAATGTTACAACCTAAACATAAAATTCCAGAATAAAATTTACATAAAATACGAAGTTCTGGTCCCTAGTAACAAGGAATAAACTACGTGACTTACCTACATGATGTTTTGAAAAAAATGTGCCAACCCAATAGAGAAAATTTTTGCCTGAACGTGTAGGCGTTAGGTATTCAGTAGACCTAACTAGATAAAAGGCTCCTAATTCGTAGAAAGTCTTTGAATGTTTTAGATTTAAGTGATTTCATTTGTACATGTGTGACGTTGAATAGATCGAATAGGTCGTATCAATGATGAATGCAAAAGATGAGGGTGATAAAAATATTTATTGGGATAGAATACACTATAAAAACGATAAAAAATCGGATTGTTGACGGTTTAGTGACATGTATGACATGTATGTATATATGTAGGTACTGTGTATGAAAGTTTGTCGTTTGCAATTTATTGAACTCTGTAAGTATGTTATAGTGCTTCTCTATGAACCCCTAAACGTTTCCTGGGAAAAAAACTCAATACCAAGTTAAGTTTGCCTTTGTTCGTAAAATGTATAGTATTAGGAGTTAGTCTGCCTATTTAGTTATTTTGTTCAAATCAAAGAAAGAAGAACTCGAAAATATCATGTCCGTTTGAGCGTTCAACATTTGAGATTTTGAATATAGCCCGAAAATATCTCAAAGGAAGTATTTAATTATCAGTGCGCTCCTAACAACAATAAATTATCGCTCCAATTGTCCACTTTCTACGCCTGATAACTACAAACATACATACTACAGCTTGTGACTACGTCATTATCAGCTCTTACAAAGGATCTTTTTTATACGATGCTCAACTAAACTTGATAAAAACTATAAACTTATTACCTAGGTGTCCATCTTGAAAATGTAGCGGGCCTAAGCCAATCTCTTCGATAAGCCGATACATTTTCTTGTCGAACTAGACTCTGACATAGGCTTTCTGTTTTCTGGTTTTCGGAGGAGGGGGAACGGTAGTCGCTCCCCTGAAAGCCAAGATAACCCAACCCATAAGGAAAGTAGAAGCTCTGTATGCAACTGGAATTGGTGCTCGCAAAAATATATTGCAAGTAATAGCTATAGATAACCCATATCTTTTGACGATGGTATTTAATGCATTCTTTACGCATGTATATGTATATTATACAGGGTCGAAGATTTCAACCTTACCTGAAGGGAAGTACTCTAGATACTGGAGACAGTGAATTTCACTCAAATGAAACATTCCTTTATTTTTTAAAAGAAACAGAACTACATGCAAAGATTTTTGAAAACTCGCTTGCCACACCCGGTAATCGAACCGAATAAAATTCCAAAAAGTAACATCCTATATTTTTATGGCATCAATCGATAGTGTCAATCATAAGGATAAAATCTGTCTAAAAAACATGGTAAATTAAATTAAGGAAAGTCCATAAAATCTTAACTTATAAACTCAGTGCCAGCAGATTCAGCATTTTTACACAAGCAGTCATTAGAAACCTTATCAACAATAAAGTTATTCTTGACGCCAAATATTTATTAAAATAAGTAGATACTAAATGACTGAACTTTGTTTCCGGTGCAGAATGTAACTTTATTGACTAACTGCATGAGGTATGTAGGAAGGGGTTGTTAGTAATTTAGGATGCTTGGTTGGAAACCTCCACGCGGTGTACCCTGGGCAACGGGGATAGCGAGAGAATTGCCGTATTGGTGGTGAATTTCTCCTTCTTCTACATCTTAGCATTAATCCTAGTCGCATCCGACGCTTTCACCTCGAAAACTAGGATTCACTTTACTAGTGTAACTGCGAGTTTGGCTTAGCTTCGATATTTTCCTTGAAGCGACTGCCATCTAAGCTCCACAACCCAAAGGTGATATCAAAGCATTACAGTTAGACCAGTTGCTGGACTTTTTAAAGATAGACCAGTAACAACTGCCATAGATATTCGTAAGGCAACCGAGACCGACGTAATGTAAATATCCATATTCATGAAAACAAATATTTGCACTGAGCAGAGATCGAACCCGTGCCTCCTGCGTAGCGGCCGCGCTCACTACCGCTACACTACAGAAGATGTTAATAGAGCCCTGAGACGGCGAGCGGTTTCAGTCGGTTTGTGTCCGATGTAAATCCTACTGACCAGCGGCGGTATCAAATTGTCAAATTTAATATACCTATAAGGTTAGATTTCACGGATTTCCTTTCATTTAATTTACCATGTTTGTGAGAGAGATGTGATCATTATGAT
This sequence comes from Eilema caniola, assembly GCA_949126895.1. NCBI lineage: Eukaryota > Metazoa > Arthropoda > Insecta > Lepidoptera > Erebidae > Eilema > Eilema caniola. The sequence goes on along the minus strand of OX421463.1, from coordinate 12,047,799 downwards.
TGAACCTGTCGATGGATGATATAAAAATAGGAATTGTTATTATTTAGATTTTACTCGATTCGATTACAGGGTGTGGCAAGCAAATTTTGAAAAAAAGACGGGTTGTACACCAGGAGTGCCGGCAGAAGTGAAAACTTTTTCTTTCTTCGTTATATAAATAGAAAAAGATAAAAAGAACATACCATACCATATCATACTTATCGTACAAAGAACCTATCACTAATTTTCTGCTAATTTTCTGTCAGAAGAAATTAATAAATTACAAAAAGAATAAATAATTACAAAAAGTGTCAGAAGCCCAGGTTCGAACCCGGTACTATCTGAAACCATAAGACATACAGTCGAAGCGCTTACCGCTAAGCTACGAAACTTCTTAGCGTACCTAGCACAATAAACACTGTAGCTAGGCATGTTGTATGACGTCATGTCGTCCTACAAATTCTTCGGTTACGGGTCAAAGGTCACGTGATCCTGACGCGAGTTTAACACGTGATCCTGACGCGAAATTAACACTTTTTACCAAACCAACCCCGCTAAAGAAGTTTTCACTTCAAAAATTTTATGCCGTTTTATTTCTTAAAAAAAATAAAGGAATGTTTCCTTTGAACGAAATTCACTATCTCCAGTATTTAGAGTACTTCCCCTCCGGGTAAGGTAAAAATCTTCCACCCTGTATACGTCAAATATATGAAGAATTATGCCTAATTCGAATAAAGCATAGTCATACCAACTGGCACCTATTATCAGGTAAATCGATCTTGAAGATTATGCGATGAGAAGGTTAGATAAAATTACTAATCGTCAATCTATCAATAATAATTTATCAATATTAATTATTGATAAATAATTATTATTCACGTATGATAAACATCTATGATACAACAAACGTGATCAAAAAATATACCGCACCTCCATAAAATGCCGTGCGGCACGGTACTCTTTTAGGGTGTCTTTTCTCTTGAAACTACATATATTTACGAAAATTTTGAGATGTCATTAAAAATCATAAACTGATAGTTTTTCAACTACTTAACAATTCGAAGAATATAATATGACGAACAAAACTATCCGGAAATAGTGCCACCTATCAAACTGAATGGAGTGACAGGGGTCAAACGTAACAATTTTTGGTTAAGAGCTCATATCTCTGCAACGAGTGTTTAAATAGAAGTAGTTATTAGTCCATATCTTTGTAAATTTTTCTGGCTACACTAAATTACATTAAAAATAAAGATAAGTAAAACAATTATCGAGAAAAATAATCTTTTAAAGAAAAACTTCGCCGTTACTCTAAACCCCGGTTTCGGGGCAAGAATTAACAGCACTGGGGTTGGTTTTAACAGAACAGGCATCTTCTATTAACATTATTCAATAAACATAGTATAATAGGGAAAATAAACGAATTATTATTTAGGATATACGCCGCCACGATAAGGTGCTTTTCATCATACGCGAAGCAATGAGTCTGGCAGTAGCTAGAGCCCAAAAAGGATTGACTACTAACAGACGACATATCAACTTTGTGTCTGAAGGTTCATCCATAAAATCCAGGAACAAACCTTATTCAATCTTAGATACTGCCCCAGATTGGACTCTCCTAATCGACACGTATGAAAAGCACTATAAAATTCCGGAGGATGTTGGGGTTTCGTCATCTAGACCGGACATATTTCTATACTCGAAAACGACAAAATATGTGGTCCTTGTGGAACTTACTGTACCGTGGGAAACAAATATACCGAAGGACCACACACTTAAGAAAAATAAATACTATGATCTCACAAACGAATTAATCAAAAACGGTTACGTGGTTAATTTGTATGCAGTAGAAGTGGGAGCTAGAGGTATACCAGCTAAATCTCTCTATAACCTACTTAAAGATCTAGGCCTATCGAGAGCTACAATAAGCTCATTACTAGGACGAATGTCTAAAGCGGCACTAGTAGGTTCGTATCAAATTTGGTTAGGCAGGGAGGGGAACTTGGGTAGTGAAGGTGAGTGTTGATGTACATCAACAAAAGGGGCCCCTTCTAAACCTACACTTGGGTCGCAAGTCCCAGGCACTGTTCCGAGTTCCCAACTCAGCAACGCGATGGACCCGGCACCCGCACGGAGAATCCATGGATTGCTAAGAATATCGTCTCATAATATACTAGCTGTCGCCCGCGGCTCCGCCCGCGTGAATGTCGGTTATCGCGAATCGGACTATAATTTGAGATTTAAACTATCCTATCTCTCAAGTTGGATCGAACTGCACATGGTGTGCGAATTTTACTATAATCGGTTAAGTGGTTTAGGAGTCCATTGAGGACAAACATTGTGACACGAGATTTATATATATTAAAGATTTATTGCAGCATTGTGGGAATTTGAATTAGATTTTTAAGTAACATATTTAGAAAAATATTTTTTAAGCATCAAAAATAAATCTTTAAAGTCCACTCTAACAATTATATTTTGGACCACACATAAGCAATTATTTACCCAACTTATGTAGTAAATAAATCAATAATTTTAAAATAAACAAATGGGTGAATTTCCCAAATGGCTTTTTTTTTTGTCTTCGGTGAAATTAGTATTTGAAAAAAGGAATATTGTTCTGAATTATTTTTTTTAGTATTCATTAGGTAGTTATTGGGTTGTGGCAAAAATATATTTTGGCTAGAACTATATATAAAGGTAGAAATAAATACATAAATCTCTATTTCTTTCACATCGGTGCTGTCCCTCTACTTTTTTTACAAACAAAATAGCTTATACTCTAATAAAAATAAGTAAATTAGGTATATAAATGATTATATTTCATAGAATATTAGTTTTCTTAGTAATATATGGCATATTTTATTACATAATTAACGATTATTATTACTGAGAGGCACAAACGTACTTGTCCTGCCAAATGTTCTCATATCGCTGGACAAAAGTAATTTACACCTAAATTTACATCGACGGGTCCGACAGTGTCCCCACCCCAATTTTATTTCTCTAGTTAGTGCGTGCTAGTGCGCAGTCAGGACGGATGGGTATCAAATCGCTGCATATTCCAGCCAATAACGTATGTTTGCCATTTAAGTTGCTCCCGGACAATTATTTTATACTATCGGTGGTTGCATCTTTTTAGCGTTATGAGCAGTTTTATTATTGTTATTTGGTTCTAATAGGGGTAGTAAGTGAATTAGCTTCATTGACTGTTATTGAATTTATCCTAGATATTATACATTTTTTCTAATTTTCTAAAAAGTGTGTAATTTCTCACGTCGCTGTTCTCATATCGCTGTAATCGGTGGTCTTTATTACCACGGATATGATAATTTACACCGAAAATGATAAGAAAAAATCAATCGGTGTCTTACATCTAATATCGGTGTTTTGATTCATGATCAATGCACAGTTTTATCACATCGGTGGATTGCTTTATCATATCGGTAGATCACTTTATCATCTCGGTGAGTCGTTTTATCATATCGGTAGATTTCGTGTGATTTCGTTAAGAATACAAAGAAAAAATAGAACATACAAGAACATACATATAAACACATACACAACAGACTTTCATCCCTTATTCCCCGCCTCCCAACCCTCTTTTTTGCGACAAAAGGTTACCTATGTTAATCCCCAAGCTTTAATCTATCTCTGTACCAAATTTCGTCAGGATATCGTCAAAAATGACAAATTTTCATTCAAATGCCATATTCCTCCCCTTCTACCCCCTTTTATGCGATCATAGGTAGCCTATGTCCGTTCTCAAGCTTTAACCTATCTTTGTACCAAATTTCACAAATAATGACATTCATGGCCCCACTCCCCCCTTCTACCCCCCTTTTCGTGATAAAAGGTAGCATATATTCGGGTTCAAGGTCTAATTCATCCCTGTTCATCAGGATATCTCCAAAACCGACAAACCTTCACCCCCTATCCCCCCCCCCTCTTAAACCCCCTATTTCGCGACAAAGGGTAGCCTTTGTTCGTTTCCAAGCTTTAATCTATCTCTGTATCAAAAATCATCAGGACATCTTCAAAATTGACTAACTTTCATCCCATGGCCCTACGCCCCCCTTCTACCCCTCTTTTCACGATAAAGGTAGCCTATGTTCATTCCTAAGCTCTACTCCACCTCTGTACCAAATTTCATTAGGATATCTACAAAACTGACTAACTTTCATACAAACTTTCATCCCCTATTTCTCCCCTTAAACCCCCTTTCTTGCGATAAAAGGTAGCCTATGTCCTTTCTCAAGCTCTAATATACCTCTGTACCAAATTTCATCAAGATCGGTTCAGTGGTTTAGGCGTGAAAGCGTAACATACAGACAGACAGACAGACAGACAGAGTTACTTTCGCATTCATAATATTAGTATGGATTGGATTTCCAAGAACTCAGTTCTCGTTGGATTCAGTTCAGATCAGGTCTTCAGTTTTAAGTCACCCTTGTAAAAATGAGGTACCTTCTAACTATTTCCTTTATGACGTTCAAAGGTGGATAGATTATCATTTCGCTGGATATATTATCACATCGCTGGATATGCATATCATTTCGGTGGATAAACTTATGATATCGGTGTACAGAAAAAATAATCGGTGCCGGTTTGTCATGTCGGTGGAAACCAAAATTCAAACTGAATTTTCTCCTTAATCTTAAATGATACGTTGATGATATTAAATTTGGGGATATATGATATCATAAAGATTACATAAAACCTGAAAAATATTCAAAAAGCATATAAATGAAAAAGTTCACCGATATGATAAAAAAAATGGCATTTGTTGAAATTCACCCAAATAGTAAATGAATATTCCTAATCGTAATCAATTATAATCATTAATATTTCATGTTATATGTTTATAAGTAATTCTAACCATCAAGTAAGTTATAACTAGTAGTAACATTAGTCTTCATGTAATTACAATACAAAGTCATTTTAGCTTCCGGAAAAGTACAACTTGTCACCCATCCTGCACATAGCCCCGACCTAGCAACCTGTGATTTCTGTATTTTCCCCAAAATCAATGATTTGATGAGAGGTTTCACTTTTACCAACTCCGAAGAGGCAATAATAGCGTTCATTCAGCACGTAGAAAACATGTCTTCAGATCTGTAGTCCTACTGTTTGAAAAAGCGGTTCGATCGCATGAAAAAATTTAAAATGTGAAGGAGATATTTTAAAAAGCAATAAACATAATATTTTAGTTATAAGTTGTTTTTTTTGGTTACGCAAAACTTTTAGTGTCACCTACGTATAAACTACAAAACGATAAAAGACTAGTTCAAGAAACAGTCTTTGCTGAGGGGGGCAAGTACTAACAAGTTAATTGTTGCCTCGATTATTTGTTAATTGTAACCCCATGACATCATTTTTCACATTTAAATATTTATTAAATCATGTTTTACATTTATGCTATAAAGCACAGGCTGATATTGTCGCTTAAGTCACGAAACAAAACTGCCTGCTGTTAATTCTAGCCCCAGGCTCCCCTACCTCGGGCACATATTGACAACTAGTAGTAGTACTAGTAATGTTTATTTTATTTTGATGTTAACCATTTACATAACAATATATATTTGTTTTGAATATTTGTTGATAGTTGTGTTAATACTTGTTGTTTGAATTATGTTAGAATTTCAATTCATTATTTTAATTAATACAGTGAAACCTAGTTAAGTGGCGCCTGAATGGATTAATGAGAGACCTCTATTATTGAAAGTTGCAATGAGGTCCCTTATGAGGTTCATTAAATAACCTCTGTTAATGGGACTTTTTAAGCCTGGTTAAATGAGATTTGAATTCTAAGACATTTCCGATGTTTTTTTTTTTACGTGCTGGAAATCCCCAGGGATACCCACCCCTCCGAAGCCGGAGGGGTAGGTTATGTCGGACTCGAACCGACTAAAGCGCACGCCGTCTCTGGGTCGTAGTGCTAGGCCGAAGGTGAGGTTTTCATGCGACATATCCCTCGCACCCCGGCTGACCCAGGGCCATCCCTCTCGGTCTGGCCCTCCTCGGGAGGTGGGGACCACGTGGTCCCCGACTCAACCCCGGTGTGGGGGGGCGCGCATCGTCCTACGATGCGCGCCGCCGCCGTGGCCTGCTTCTGCTAGGGTGACGGGCGGCTCCATCCGTCACCCTCAGGCCCGCGCTCATGGGGGGCGGAGGTCAGTTTGCGCCCTCCGACGCTCGAGCCGCCTTCGGGCGCGTGCAGCGATGTCAGCGAGTCTTTCTCGCTCATCGCGCCGCGCCCGCTCTGCTGTCTCCTTCGCGAGCATAATCTGCTCGCAGAAGGAGGCGCTGGCCGCCCACGCATCCGCGCAGCGGACCATCGCCGCAAGCAGGGTGGAGAGCGTGAGCATTCTCACCCCCAGGGCCGCCACAAGCCCCCGCCTCGGCGTCTCAAACGCCGGACACTCGGTGAGCGTGTGCACCCCTCCGAAGCCGGAGGGGTAGGTTATGTCGGACTCGAACCGACTAAAGCGCACACCGTCTCTGGGTCGTAGTGCTAGGCCGAAGGGGAGGTTTTCATGCGACATATCCCTCGCACCCCGGCTGACCCAGGGCCATCCCTCTCGGTCTGGCCCTCCTCGGGAGGTGGGGACCACGTGGTCCCCGACTCAACCCCGGTGTGGGGGGGCGCGCATCGTCCCACGATGCGCGCCGCCGCCGTGGCCTGCTTCTGCTAGGGTGACGGGCGGCTCCAACCGTCACCCTCAGGCCCGCGCTCATGGGGGGACGGAGGTCAGTTTGCGCCCTCCGACGCCCGAGCCGCCTTCGGGCGAGTGCAGCGATGTCAGCGAGTCTTTCTCGCTCATCGCGCCGCGCCCGCTCTGCTGTCTCCTTCGCGAGCATAATCTGCTCGCAGAAGGAGGCGCTGGCCGCCCACGCATCCGCGCAGCGGACCATCGCCGCAAGCAGGGTGGAGAGCGTGAGTACTCTCACCCCCAGGGCCGCCACAAGCCCCCGCCTCGGCGTCTCAAACGCCGGACACTCGGTGAGCGTGTGCACCCCTCCGAAGCCGGAGGGGTAGGTTATGTCGGACTCGAACCGACTAAAGCGCACACCGTCTCTGGGTCGTAGTGCTAGGCCGAAGGGGAGGTTTTCATGCGACATATCCCTCGCACCCCGGCTGACCCAGGGCCATCCCTCTCGGTCTGGCCCTCCTCGGGAGGTGGGGACCACGTGGTCCCCGACTCAACCCCGGTGTGGGGGGGCGCGCATCGTCCTACGATGCGCGCCGCCGCCGTGGCCTGCTTCTGCTAGGGTGACGGGCGGCTCCACCCGTCACCCTCAGACCCGCGCTCATGGGGGGACGGAGGTCAGTTTGCGCCCTCCGACGCCCGAGCCGCCTTCGGGCGAGTGCAGCGATGTCAGCGAGTCTTTCTCGCTCATCGCGCCGCGCCCGCTCTGCTGTCTCCTTCGCGAGCATAATCTGCTCGCAGAAGGAGGCACTGGCCGCCCACGCATCCGCGCAGCGGACCATTGCCGCAAGCAGGGTGGAGAGCGTGAGCACTCTCACCCCCAGGGCCGCCACAAGCCCCCGCCTCGGCGTCTCAAACGCCGGACACTCGGTGAGCGTGTGCAGCCCCGAGTCCACGCTCGCGTCGCAGTGATGGCACTCGGGCGTTGGCTCTATACCCATCAGATGCAGATACCGCCCGAAGCTACCTAGCCCAGTGATAATCTGCGTCTGACGGTACGAGAGGCTACCGTGTGGCCTCTCTAGCCTTGTCCTGCCTTGTCATGCCCCATGATGGGTCTTACCGCCGCAATCACGGCGTGCCCTGCGCGTGGTTGCCCAAGTCGTCGCTCCCACTCGGCCACCATGACCTGGTGGAGCCGGGACTTCTCGGCCCGAATATCCTCGGGCTCGGAATCGAATCCCCGCTCCCGCGCTTCCTTTCGGAACTGATATAGTGCCGAAAGGCCCCTCGCTTCCAGGATCCACGGTGGCGATCCGGCCAGGAGACTCGCCGCTTCGAAGGATATCGTACGGTATCCCCTGATGGCCCTGGAGGCCATCGTGCTCTGCGTCGTACGGAGCAGAGGCAGGAATCTGGCCTCCAGGGTGTCCGCCCACACGGGGCACCCGTATAGGGCCATGGACCGCACGACACCTCTGGGCCCTTCAAGTTGGGTTGTTGTTTACCTCTATAATTGAAACTCTGCAGCTCAATTACCTGTATAAGTGAGACAAATTAATCAGGTATTAACACGTTTTGACATGTTTGTTACATACATTTCGCGTCGTCTTTCGTGCATGCTTTGTTTGCCAGTACTATCTCAGGTTTTGACCTAAAAACAAGGTAATAAAAGTGTACACAATGTCCAAACGTAAATATAAAACGTTATCAGTATCTGAAAAATTACAACTTCTATCAGGTTATGATTGTGGAAAGTCGCGTGATGAACTGTGTAAGGAGAATAGCATACCAAAGTCAACCCTGTGTAGAATTATTGAAACCAACAAGAAAATTCGGTCTCAGTGTATTGATGGAAAAGGAAAACTCAAACGAATACGAGCAGCAGAGTATCCTGAAGTTGAAAAGTGTCTCTGTACATGGATAAAGCAGGTACGGAATAATAACATTCCAATAAGCGGACCAATGATTAAAGAGAAAGCTCAAGAATTTGCAAGTAAGCTCCATATTGATAATTTTTCTGCCAGTAATGGGTGGTTGGAGGGATTTAAGAAAAGAAACCATATCGCATTCAAAAATGTTTGTGGCGAGAGTAATTCTGTGGACAATAACGAATGTAATGAGTGGATTAAAAACCTTCCAGCTTTATTACACGATTATGCCACCGATGACGTATTCAACACCGATGAAGCGAGCTTATTTTACAAGTGTCTACCGGATAAGACATTTACGTTCAAAGGTCAGCCTTGCCATGGTGGTAAATTGAGTAAAGATCGGGTCACTATACTTGTAAGTGCGAATGTACCTGGAACTGAAAAACCGCCACTTCTTTTATTGGAAAATCTAAGAGCCCAAGATGCTTCAAGGGTATTAAAACGTTGTTTAACTATCAAAACAATAAAAAGGCCTGGATGACTTCTGAATTATTTGCAGATTGGTTAAAAAAAGTGAACGCCGATATGAGGGCCCAAAAACGAAAAATCATTATATTTGTCGACAACTGCACAGCCCCTCTAGACAAGTGGCAATTCGCTAGCCGGCGTTTGGTGGAATAGAATGACGAATGTATGGGATTTGACGTAAATGACAGTCGTTAACGCATGTCAAATACGTCAAATCCTATACATTCGTCATTCTACTCCATCAAATGCCTGCTAGCGAATTGCCACTTGTCTAGAGGGGCAGCTCACAACAATATGCCCAAATTAGACTATGTTACATTATTGTACTTACCCGCCAATACCACAACAAAATTGCAACCCATGGATCAGGGTATTATCAACAACTTTAAGGTTTACTACAGGAAGGAAGTTGTTCAGTATGTTCTTAAATCTATAGAAGAAGATAAAAGCCCAGAAATCAACATCCTCCAGGCTATGAGATTTGCGAGAAAAGCTTGATTTTCTGTTAGCAAAACCACAATTAGTAATTGCTTCAAAAAAGCTGGATTCCAAGTGACGAATGTATCTGAACCTGAGAGCCTACAAGAGGAGCTAGAGGTCTGTGCAACGTTTCCAGAATGGGATTGAATATTTACCACACAGAGGAATGACTTAAATGAGCAGCAGGCGACTTTTCAGGATTTCGTTTCAATGATGATGACATAGTTGCTATGTATTCTTCTTTGGACACAGAAGAACAAGAAGAAGAAGAAGACTGTGAAGATACTCCAGTAAAAATTTCAAAGCGTGAGGCAATGGAAGCTTTAGAAACTTTACACAAGTATTTCGAAATGTCAAATATTGATAATTCTAATATTTTTGATCAAATTTATTCTATCGAGAAACAGGTTTCAGCAACTAGCAATCAAGTACAAACAAACATAACCGATTACTTTAAGTCATAAACTTTACCGTATTGTTTTTTTTTCGACGCAATACATTATGTATGTACATTCATACCTACATTAAATTCATAACACCAAAAATATGTCTTGGTCCCTTGAGATTCCTATTAACCAGGTTTCACTGTATATATATATTTGTTTTGAAATTAACTTACCTTATGATAAAATATAAATTGTGAAGAAATGACATAGATAGATAGATAGAACTCTTTATTGTACACCAACATTAAATTACAAGAGACCGTAGTACATACTAACATAGAAATAAGCAAACATTGTTACTAACCTAAAAGAGTCTCAGTTACTTGAATAAATAACATTTCATTTCAAAATGTGAAACATAATGGGGCTTGCACAGACAATAAATAACAATATCCAGTATCGCGACCCAGTGTCAATGTCGCCGCCAACTAGCTTAATCAGCCGTCAAATTAAAAGCGCTATTCAAAATTAGAATCCTGAGTGTTAGCGAGGGAATCAAAAGAGTACGAGGTGAAAAATCTTTGCACTCGAGTGCAACACGTAACTTTTCATCCCACCATAAGCGAGGAAATTACTAAATGCAAAATAAAACATTTACAATCACAAGATCTTTTTATTTCAGTTTAGCTACTACATTTTATAAGTTAGTATTACAGAATCATCTTTAAAGTATTATAACAAATAATACTTAGGTATTAATTAGGAAAAATTAAAAGTAACGTTGCTACAGTTACTTAAGTTGAGTGTAATATTTCTATTAGGTACTGTAATGTTGGTGTTAGTGACTTGTGTATTATTTTTCGGTAGACTATCTGTGATACTTAATAGTTGTATTCATCGGATTCCGTTGTCGTAAATGTTGGCGAAAGAGGGCGATGGTTAGGTGTTTCGTAAAGGCTCATTTTTGATGTAGAAGGGCCAGTCCAAGGATCTGACTGAGGCTCTTTCAGTGTTATGGCTCCTACGATGCCTTTACATATTTTAGAGTTATTTTGGATGGAATCTTCTATGTATCCCTCTACAACCGCATTGGACTTCCAGCCTCCATGGCGCTTAAGAGACAGGAGATCAGCTCCTGAATGCGCCAAAAGTGTGGCTGAAGTTCGTCGGAAACAATGACCCGTGTACAACAGTGGTTCTGGTAGTTCAGGAAATGTTGCTATTTCTCGTGGGATATTGCCAATTTTATTAGCACCCATAGGTTGTCAAACACACTTTCCGTTGCGATATTGTAGAAAAAATCGATTGATTGGAGTGTTAGGCGGGCGTAAGGCTTGATATTTCTGAACAATTTTTACGTATTCCTTACTTTTTTTAATACAATTGCATGCACAATAAATACTGAATGTGCTCCATTTGCCGCCAAATATACGGAATCCGGTGCTTCGTTAAGAAACTTTTCAATTTCAGATGCTGTGAAATCCTTCAATTTTTTTGGTTGATGACCAGATGAGGCTCTTTTTAAAAATGCTACTAATTTAGGAGAGGCATTGATTTGTATGTCTTTTTTCATTTTTATTGTTGCTTTAAGCATTGAATACATACTCCATAGAGTGCTTGATTTCTTGGTCTCGGATAATTCAATAAAATATGGCAGCAAAACGTTTTCTGAGAAAGTTTTGGCTCCTTTAGCTAGTCGCCACGTATTAAACATATCGTACTGTTTTAAATACTTCTCGCGTGATTGTTCAGGGAGAAAGCTCATTTGCGCATTACTCACAGTTTCAGTCAATTCTGTTGGCGTTAAATAAACTTCATCGTCGCTAGAATCACTAATTTTCGGTTTTTCACTTGTTTTCAAGTTTCTCAAGTTTAATTATTAGCTGTACGTGAAAATAAAAAGGGCGCGCACAATTTTTTTTGTTTGGTCGCCCTCTATTCAACCTTCAAAGGTACGCGCGCAAAGCAAATTAAAAAAAAAGTCCACCAAAAAGGTTCGAGTTTTTAAGAAATTTAAAAAGGTTGTATAATAAATTCGGCACCATGGAGGTAGAAGTAAAGGTTTAATGATGTTTCGAATTTACAAACTTAGTGCATACGATGTTCTTAATTCAAATTTACTTTACCCTCTAACGGTTAAAAACGGCTTTGCTATCAGATATCGAAGAGTAAAAATACTCTTTCCGAGCTGGGGGGATGAAAAAGGTATTTTTCTTCCATTTTTCGCGTAAAGAAAGGCAAGTGTAAGTTGGACAAAGTTCTTTGTAAATAAGTTCACCTACAAAGCTGTTCTCTTTTTTTGAATTTTGAATGAAATTTTGACAGTAGGTGCTTTTCATGTTGCTAGCATCCACCAAAAAAGGAGTTTTGGAAATTTTGTTGCTAAGGAGGTAAAATATGAGATGAAAGTTTGTATAAAACATCATTCCCGCTCATCCCTTATTTCAGACCCTTAGTTACAAAATTACCGAAAATCCTTTCTTAGTGGATGTTAGCAACAACAAGAATCTACTGCAAAAATTTCAAGTTTACAGGACCAGTGGTTAAATCATTCTATGGGAACAAGTAATTTTTTATATGATAGATATGTCTTCTTCCTGTTTTGAAATAGGGATTACATCTACATCCCTACAAAAAAAGAATGAAAAAAAATTGTTGATAATTAGGTGATCTACAACTTTGTCTAATCACCTTTTGCGATAAAAGTTGCTGTTTACGAGAAAAATACAAGAATCCAATATTTTTGACTTTAGACCTTGAATTTAAAAAAATGCAGAACTCCAATCGATGGGTCTTTTGATTTTTCTTTTATTATGGTGTATTTAAAACCTCTACCAATTTTTAGGTCTAGGTGAATTCATGTAAGCTCAAATGTTTATGTTGTCTGTATTATTTCCACTCGCATTCCGCTTGATAACGTTCACTTAGACTCATGTCACTGGCGGTTTTAAACTCATCACCTCTTTGCAAGTTCATTGTCCATTTAGTATTGATACTCGAATTCGAACTTGAATCACTGTTGTATCACTTTAATTTTTATGTTCATATAAATTTGTAGTATCTTGAATTTTAATGAATTACCATTATTTTGAAAACAAAAGTGTCTAACATAGTAATGTGACAATACTAAATGAAAAAATAACAATCATTAAAATTGACAGCTACGGTCAAATTACCTATAAGTAAGGTGGTAGGTTAAAATATTTACTTTAATATTATTAAAACTGCTGTATAACATACTTTATTTTTTACGTGCGGGAAATCCCTAAGAATCCCTCCCCCCCTCCGGAGCCGGAGGGGGAGGTTATGTCGGACTCGAACCGACTAAACCGCACGCCGTCCGTGGGTCGAACTGCTAGGCCGAAGGTGAGATTGTCGTACGACATATCCCTCGCACCCCGACAGATCCAAGGCCATCCCTCTCGGTCTGGCCCTCCTCGGGGGCGGCGGGACCTGTTTAACATAGCTTCATGTTTAGTTTCTGTGTTCGTTACTCTTCAGAAAGTGTCAACATCAACTCCGCTTTACAAGGTTTTGTTTAATATTTCGTGTTTGTGTATTTATGTATGTATGGAACTAGACGAATTCGCCGGGTTCGTCTTCTTTTAATGATTGTTATTTTTTCATTTAGTATTGTCACATTACTATGTAAGACACATTAAAAAGCTGACACGACGCGACCTCCGACGCTTCAACACTCGCACTGTCCAAGAGGCGATTGGGCAAAATAGGGGGTCGAAAGTGTTCGCTTAGCAGTTGGGGAGGCCCCATCTGACGAAACTTAAAACTGTGGATGGCAAAATGACTGCCTCAAAGTTCGGGATACTCGAAGAGATCTAGAAATTCTATGGACAACTGTATGCATCACGGATGAGTAAACCGATGGGACACAGTGATGAAGACCACAGAGCCCCGCTCACGCGCTACTCCACCGAGGAGATACCCGATGTCAAGCAGTGCGAGATAGAGGCGGCTCTCAGGCAATTGAAGAACAACAGGTTCGTGATGACGGAATTACTACTGAACTTCTGAAAGCTGGCGGGGTTCCTATACTGAAAGAGCTTGTATTTTTTTTTAATTCCGTCATCCAACAGGGCGAGTCCCTAGGGCGTGGTGCGGGAGTGCGGTGATACTGTTCTTCAAAAAAGGTGACAAGACCTTGCTGAAGAACTACAGGCCCATCTCACTCCTGAGCCACGTCTACAAGTTGTTTTCGAGGGTCGTCACAAATCGCCTCGCGGGTAAACTCGACGAGTTCTAGCCACCGGAGCAAGTCAGGTTTCGAAAAGGTTGTAGCACCGTGGACCACGTCCATACTTCGGCAGATTGTTGAAAAAACTCAATAATGCAATCAGCCGCTGTGTATGGCGTTTGTGCGCTACGAAAAAGCCTTCGACTCCATCGAAACCTGGGCAGTTCTGGATGCCCTACAGCGGTGTCGTGTCGATTGGCGATACATCGAGGTGCTGAGGTGCCTATATGACACTGCCACAATGTCCGTCCAGCTCCAAGACCAGAAGACGAAGCGTGGAGTCAGGCAGGGGGATGTTATATCCCCGAAACTATTCACTAATGCTTTGGAGGACGTCCTCAAGACTCTGGATTGGACTGAGCGGAGTATTAACATAAACGGTGAGTACATCTCACACCTTCGGTTCGCCGATGACATCGTCGCTGTTGCGGACTCTCTGGAACAACTGAGCAAGATGCTGCACAGCCTAGATGGAGCTTCTCGACGCGTCGGCCTCGGTCTAAACTTGGATAAAACCAAGATCATGTTCAACGAACATGTTGCACCGAGACCGATTGCCATCGATGGGGCGGCGCTCGAAGTTATCCAAAAATATGTATACCTGGGCCAGGTTATCCAGCTCGGTAAAAACAACTTCGAGCAAGATCTAGCCAGAAGAATCCGGCTGGGCTGGGCAGCATTTCGCAAACTACGTCGAGTCTTCTCTTCCCCCCTACCGCAATGCCTGAAAACAAAGGTCTTTGACCAGTGCGTCCTACCTGTTATGACTCACGGTGCCGAAACGTGGACACTAACGGTATAGCTAGTCCATAAACTAAAAGTCCCGCAGCGGGCTATGGAGCGAGCTATGCTTGGAGTTTCTCTAAAGGATAGAATTCAGAACAAGGTCATCCGAAAAAAGAACCAAAGTTACCGACATAGCTCGCAGAATAAGCAAGCTGAAGTGGCAATGGGCTGGCCACGTCTGTCGAAGGACCAATGGCCGTTGGAGCAGACGAGTCCTAGAGTGGAGACCGCTAGAAGGCAAACGAAGGGTAAGGCGCCCCCTGGCCAGATGGACCAATGACCTGAAAAAGGTGGCTAGGACGGACTGGATGCGGAAGGCGGAGGATGGAATGGCACACATTGGGAGAGGCCTATGTCCAGCAGTGGACTGCAGTGGGCTAATTGATAGATTTTGATTGATTGATTGGTGTATTTAAAACCTCTACCAATTTTTAGGTCTAGGCGAATTCATGCAAGCTCAAATGTTTATGTTGTCTGTATTATTCCACCCGCATTCCGCTTGATAACGTTCACTTAGACCCATGTCACTGGCGATTTCGAACTCATCACCTCTTTGCAAGTTTATTGTTCATTTAGTCATGATATTCGAATTCGAACTTGAATCACTGTTGTATCACTTTAATTTTTATGTTCATATAAATTTGTAGTATCCTGAATTTTAATGAATTACCATTATTTTGAAAACAAAAGTGTCTAACATAGTAATGTGACCATACTTAATGAAAAAATAACAATCATTAGAATTGAAAGCTACGGTCAAATTACCTATAAGTAAGGTGGTAGGTTAAAATATTTACTTTAATATTATTAAAACTGCTGATTAACATATATATTTTATAATGAGGTACATCTCGAAGGAAGTCAGACTAAAAGAATAAAATAATGTTATTCTTTTATTAAGTGGTAATAACATTATAATAACATGCACTTTACTAGTTTTACTAAAATTTTATTCATTTTCTGTACATAATTGTCTTTATTCCTTATTTATGTAGTCCATATGGTCCATAATAGCTTTATTGACATCACAAAGCATCGATTTTTTGTATTCGTGATTAGTGGCGTATATTTATGCGAAAAATCATGTAATAAAGAAGATGTCAAGAAGGTCAAAAATCGCTTGCACTATTTTTCGTTGTCTCTGTGTAACTGATATCAGAGTATTACGATCGTACGGTAGGCAACTGTCACCTCCCAACTGCTTGTGTTTAGTCGGCCTTTAATCTCCCTCGGCATTTAATCTGTGTTTCAAGACTAGAGTCAATAGGTTACTACTAGGCAAACGCGCTTTACCGTTGGCCATACCGTCACTTACCAATAAGTTAGATAGTGGTCAAACGCGAGCCTATCCGCCATAAATAAATCGCGATTCATTTTTATTCATATTCATAGGTTCATCATCTGTTTTGCTATTATAGAAGCGGCTGCATTTTCGTAAAGTCATAACCCTAAAACTTCGGGAAAGAGATTAGATAAGAACTTTAATCTAAGCGTTTAAAAGAAAAAAACCCAATCACGTAGTTTCGCAGCGGCCACATTTAATTACTCACCGGTCAGAATTGCCTGAGAAATCATGTGGGATCCGAAAATGTTTATACTTTTATTGGCATTTCTAATTCAAAATGGCAGTGCACTATCACTCAAAACTGATCCGATAGCTGAGACTAAAATTGGGACGATTCGGGGTGTGCGAGCCACTGATGGAGATTATTCAATGTTCATGGGTATACCCTATGCGACAGTAAATAAAAGTAATCCTTTCGGGGTAAGTATGTGTGTGTAAATGATACCTAAGTTATTAGATTCCTCTTCTTCATTCTAATGTTAATCCCAGTTGCATACGAATCTTGGAGTCTAGGGTCCGCTTTACCAATCTTACTGCGGATTTGGCTGAACTTCGATATTTTCCGTGAAGAGCCTGCCATCTGACCTCCACAACCCAAAGGCGATATCGAAGCACTGCAGTTAGACCAGTTGCTGAACTTTTGAGGGCTCCAACTATCTGTACCGACTCCCATAAATATTCGTAAGGCAACTGGGACCGAAGGCTAAACAAGTTCTTCGAGGCATGACCAGACCAATGCAAATATATACCCATATTCACACATACAAATATTTGTATTGAGCGGGGACCGAATCCGCTCCTCCTGCTTAGCGGCCCCGTTAACTACCGCTACGCCAGAGGTCGTCAATAAGTCTATTGAGTTATGTAACTTTAAATAAATAAATCAACATTCAATACAGTACTCGAACCCGCGACCTCTCCATCTAGGGACTGAGCTACCTGAATACGTCCCATATACTTTTAAATTTCTCCTAAACACGTCTCAGGGTGCCACTGGAACCACCTACCTCTGTTTTTGATTCTCTCTCTCTCTTCTTTCCTTCTGCTTCTTTGGTCTTGATTTCTGTGTCGAATATCGAAAATTTTAATACCAGTTGCCCCAAAAATTCATTAATTTATTGTGGCTGAATAAACTGACAATTATTGTATTAGCATTCATTGTTTCCGTTCATAAGCATTGTTAGTTTCAAGAAATTCTACTACCCAGGACATGTCCAGGTAGCTCAGCTGGTCCCTAGAAAGGGATTGGTCGCGGATTCAAATCCCTCATGAATGTTGACTTTTCAGTTTAAATAAATAGGTAAAGATCGTTTATCATTTTTCTTTTTAAATTTAATTCCTTTAATCACATTAAAATGTTTTTCTTTTCTATTTAAGCCATCTTCACCACATCCAGCCTTTGATGGTACTTTTGAAGCCTACGATGACTCAGCAATATGTCCCCAACTCGAAGAGTTTGATAATACTATAGTCGGATCAGTGGACTGCCTGCATATAAATGTATATGTCCCAAATACGGCAAGTACGAATAAACCATTACCTGTATTGGTCTGGATTTATGGTGGTCGTTTTGCAATTGGTTTCTCCGGTAGATTTGTCTACGGACCTCGTTTTCTAGTAAAGCAAGATGTTATTTTGGTGACCCTTAATTATCGAGTCGGGCCTTATGGTTTTATGTGCCTCGGTACAGCTGACGTTCCAGGAAATCAAGGATTAAAAGACCAGCAACTGGCTTTACGTTGGATTAAGGACAACATTGATTCATTTGGAGGTGACACCAATAAAATTACTATATTTGGCGAAAGTGCTGGTGGTGCTTCAGTAGATTTTCATATGCTTTATGGCAAAGAAAAATTATTTAACAACGTCATAATGCAAAGTGGAGTAACTCTAGGTCCTTGGGCTGTGTTACCACCTGACACATCGGCCGCATTAAGACTGGCTAGGAATCTCGGCTTTTCTACAACTGACACTAATGAAGCAATAGATTTTCTTGCCAGAACTGACCCTAAGCAAGTGATCGCAGCCTCAGAAGAACTAAATATAATGTTCAGACCATGTGTTGAACAAGTTGCTGGGAATATTGAAAGATTTGTTTATGACTTTCCCGTTAACATGAGGAATCTAAACCTACGTGACATACCAATTCTTATTGGATACAACAGCGCTGAAATGATACATCTATATGAGCACAAAGCTGCTCAAGAATATCCTTTTTATAATGTATTCTATGATGCCATAGATTATCCTTTCAACCTTGATAAGGAGGATCATATTTTCTTAGAATCGCAATTAAGACAATTCTATATTGGCGATGAAGACATATCTATCAAAGTAAGAGATGGTCTCACCGAATTCGTTGGTGATAGTAACTTCGTATATCCAAGTGTGAGAACAATAAATAAATATCTCAATGAGGGAGCTCTTAATTTGTATACTTACTTGTTCTCATATGATGGGGGCAGGGCCTATGTAAAACTTAGACATAACATAACGACTCCAGGAGTAGCACATGAAGATGAAATAGCTTATTTCTTTGATGTATCTTTCATGGACCGAAATCCAGCTCCCGAGGATCAACTGATTATTGATCGCGTTACGACCATGTGGGCTAATTTTGCTAAATTTGGGTAGGTAAATAGATATCCATTTTCTGAAATATTTTCACATAATAAGCAGTTTTTTCTCTAAATATAACTTTTATCTTTTTCAGAAAACCTATCCCAGAACCAACTGAGCTTTTACCGGTTGAGTGGCCACCTGCTACAAAAGAAAAAATGCCCTACTTGAATATTGATTTGGAACTTGAAGTTAAAAGTAGAAATTTCAATAGCAGAATGGCTCTGTGGAATCTATTTTTCAGAATTGCTGAAAAGTACCAAGTAGGATACCGGGCCCCCGATGAATAACATGCGTAAATTTGTCTGTTTTATTATTCGTAAAGTACTCTGAATTTTACTAACGGGATAATAGCATTTATTTGTATTATCAAGTTAATAAATTAAAACATTTGATGATTGAGCTATTCTTGAAATTATATTTGATTTTTGGGGTTTATTAAAAATTAAATATCAAAATATTGTTGTTATATTTTTTATTTATTTACAGCGGCTTATCAAAACCAAGTCAAATCAATCACCTCTTTAAACATATAAATAAATTAATATTTTAACTTTGACAGGTCTACATATAATTAGAAAACGCAAATTATTCGAAAATAATATAAAATTGTCATCATCCCTATTACATAGATCATTAGGAAAGTAACAATATAAAACTCATTTTTTAATGACCGCTGTTATGATACAAGTGATAAATAAGAAATAAGAATAAGTGAATAAATTGCCCTGTTGCGTGGGGATCCGCTCTCCTACTCTCTCTCTTCATTTGGATTATCTTGAATTTAACGGGGGCAACTAGTGTCTGATTCCCCCAATCACGAGAGCAACCGTTAATCGGCAGGTGTACTGGTTAGCTGGCGAGGTTGACTAGTGCCCCGTAAACCTTAATAGGGAACTTGATATCTGAAATATTCAAGGAGTCATAAATTATGCAATGTCTCGCTCATTCGAAATAGCATTATTTGGAAACTTTGATAACATATCGATAAAATAATATTATATACCTTATAAAGTGTATTCGAAAAATCCCAAAGTTCAAAATTCTAAAAATAGCATATTTGGGTGGTTTTGTTTAGATGGTAATAAAAAAATAACTACGAACTACTTCTAACCTTATCCAAGTTTTATTGCGCGGGGTGGAGTTCGGTATATCTATCGTTCTTTGGTATTTTGTAAATTCGGTATTTTGATACGTACCCGAAGTAAATGATTATATTGAGTTGAAAGAATTACGAAAAGTATGATAGTTGCTGTAGCTGTAAATCGTCCAATCCAAGATTCACTGTATCTCTTCTGTGTATGTTAACATCCACCGGTGTATGTCCGGATTCAAGTATAAATTAAGAAAAAGTATAGTAGTATAAATTGGTGATTGTCGACATACACCGGTGCATCTTAACATTTACTAATTTCGGACATTCACAGTAACACATACAATACAATAAATGCCGTCATTCCATCTAAAGAACCTCTGAATGAATGAAAACATGTAGAGATGACACTGTTTGTGTAAGAATTATTAACAACACTAAAAGAATAAATAGATTAGATATTATATACAAAAAAGCGGCCAAGTGCGGGTCGGACTCGACCATAAAGGTTTCCGTTGTAGGTTTTTTTTACGTGCGGGAAATCCCCACGGATAAATCCAGAGCCAGAGGGGGAGGTTATGTCGGACTCAAACTGACTAAGCCGCACGCCGTCTGTGGGTCGTAGTGCTAGGCCGAAGGTGAGGTTATCAGGCTACATATCCCTTGCCCCCCGGTTGACCCATGGCCATCCCTCTCGGTCTGGCCCTCCTTGGGAGGGGGGACCACGCAGTCCCCGGCTCGCCCTCGGTATGGGGAGGCGCGCATCGTTCCGCGATGCGAGCCGCCGTAGCGATGTCTGCGAGTCTGTCTCGCTCATCGCGCTCCACCCGCTCTGCTGTCTCCTTCACTAGCATGACCTGCTCGCAGAAGGAGCCGCTGGCCGCCCACGCCACGCCATCGCCGCGAGCAGGGTGGAGAGCGTGAGCACTCTCAACTCTAGGGCCGCCAAAAGCTCCCGCCTCTGCATCTCAAACGCCGGACACTCGGTGAGCGTGTGCAGCTCCGAGTCCATGCTCGCGTCACAGTGATGGCACTCGGGCGTTGGCTCTATACCCATCAGATGCAGATGCGGAAATGTTCTCCGAAGTCCCATCGACCGTCAAGCACGAGCCCCAGGTATTTCAGCCTCGGACTTGTGCAGAGCCACCACGAGACCCAGCCGTCGTCAGTTTTACGTCGTATGGTCGCCTGCCGGTAATTATTATTATTATTATTATTGCAATCAATCAGGCAGGCAGTAAAAAAACTGATAGTTGCCTGTATCCTATTTCTAGGTCTTGTTCTTCTGTTTTATTAAAAATGTATCCAGCTTGTTTTTGAATTGGTTGATCGTCTGTGCTGATATGACGTCATCAGGCAGTTTATTCCAATTTCTAACCACTCTGTTGCTGAAGAAGTGCTTGTGTGGATTATTACTAGATAGGCTGGTACAGAGTTTAAGGTGGTGACCCCTCAGCCGATCATTTGTATTAAACACAAGCATTTTCTGGAGGTCCGGCAAGTTATAGTGTCCATGCAAAATCTTGTAAGTCTCTATCAGATCTCCCCGCTCACGACGTTCCTCCAGAGATGTCAACTTAAGCAGTTCTAGTCTTTCCTCGTAAGGTCGTCCCTTAAGTTGTCTGGGAATCTTTGTGAAACTGCGTTGCACCTTCTCCAGTAGTTGTATGTCTTTGGAAAAGTATGGGCTCCAGACTTGGAATGCGAATTCTAAGATGGGTCTTATGTATGTCTTATAAATCTTTAGCATCATGTCAGGTGTCAGGTTTCCAAAGGCCTTCCTTACTAAGTAGACCAAGCTTTTTGCTTTTTTAGCTATCGAGCTTATGTGCTCTTCCCATTTCAGATCATCTGCAATTTTGACTCCCAGGTCTGCCTGTGCTTTGACCTCAGTCAGGTTCACAACATTTAATTTGTAGGTAAAGTGTGGGTTACGACACTTTACTTTATGACCTTACATATGAAGTTACATTTCCGGTGGCCCCACACTAGGTCAAGGCCTGTCCTGGGTGCCTGTCACAATCTGGTTTACAAATAAATTAACATTGGTTCGGTTTACACTGTCATTGGTAGTAAGGATACACATTTAACAAAAGCTTTTCGGTTTTCTACTATTAGACGTGGATAGTATATTATATATTTATGTAAAGATAACAAATAATGTATGTATGGTCATTTTGATGCAATTAGTATCTAGGTACCCAATTTTTGGTGCATTGTGTTTCAGTATACCTAGGTATTGAAATGGGTCTCACACCAGGTGTACCAGTAGACTCTCCGTGTGGCGGTATGACAAGGAACCTAACCAGTCTGTGATTTTTAGTTAAGCCTCCTTTGTTGAACACTGCTTTATATCGCACCACTTGGCCACCTTGTTATAAATGAAGGCGTCTTTATATGGACTGAACCGTCTGGCAAAGCTAGTGTAGATTTGTGGTATATACATAAAATGCAATAAGACGCCATCACAAATGAAATATAAAAACTAGTGATGTAGGTACATGTTATTATAATGTTATTACTTCAGACAAAATAATAAAATTAATTTACTGTGTTATTCTGAGGTTATTACATATAAATGCTGACACGAGACTGCCTGCCCTCGTGTGTTCGTTCACCCTGACGGTCTAAGACTGTCCGGCCTAGAACTGTCCGGAATCGTTCAGCGGCCACACACTATCGGATCGTATTAGTCGTCAGTCCAAAATCGTTAACGAAACTGTTAGTGTGTAGGTTGTTGCCATAACTGACAGATTTATATCGTCCGGTAAACTGTTCGTGAGTGGGCGGCTTTAAAAGCGTTGGAGATGTCCAGGGACACCGCCAACATCACCTCGCCCCGAGCGACCGCATCCTCCGCCAGAGTCTTCACACGAATGATGGCATCCACAGTGGAACGCCTCCGGCAAAACCCGAACTGAGCATTCGCCAAGTCCGGCCCCACTCTAAAGAAATGCTCGTCGAGGCGCTTGGCAATAACTCTTTCAAAAAGATTGCCCACCTCGTCGAGCAACACTATGGGACGGTACAAAGACGGCTCGTCCGCCGGGCGTCCCTTCTTGCGAATGAGGACCAGTTTCCCGTCCTCCACATCTCCGGAAACTGGCCTCCTAGAGCTAGGACCCACGAGTGACCTGGAATGCCATCGGATCCCGGGGCGGTGTTCTTCTTGGCTCTCAGCCTTCGCACCAACAGCTCTAATTCTACCCAAGTGACCTTGGGCACGTCGTCGTCAATCACCACGCCGGGCACCATAGGCGACCGAGACGGTGGAGTCATCTGCGGTGGAACACACTCCTCCAAGCAGATCTGGCTCGAGAACCTGGGTCAACGGAGGGGCCCGGGAGCACAGCTTTTCTCTTACCATAAGGTAAGGCCGCCCCCATGGGTCCTACTCCAACGTTCCCAGGAGCTCCCGGTAACAAGCGGCTTTGGACCGCTTGATCTTCGCTCGGAGGGCATTCCTGGCCTCTCTATAACCCTCATGAACCTCCGCACGTCGGGACTGGGGGACGGTTACGCCTCCTACGGAATCGGGCCCACCGGCGGTGCGTGATCACGCAGCCTTGACGCAGCCTCGCGATCTCCGCGTTTTACCAGTAGATCCAATGCCTCGGATTATAGGCTGGAACCCTAGGCACACCCGCATCGCAGAATCGTGTCATAGCCTCCCGGAACCACGCCGCTTCATTGTCGATGTCGACAGGCCTGTCCGACGCAATGGCCCAGGCCTGTACGATGGCGGCTTCCAGGAGGTTGGTACCAAGGCGGCTAACGTTGGGCCGTTGTGACCCGCGTATCTCCCGCAGGAGGGGAGACATAAGACCGAACGTATCGGTGATCCGACAGAGTCTTCACCTTCGCAACGACACGCCAGTCCCGCACGTGGAGTGACAGGGAAGCGCTCGCAAATGACAGGTCTACGATTGACCTGCGCTCCCCCGCCACAAACGTGGCTTTGGCCCCGCAATTCTGGAGAACTAGACCGAGAGTATCGGCCCAGCCCTCCAGAGCCCTGCCTTGGAGTTCCCGACACACGAATGCGGTGCCGGGAACTTCAAACCTCTGTTCAGGCGTTGAAGTCCCCGAGCACAAGAACCGGACGAGGTGTGCCATGCTCCCTTGCGATCACGACAAGGGGAGGGGCACCCGCAGCGGCGTTATGCACCAATGCCGCTGATCCATCCAGGTCGACCACCCAGGTGGGCCAGAGTGGATGGTAAGTGTATGGCTCGGCGACAGCGGCGACGTGATTGGACCACTGTGCCATGATTTGGAGTAGAAGTGCCTGAGCATCGACACCGTGGCCTAAGTTCGCCTGCAGGATGCGGAGCTGGGGATCCATTATGGAACCATCTCCGCATCCCGCCCCGAACCAAGAGCAGAACGCCAGCCTTTTGGACTGCTGCGAATGGGTAGCCAACAACTGCCGCCCTCTGTCAGCGACGGCCGTAGCGAATGGCTCCGACCTAAACCACCTTCAGGGGGCAGCCCCCGCGGCCTCCGCCTCGGTGGCCCGAATTTGGCGCTGGTGGAGTCGCCCAGGTCCGAAATACTAAGTTCAGCGCACTTGGTGGGCCTGGATACCCGGACGTCGGCTGCGTCCAGAGCCTCCCTCAGCTTAGCCGCAAAAACAACTACTTACTACATCTCGTTCAAACCAATTTTCGGTGGAAGTTTACATGGTAATAGTAACCACATCATTTTTTTTTTAAATTTTATCATTCTCTTATTTTAGAAGCTACAGGGGAGGGACATTTTACCACTTCTGAACAGCCTTTAGCGCAAACTATTCAGTGTAACAAAATTATATTAGAAACCTCAATATCATTTTTGAAGACCTATCCATAGATATCCAAACGCATGGGATTGATAACAAAATAAATTATTGTTCACAAAATACATCTACTCACCAAGTTTCAACTGCATAGTTCTTATTGTTTCGGAAAAAAGTGGCTGTGACATACGGACGGACAGACATGACTAGAGTTCCATAATCAGTTAAGATAAAATTGCAAACTGACTACATATCACATGTTATCAACGATGCAATCCATCAATAAGAGATTTCACGTACCTATGATGAACATCTGTGAAACTGAAAGCGCTCAAGAGATAGCATCACCAAGATAATACCATATCGTATCTTTTAGCGTATCTTCTGACATACCTATCTTTACGAGTATAAAGAGGTGTCATAATAACCAAAAGTATCTACAAGAAAATAATATTATTAATTATGTATTTTATTTCAAACACTAACATAGAATCCAACGGAAAAGTAAAAGTTACTAACAAAATGAATTAATTAATGTTGTCTGAAAACTTTTGAGCTGGATTTTTCAGGTCGTTCATCCATCTTGCTGGGGGCGGTCCACCGCCTTTGCTGAATCGTGAATTGCTCTAACGTACAAAATATAATATTTTGCGGGGGTTACACAGACAACAATACCTATACCAATAGTATCTTGACAATAGCAGACACAATAAAAAAGGCATAAGCATTTTGATGCAGTCGTTCGGAGTCTATGAGCGTAGGTTCCGAACGACATTTTGAGGCTTGAATTGCGTTTATGTAGATAGATTCTACAGCTGTTTGTGCTATCCCACTCACTAATAGACCGCCTGCAGTCTGCCTGCAGTCCACCTGCAGTTTTTAATCGTATCCGGCGGCCTGCAGTCCTAAGCCGATAGCGCTCACACACTAAAGCGATTTTGGCCTGCCGGTAATTCCCTGTTGTCATTTTTGCGACCACACACTAGCAGTTGTGTTGTTAGGTTTCCGCCGTACGATCGCCTGCCGGCAATGGTCTGATATCAGTTACACAGAGACTACAAAAACAGTGCACGCGATTTTCGACCTTAGTGACATTTTCTTGATTATCGCAGAATAAATGCCGCCGATCACGAATATTACAATAAAACTCGATGATTTGTGCTGTCAACAAGGTCAAAAATCGCTTGCACTACGTTATTGATCGAATCATTATAAGAATTAGGTATTAGCTATTTTGGACCTTATGGACGAAGTACATAAGAAATATAGACGATTATGTAAAAAAAATCTAGTAAAACTAGTGAAGTACATGTCATCATATTGTTATTACCTCAGGCTTAAAGAATAACGTTATTTTGTTCTAAGGTTATTACGTAAAATATGCTGACACGTGACGTCGGTTGACAGGCCGCCGGCCGACTGCCTGCTAATGTGTGCTTGTTCGCTCTGACGCCCTAGGACTGTCCGGAATCGTTCGGCTGCCACACACTATCGGATCGTATTAGTCGTCAGTCCAAAATCGTTACCAAAACTGTTAGTGTGTGGGTTATTGCGATTAACTGACAGGTTTATATCGTCCGGCCGTCGTCCGGTAAATTGTTAGTGGGTGGCCGCCTTAACTCACGTGAAAAGATTAAATAAGAACTACAAACTGAATCTTTTAAAGAAAATTCCTATCATCGATGTCATCAACCGCTCAGTTTGTTATCGGCTACGTTAAATTATTTACCGGTCAGACGTGTCGGGGAAATCATGTGGGATCCGAGAGAAAATATATTTATACTCCTACTAGCATTTCTCATTCAAAATGGCAGTGCACTAATACCCAGAATTGATCCGTTAGTTGAGACTAAAAATGGCTTGATTCGCGGTTTGCGAGCCTCTGATGGAGATTATTCAATGTTCTTGGGTATACCCTATGCGACAGTAAATGAAAGTAATCCTTTCGGGGTAAGTGTATAATATTAACAACTAATAAATTTAAGGACAGGACTTGATACCGTAACCCGTCCCTTTCTAGAAGGAGTACGAACTGAGCTATCTGGACTGGAAGTTAGCATACTGAATGCTTTAAAATTTCTTTCGAGTAGTGAATCATGCTTGTAATCTTTTCTATTTAAGCCATCTATACCACATCCGGGATTTAATAGCACTTTTGAAGCCTATGATGACTCAGCAATATGTCCTCAAATCGAAGAGTTTGGTAATACTATAGTTGGATCAATAGACTGTCTGCATATAAATGTTTTTGTCCCAAATATGGCCAATACCAGAAATCCGTTACCTGTAATGGTATATATATACGGTGGTCGTTTTGAAATTGGTTTCTTCGGTAGATATGTCTACGGACCTCGTTTTCTAGTAAAGCAAGATGTTATTTTGGTGACCCTTAATTATCGAGTCGGGCCTTATGGTTTTATGTGCCTCGGTACAGCAGACGTTCCAGGAAATCAAGGATTAAAAGACCAACAACTGGCTTTACGTTGGATTAAAGACAACATTAATTCATTCGGAGGTGACACCAATAAAATAACTATATTTGGCGAAAGTGCTGGTGGTGCTTCAGTAGATTTCCATTTACTTTACAGTAAAGAAAAATTATTCGACAAAGTTATTATGCAAAGTGGAGTAACTTTGGGTCCTTGGGCTGTGTTGCCACCTGATACATCAGCTCCATTAAAATTGGCTGGAAATCTCGGATTACCAACAACCGACATTAATGAAGCCTTACAATTTCTTGCTAGAAGTGACCCTAAACTAGTGATCGCATCTACATTTGAACTAAATCTTTCATTCAGACCATGTGTTGAACAAGTTACTGGGAATATTGAAACATTTGTTTATGACTATCCCGTTAACATCAGAAACTTAAATCTTCGTAACATGCCAATTCTTATTGGATACAATAGCGCTGAAATGATAGATCTATATGAGCACAAAACTGCACAAGAATATTCTTTTTATAATGTATTTTATGATGCCATAAATTTTCCGTTTAACTTTGATGAGGAGGATCATATTTTCCTAGAAGCACAATTAAGACAATTCTATATTGGAGACGAAGAAATATCTGCCGAAGTGATAAATGGTCTCACCGAATTCGTAGGTGATATTAACTTCGTTTATCCAAGTGTTAGAACAATAAATAAATATCTCGATGAAGGAGCTCTGAATTTGTATACTTACTTGTTCGCTTATGATGGGGGCAGGGCCTATGTAAAACTTCGAAATAATATAACAACTCCAGGAGTAGCACATGAGGATGAAATAAGTTATTTCTTTGATGTGTCTTTCATGGATCGAAACCCAGCTATCGAAGATCAACTTATTATTGATCGCGTTACGACCTTGTGGGCTAATTTTGCCAAATTTGGGTGCGTATACATTGCTAAAATATTTCTCATGCCTATAAGTAGTTTTCTCTTATGGTATTTTTTTTTTCAGAAAACCGATTCCAGAAGTAACTGAGCTTTTACCGGTCCAGTGGCCACCGGCTACAAAGGATAAACTGTACTACTTGAGTATTGATTCAGAACTCGAAGTTAAAAAACGAAATTTCAATAGCCGAATGGCTATGTGGAATCTATTCTATAGAATTGCTGAAAAGTACCAAGTAGGATACAAGGCCCCTGATGAATGAATAAAAAAATATATCTATATTAGAAAGAAATATATCTATTCTATCATTCATGTTGCACTTTAAATGTTAATAGGTGATTTATATCATTTACGATCTACTTAGCTATTTTTTCAAAATTGAAATGCTCGTTTTCGGTTTTAAAAATGTCATTGATCAAATGTCACCTGCAAAATCGAGCAAAAAACGCGACACGGCCGTACCATTCTTCCTTTATTTTCTTCAATTCAGGCCATAAAAAATCTTTAATGTTTAAAATACATATATTGACTTGGCAATCGCACTAAACAATGTAATTTATAGATGTATTTACTTTTTGAGATATAGGTATTGTGTTTTCATGCGACTGCCGAGTAAATCTTAAATATCAGTTTTGTTATGATCACGTAAGATGTTGTTAGCTTAGATAATCACGTAACAACTTAGACCAGGTCCCTTAAGTAGGGACTGAATAAATTAATAACCGACTTAATATTACATAGATTTTTAGGAGGTAGGACACGACGGTGAGTAGGGTAGCCAGAGCTCTATGGAGAGTGCTTGTGCTGTCAGTGGGAAGAACTATTGCTTGTCCTGCTTTATATTCTACACTGATGGCACAGTTCTAACAAGGTCGGCAGCGCGACTGTGACACCCCTGGTGTTGCACACGTCCATAGGCCACGGTAACCACTTTCCATCAGGTGGGCCGTGTGCTTATCTGTCATCTAAGCGGTATAAAATAAAAACACTCTCAAGTTTTTACGGTCGAACAACTTAGGCGAGACTTGGCACTTTTAACAAGTATTGTTATCAAAATCAAACTCTTCAAACAAATTATAATAACTCTGTACAAGCTCTCCACCAACAAATTTCAAATTATAATCTGCAACACAATAGCTATACAGGACATTTTGATTGACTTGCTTCGGTTTATGTAGAGCGTTCTCTCTAACACAGCAATTTTATAAATACGCCTATTTAGATACTGGTGATCGAAGGCACTTGGTAGAACTTGCTACACAAAATACAACAAACAAACACACACACACGCTCCGCCCGCGTGGATGTTATCGCTCGACCGATTTTGTGCAAACTTCACATGAAACATCTACTAAATAGTCCGAACAAAGCCTAAACATTTGGTTTGGATAGGTGACTCCGTTCTTGAGTTATAAACTTACAAAGAAAAGTGGCATTGATTTTTACATACATATATAGATTACTAAAATTATCGTAGAAGAGCACAAGCATAGTAAAAACGGATATACTGTGGTACAAATGCGTATTCAACATGTAAAGATAAGCAATTTTGAACCCAAAAGCAGTTCTTTAGAATTCCTGTCTGTTTGTTTATGATGGACACAAAACTGCTGAACGGATTTCGATTTTGTTTATTTGAAACTTAAACTTAAAATCTGCCATATGTTTAAAAGCCACTATACTGCGCGACATAGAGGCAGGAGAAGCTGAAGGCATAAGCTAGTATTATATAAGCTCAAATACTTTATATCACGTGTTTCTATTCTATTTATCTATTTTGCTTGTTCATATCACGTCGGGGTAACCAATATTGCGTTCTTACTAAAAGGTACCACAGTTGGGTTTATCAAGCTTTGTATATTACTAATGCTATTGATCTATCGATCTTTAGATTCTTATTTCTGATAAAACTAATTTTATCAAATTATATAAGAGCCGTAGATAAGTGACAGCATTAACAGTTTTATTATTTGTAAACACAACGGTTGCTATGAAAAAAGGAATTACATAGAGATTATCAAAAATAAGAAAAAAGGTTTTAATATTAATCAATCCTTAACATCCTTCCTTTTTGATAACCCTCAACGGATCATGCCAAACTTCTTCGCAATAGACACGATCCGTGGCTTATGGCATAATGAATTTATTCCAAATAAATATTTTGTCCAATAAGTAGTTTATTAAACAATAGTTTGTACCTAAAATAATAAGTTAATCAACAATAATTTTGTCAAAAGTTGTTTTTCAAATGAAAATTTGTTATTAGTTTTTTGTCAAATTATTGGATACCCTGCTTAAGGCATCATTGGACCTTGATGAAATGAAAGAGAA
Organism: Eilema caniola; assembly: GCA_949126895.1. NCBI lineage: Eukaryota > Metazoa > Arthropoda > Insecta > Lepidoptera > Erebidae > Eilema > Eilema caniola. Next base: position 12,017,321 of record OX421463.1, on the reverse strand, counting down.
ATTGCGGTGCGATAAAGATGAGAGAGAAATTGCGGTAATTTTTAAACATTGATCTTTATTGTCAAATAACCATAACACTTTTTTGCCTCCAGTTGAACTGATTTAATTCTAGGACTTGGTTCCAACAAGATGGTACCACTAGCCACACATCTTATAAGTCAATGGAAGCTGTGGCTCAGTTATTCCCCAAAAAGTGAGTTTTCGAAGGGGGCATTGAATGGCCTCCCAGGAGGCCAGATTTGAATCATTTGGACAATGAAAGTGTTGTTTGTGATTATATAATAACAACTGCAACTGCAACAATTGAAACAAAATATTACCACAGAAATTGCAGCAATACCAAAACCCACCGTTCAAGGCGTTATCGACAATTTGCGGACGGAGTTTGAGGAGTGCCTGCAGCGCGAGGTAAGACATCTATATATCGCAGCCAACTAGCTTAATCAGCCGTTCAATTTACTGCCTAGGCTCTTCACTGAACGGCGCAGTTCAATTAGCGGGCTGAATGGCGTTCAGCCATTTTATTAAACGGCTATGCAAATAGCTTTAGCAAATAGCATTGACAAATGGTCATTCGACAAACAACGTTTCACCAAATGTTCATTTCGCAAATGAGACATTTGACAAAAGTATCATCTTACAAAAACTCACTTAGCAAATGATCCATTAACATTAATAGCCACGAAGGCTTAGGCGGGAGCGAAGCGGAGCGGTGCTCCCGCCTTAGCCTTCTAACCTAACCTAACCGCGTCGGGGTACTCTGAGTCGGGGTGTTAACCATAATGACGGTTTTTATATATATTAAACGTTAGACCTAATGATTTTCGTTACGTAAACGATAAATCAAACAACGTTATACTAATTAAGTTTTAGAATAAATACATGTTATATGTAAAGAAATAATTTCTTTACATATAACATGTATTTATTCTAAAACGGGACGGATAAATCAACAGTTGGTATATAACACGTTGATTATATCTTATTACACTAGTGTAATAATATCTTAATAAATAAAAATTAAGTAATTATTTTCCAAATAATGTGTATTAATTTGATCCATACCATATCATTATTAGATTTAATAATAAACGAAACACTTATCACTTAATACATTATATCAAACGTTTTTAGACCAATAGTAGTTTTATCAGATAACTCAGTTGCTAAATGTTCATTGTGTAAAATAATTATTTATTAAATGTATATTTATGCGTTGATCATTTGGAAAAGTGAGTCATTTGGAAAAGGTATTTGGTAGTAAAATGATCAGTCGGCCAACCATTGTGTTACTAAACGTTGTTTGTCACGTGTAATTTTGCCAAATGACTTTTGGTCAAAAATCAGGACCCCATAAAAATGACTTATTTCTGTATGGTTATAAAAAAAATAACCACGAAGGCTAATGCCTTAACCTTATAACCTAACCTATCCAAGTCGGAATGCGTAACTGTCTCAATGAACCTATCACTAATTTTCTCATCTCTACCTACCCCCTCGGGGATTTACAGATGTAAGTATATGAATGTATATATGTAATTTTCTGTCTTATTTCGGGGTGGCACGCCATCTTCCGAATGGCCTAAGCATTAGCCAGCCAGCCCCACTAGACACGTGGCAATTCGATGGTCGGCGTTTGATGGAATAGAAAGACGAATGTATGGGATTTGACGTATTTGACAGTCGTTAACGCATGTCATAAACGTCAAATCCTATACATTAGTCATTCTATTCCATCAAACGCCGGCCAACGAATTGCCACTGTGGCTGGTTATTAAATGTCGTAATAAACGTTAAGGGTAAATATCATTCAGGCCATTTATTGAATGCCGCCGTTTTGTTAACAGCCTAGGCAGTTAATTGAACGCTGATTTAACGCTCCATTATCAGTCTTTTAAAATATAATCATTTATTTTGAAAATTACATGTAGTTATTTTTTTATAACAGGTTCAAACCCCTCCCCCTTCCTCACATGGACAGTGCACATCCTGTATAAGTTTCTAACAGTCAGAGGGATGTACAATAGTAGGAAACCTCATTTTAACCTCTCATACTAGTGAAGTTGTACAACGTGACCATTGAAATTACGAGGATGAATCCGAGTCTTGAGTGAAGCTTAGAGCAGGGACGGCGTTCTCAATATAATAATTATAAATTTAGATGCTTTCATATTTTAATCGGTATCTGACGACTAATCATTATTTTCATCTCTGTTTTTGGGATAAACTTATGACCCCGAATGGTCCTGCGTAGATGCAATATTTATTTATTTCATTATTTCATTACTATCTGTTGCTCGCGGCACCGTCCGTATGTCAGTCCGCGCTATAGGGCTGAGAGTCGAGAGTTGTGCGCTGAGTGCCGCTTTTGAGCGTTAAACGGTCAAGCGTACTCAACTCTACTCGACTCATAACTCGACTCTCTACTCAACTCTCCACTCAACTCTCCACTTGCAACTATACTCGTCTCTCTATTCCCCTTTTTACTCGACTCTACTCAACTCTCTACTCGTCTCCCCATTTGCCTCTACTCGCCGCCCTACTAGACTATGTCCTTACAAAAGCTTTAATCCGTTAGGATACCTTCAAAAATGATGAACTTTCATACAAACTTTAATACCATATTTCTCCACTTAAAAAGTAGATTATGTCCGTTCCCAAACCAAATTTCATCAAGATCGGTTCAGTGATTTAGGCGTGAATGCGTAACAGACCGACAAATTAGTTAGTTTCGTTTACATTAGTATCTATGAATTTTAAATTTCTTATCGACCTACATATTTGAAATTACTCTCAGGTAATGCAGTAATTTTTATTTTGTGTCGTTGGTTAGATGTATTATATTATTTAAGTCATAAGGAATTTAAAAACAAATATCATTGTAATTTTATTGATTTATTTGAATAATAATGGCTGTGGAATATCACTGATAGTTGAGACTTCTATGGGCTAAATTAGCGGTTTGCGAGCATCTGATGGAAATTATTCAATGTTGGGTATAACTTATGCAACTGTAAATAATTGTAATCCTTTCGGGATAAATTAATGTGTTTTCAAATATTTAATGATATATCAGTTAAATAAAAACAAAAGTGGTAGCTTGACAACAATAGGCTCGCCCCCTATTTTATTTCTTTCCCATGTATATATATATTTATGTATATATGTATATATATACATGGGACCGAAAATAATAGTTGTCGAAATGTAGGTATTTATACACCTCTGCCTACCCCTTCTAGAAATTACAAGCGTGAATGTATGTATATCTTAGATAATTAAATTTATATAATAGTAACTATAATTTGTCTTTTCTGTTAAAGCCATCTACAACATCTAAACTTACGATGAATCAGTAAATTGTCCTCAACTTAAACCGTTTAGTAACACTATAGTTGGAGCACTTAAGCAACTGCCAGCGCATAAATGTACCTATATGTACCATATATTGCAAATTCCAAAAATCCATTATACCTTAATTGTACCTGTATTGGTCTGGATTTCTATATCTAGTAAAACAAGGTGTTCTTTTAGTAACGTTTAACTATCGATTGGGACCTTACGGTTTCATGTGCTGCGAGACTAGAAAAATTCAGGGAAATCAAGGATTAAGGGATCAAGCTTTACGTTGGGTTAAAAACAAAATCGATTCATTCGGAGGAGATAGTAATAAAATAACTATATTCAGTGAAAGCGCTGGTGCCGCATCAGTAGATTTTCATTTAATTTATGACGAAGAAAAATTATTTGATAAAGTGATTATGCAAAGTGGAGTAGCTCTATCACCTTGGACTATATCTTTGTTATCCATGTAATTGAAGGAATAACAAAGATATTTTTAATGTCCATATCTATGTGAATATTCATAAAATTTAATCATACATGTATATAGTTTTATACAGCCCTAAAATTTAATGTTTAAACTTTTGACATCCACATTACATAGAGTGTTCTATTATGGGTGATTTAACTCTGTATGTCATCGACTAAACTAAATGTAAATAACATACGAATAACACACGTAGATAATAAGTGAAATCCTTCATATAATTGACATGAACTCACTTAGGATTGCCAATCCGAAGAAGAATTTCCAAGGATTAACAAGGATAGAAAAAAAAATCCGATAACTCTGACAAATTTGAGTAGAGATTAGATAGTATTTATATATATAGTTTGATCGATTTACTGTAGAGAAGTCGCTTTTATTCAGTATCGTCGGTTAGACGTATTACGGAAGTCATGAGGTATTCAAAAACAAATACTGTTGTAATTTTGCTAACTTTTTCGATTTATTATGGTAGTGCAATAATATCCAGGATCGATCCGTTAGTTGAAACTAAAATTGGATTGATTCGTGGATTGCGAGCATCTGATGGAGATTATTCAATGTTCATGGGTATACCCTATGCAACTGTAAATAAAAGTAATGCTTTCGGGGTAAGTGAGTGTGTTTACAGACATTTATTGAGGTGTTAGTGTATTTATTGTGAAACTAATTTTTCTTTTTCTATTGAAGCCATCTACACCACATCCGGAATTTGAAAGCATTTTTGAAGCATACAATGACTCAGTGATATGCCCTCAATTTGGAGGGCTTAGTAATACTGATGTTGTATCAATTGACTGCTTGCACTTAAATGTATATGTACCAAATACTGCAAATTCCAAAAACCCAGTACCTGTATTGGTCTGGATTCACGGTGGTTCTTTCACAACCGGGTCCTCCGGCAGACATACTTATGGACCTAAATATTTAGTAAAACATGATGTTATTTTAGTAACAGTTAACTATCGAGTCGGTCCTTATGGATTTATGTGCCTCGGTACAACAGATGTTCCAGGAAATCAAGGATTAAAAGATCAACTACTAGCTTTACGTTGGGTTAAAAACAATATCGATTCATTCGGAGGAGATAGTAATAAAATAACGCTATTCGGTGAAAGCGCTGGTGCCGCATCAGTAGATTTGCATTTAATTTATAACGAAGAAAAAATATTTGACAAAGTGATTATGCAAAGTGGAGCAGCTCTAGCACCTTGGACTATAGCAGAACCTGATACGGAACTTCCGATAAAATTGGCTAAATACCTCGGCTTATCTACACAGAATACTAGTGAAGCCCTCGAATTTCTTACTAAAACTAACCCTAGACTAGTGATCGCAATTAGCACCTTACTACAGTTTACGTTTAGACCATGTATTGAAAAAGGTGATGATAGTCTAGAAAAGTTTATTTATGATTATCCCATCAATATTAAAAACTTAAATCTTAGAAACATGCCAGTTCTAATGGGGTACAATACTAATGAAATGATTTATATATATGGACTCATAACACCTGAACAATTAGCTGCATCGAATGAATTTTATGATACATTAAAAGTCGCTTTCGATTTTAGCGATGAGGATCTCAATGAAATGGAAACACAAATAAGACAATTTTATATTGGAGATGAGGAATTTTCCATCGATGTTAAGCAGGAAATTGTAGATTTTGCTTCAGATGTTAGCTTTAATTATCCTGCTATAAGAACAATAAATAAATATCTCGATAGTGGAACAATCAATGTGTATTCTTACGTGTTCTCGTACGATGGTGGAAGAGCCTTCATGAAAAGGTTGCTTAATATTACATCTGCAGGAGTAGCGCATGCTGATGAATTAGGATATATCTTTGATTCATCAGTATTTGATCAGATTCCATCTAACGAAGATCAACTTACCATTGATCGTGTTACCACTATGTGGACCAATTTTGCTAAATATGGGTACGGCTTGAATATTCATATTTAATATCATATCAAATGATGCTGATTTATTTCAAAGTAATACTACCATGTTTTTATTTTATTTTTCCAGAAAGCCGGTCCCAGTTGTGTCAGAACTTCTACCTGTTCAGTGGCCAGTTGCAACAAAGAATAAACTGTACTACTTGAATATTGATTCAGAACTTACAGTTGAAAAAAGAAATTTGAAAAGCAGAATGGCTCTTTGGAATCTGTTTTACAAACTCAATGAGAAATACCAATGGGGTTACCAAGATCCTGACAAATAAATGTGGAAATAGATGTGCAATCGTAGCAACATATTTGATTTAGTTGTTCATTTTAGGCTTTTATTGAGATTTTTTTTTAATTTCTTTAATTTTTCATTCATTCATTCTTTATTCCCTGAATGATATTCATTATTGCCTGAAATTTAAAATTATGTATTCCAGTTCCTGGTGCTGAATTTTACGATACTGTAAGAACTGTAATAAATGACATTATAATCTTCAATAATTAATAGTTTCACTAGTTTTACCATAGTTGTATTCCAATTTCACTTTTACGAATACCTACGGATTTAAAAAGATCGTCAACAGAACGGCACGGATCGTCATTATCTTCTTAATATATATAAATCTCGTGTCACAATGTTTGTCCTCAATGGACTCCTAAACCACTTAACCGATTATAATAAAATGTGACACACCATGTGCAGTTCGATCCAACTTGAGAGATAGGATAGTTTAAATCTTAAATTATAGTCCGATTCGCGATAACCGACATCCACGCGGGCGACAGCTAGTTTATTTATAAATTATCGAGGCCTATTTAATTGAGACGATATGATGAAATTGCCTTATAAAAAATAAAAAATTTGACAGCCTCCGTGGCGTAGCGATAGTCAACGCGGCCGCTGCGCAGGAGGCACGGGTTCGATTCCTGATCAGTGAAAAATTTGTATGCATGATGGGCATTTGCATTGGTCTGGTCGTGCTTCGGAGAGCACGTTAAGCCGTTGTCCGGGTTAACGTAAAAAACATCTATGGCAGTTGTAACGAGTAGTTGGAGCCCTCAAAAGTCCAACAACTGATATAACTGCAATGCTTCGATATCGCCTTTGAGTTATGGCAGTGCTTCACGGAAAATGTCGAAGTTTAGCTCAATCCGCATTTGGACTGGTAAAAGCAGACCCAGAAGATGGCTTCGGATGCGACTGGAATTAACGCTAGGATGAAGATGATTAGATAAAATTAATAACCAGATTTGATTAAGGGTACCAGTAGTAAAATGTGACAAAATGTTTTCGCGAGGTCGACTGTTCATAGAACTACTGGTATATAAGAATATTAGCTTACAAAATATGATAAAGTCTAATAATATAAATATTTTTGTGACCTGAGTAGTTCTGTCTAGTAAAAGTGAAAATAAAAAGCTGAAATGTAAATAGGTACAATTATATTTTTGTCGCTTTTTAACCCCACATAAAATTACAAAATGTTGTGATAATAAACGACATCTAAATACTCGGTCTAAGAAAATGACAATTAGACGTGTCCAGTTCACAACAAATTCATTAAATTCGATCAAATATAACTAAAAATAACTTAATGGATACAACGATGAATCATTAAACCTCTTAATCTTTTTTACTTTTATCATCGATGTACTTTTCCGCGGCTGTTGCAATAGCTTTTGTTACTCTGCTCGTAATTTCATGAAGATTGTCACTTATTAAATGTGACTCAATAGATCTTTTTGAGAAGAAAGATGCCGTCTTATCATTTGGCCTAAAACTGTTAGGATAAGTAATCTTGTGACGCAACACAGCCTTGATAATGAGAGCTCCGACATAAACGATAAAATAAACACTAAAATATAACGGTAGATAATACAGCTTCTTCCCTAGATAGTAATAACTGTATCTGTTGACACGAGGTTGTTCTGTTGTGGTAGTTGTAGTGGTTGGGTGATGATGATGATGATAGTCGTGATCATCGAAATCATGAGAATATTTAAAATCACCAGGAAAGTCATGAGGAAATCCATGATCGTCCATTGGGGGTCCCATAGGATCCGGTTTCGTATCAGCAAGCGGAGGAGGCATCATTCCCATGTCATTTTCTTTTCCAGTTTCTCCTCCTTTCATATCTCCCAAACCATGTGGTTTATTAAAAACAAGTTCCGGATAATCAGGTGCAGATTGGAAGGGTGGTGAATCGTGGTGTCCGTAATTATGATAATCATATTCAGATGGTGACGAGGGTTGTGATGGTGGTGGCGGTGGTGGAGCAGGCTTACTATAATGGTAGCCATTGAAATCTGGTTTATCGTCCATGTCCACATTGGATGGAGTATCGTCTTGCGCCGTAGGTGGTTTATCATAAGAGTAACCTGAGAAAGGTTTACTCAGTGGAGGTAATGTAGGTATGAAAGTCGGTGCCGAAGGAGCCGGTGGAGAGGGAGCCAGTTGTTGGTTAACCGAAGAGGCTGGTTTATACTTATATCCATATGATGGCCCATTAGAATCACCAGTGGAAGAATCTGGTCCTGAAGCACCTGGAAATGAAAACGTAGAACCACTTCCAGATCCACCAGGTGCATACGGAGGGAATGATTCATATGTACTCGGTATTGGGAAATCGTCAGCAGTTACCTGAGGTGCTGGTGGTGGGGGAGGAGGCACTAAATTTGCAAATACTTTCGTGGGTGTCTGTGGTGGAGATACGGGCGGCGCAGTGGCTGGTGGTCCACTGGGTTGCTTCGACTTAGTACCATATGTCGGTAAATATGGCTGTGCTGGGTTATATCGATCTATAGGTTGTCGAAGTGGAACCATATTGATATCATGAACCTCGCCACGAGTCGGATATTTGATTTCTGTAAGATTATCCAAGTTAAGCATATTATTACCTTTTTTGCTATTTAAATTTTTCATTTTAAATGGTTTCAAATTGATGTAAGGAAAGCGAATGTTTGGTTCAGTACGAATGGCTCTGGACTCGTTCTCAGCACCACTTCCAGGATTAGTACCAAATCTGTAAAAAACATAAATGAACATTATCCACTTATAAGGTAGGTGAGAACTTAATTACGTAAGGGTACCGTGTTTTAAGATACTAGATATATTATCTATATAGGTAGTTCGAGATCTTTCACATATGCACAGAAACTACTTAAAAGAGTCAACTACTTACCCAGGTATAGCAAAATTATCATCAACGCTTTTTTCATCTTCAGGATGACTTTCCTTCCATTTTTCTTCGTCAGTTTGATCAATGTCAGTTTCTTCACTCGGAGTTTTAATTGTGGTCACTTCTTCCCACCCACCCGCAAAGTTTTTATGCTTCTGGTTATCAATTATATGCCATACATTTTCTAGATTATATATCGTTGCCTGCGTTGTTGTAGTAATAATTGGAATGCTTGTTGTAGCAGTTGCAACACTAGATGATGGAGCACTTGGCACATAGTTTAAACCACTGTCATGTAAGTTATTATGTAAAGCGAAATAGTCAATCATATCAATGTTCGTCGGTTTTTCACTTGTTGTTTGAGGTAAATTGGAATCACTTGCACTTGTGACTTCGTCGGGAACATAAATCGGCCTAGAAGTGCTAGTTGTACTTCTTTTCGACTGGAACTTTTCCTTTTCTAGCAGTTGCCTTATTGATTTCATGTTGTCATTACCGCTTTCAAATTCCGCAAATATTAAATCTGGTGTTTGCGCTGTTGTTGTAGTAGAAGAGGGAACCACATCTGAGGCATCCATCCTCCTCACCCAGTTATGAAAATAGAACGGTGATGCTCTCCCCGTATTGATTTGTGGTGATTTCGATGAAGGTGTTACCACATACACTAGGGGGCCGGGTAGTTTTGAAGAATGTACATAATTAATATAAAAACAAATCAAAGTAACGAACTGTACGATTTGTTTCATTTTAAATTTTATATTCGTACATTTATATAAATCGAGCAAAGCGAGTGTTCCTCTCAACAACTGACTAAGAAATGATAACTATGGGCTAAATATTTTCGAATACCCATAACGTGAGCAGTTGCATATGTTTAAAGTCTTGATAATTTTTAGCGGTACTTCACTATGTAGAACGCTGAAGGCACGACTCAGATGACCCGAACTCATATTACAATTTACACAATTAGCGTCACAATCAGTGCCGTTCCCATATCAGGCTTCGTAGAAAGTGTCACATATTTGTATAAAATATTTAGGACACCTAAAGTGGAAAGTTGTCTGCACATACCTAAGTATACTTTGCTAACTAATGAATAGATATCTACAAATTTATATTTCCTCCAGATACTAATTCCCACTAAACGAAAAGTTCTTACGAGGCTTACCTGGGCTGATAGCCTTCTTATGCATGGTTCTAGTCCAATAATCCAGCGAATCAATCCAGTCCAGTGTTGGATTGGATTGTAGAGTTCACATTATTCCAGAGTTTTAAACGCACTTGAAAAATCCACTGCACTGGAGTCACTCACTGAAATGTATACTACTAGAATAATGTGAACCAACAGTAGCAGGTCAACTTAGAATTCAAAGTTTCAAATATAAATCAACCTGTTGTGTCGGTTGATTAAAAAAACCAACTTCAAAAACTAGTACTTCTAACGTTAAGTTACTTAATCTGTAAATTCAAATATTTTTTCCTTAGTTATTTTATACTTTTTAGTTTTTGAAGTCGGTTTTTTTAAACGTATTTTCTTTTATTTTTTTGCTTTCTAGTGTCAGTAAGAGATTGTTCTTAAAATTTAATTATTTTTCCCTCTTTTTACTGGTCTAATCCAGCCTCTCTAGACAAGTGGCAATTCGCTAGAAGGCGTTTGGTGAAATTGAATGACGAATGTATGGGATTTGACGTATATGGCAATCGTTAACGCATGTCAAATACTATACATTCGTCATTCTATTTCATCAAACGCCTGCTAGCGAATTGCCACTTGTCTAGAGGGGCAGTCCAGCGTAGCTGACCTTAAATTTCGAGTTTTGGTCAATCGTGCTACAAACCCTGTAGAAACCTTCTAATACCCCTCTTGAAGAACCCCATATTGTAGTCGCTTGGGAAAACCACGGCAGGAATTTCATTCCACAACCTGAGTCTGCATTGGATGAAGTTTCTTGCAAAATGCACGGTGCACACCATTTCCGGTCGCAATGTGTGTGGATGAATTCCCTGCCTATGGCGAGTGGTGCGATGATAGAATGTAGCGGTGGGCATCGTGTCAAACAATTCATCTGAGCACAGACCATTGTATAGGCGGTAGAACGCACACAGCGTGGCAAAGTCCCTTCTGAGGCTGAGAGGTTACACATCGCCTGTGAGTATGGGATTGTCGACGAGCCACAACGCGCGTCTTTGCAATGAGTCAAAGGGGTCAAGCTGGTATGCAGGCGCTCCGGCAAAAAGGTGACAGCAGTACTCCATGTGGGGGCGAATTATAAAGCAGAACTCGTTGCCCCGCAGTGAAGTACTGCTTCAACCTGTTGAGCACTGCAAGTTTCTTTGAGGCCAGCTTGACCATGTTCTCCAAATGGCCGCGGAACTGAACGTCGCTTGAGATGTCGATACATAGGATCCCAATACTCGAAGAGATAGAAAGTGGTGTGTCCAGGAATTACGGCGCTACAATAAATGGGGTTTTCTTAGCGGTGAATACACATACTTGTGTCTTAGTGGGGTTAAATTGAACTAGGTTAATTCGACCCCAATCGGATACTCCTGAGAGAGTACCTAGTCTCGATTTCAGACACATATAGACGTGTAACACGCGTCCCCGGTACTGTCGTCCGCATAGCAATGAATGGATCCGACAGATCAGACAGGTCCTTCTGAAGTCAAGTCCAAGGTCCAGTACCCATGAAATTGATATTGATCTTGGACTACCTGTGAGTTACACCGTACTCAATGCAAAATGAAATCGGTTCATAAACGACGGTAACATAGCTAAGAAGTTGGTTAAAAAAAACTAAAATGTTAATACATACTAAATTTTTTGTACTATGTCAAACTATGTAATTTTATGGGACAAAATGTTATTTATTCCACATCGAACTAAAAAAAACACGTAAATCGAATCATAAATTTCAGAGTAGGTAATCGCTGTAGGTATCTACCTACATACATTAAAAAAAAAGCGGCCAAGTGCAATCGGACACGCCCATGAAGGGTTCCGAAGCAGCGAGTAACATAATTATAAAAGTTTTTGTAATTCGTTGTTATTTTGATCAACGTTTTAATAATAGTGTACAGTACAATTTACGATTAATGACGTATTAAAAAAAAACTACTTACTAGATCTCGTTCGAAACAATTTTCGGCGATATTAAAAACCTCAATATTATTTTTGAAGATCTTTCCATAGACCTATACACGGTAAGGGTTTGATGAAAAAGAAAAGACGGGTGGAACTCCGGGAGTGCCGGCAGAAGTGAAAACGTTTTCTTTCTTTCTTTCTTCGTTATATACAGAGCAAAAGATAAAGAACACACCATACCATACCATACCATACCATCCAGCCAATCATAGAATCTATCACAATTTTTCTGTCAGAAGAAATAAATGAATTACAAAAAGAAAAAATAAACTCCAAAAGTAATAAATTACAAAAAAAAATAATCACAAAAAGTAATAAATTACAAAAACAAAAAATAATCACAAAAAGTAACAGAAGCCCAGGTTCGAACCCGGTACTATCTGTAACCATAAGGACTTACAGTGGAAGCGGTTACCGCTAGGCTACGAAGTTTCTTAACGCACCTTACAAAATAAACAATCTGTAGCTGTTGTAATGTTGTATGACGTCAGTCGTCGGTTACGGTTCACAAAATACATCTACTTACCAAGTTTCAATAGCATAGTTCTTATAATTTCGGAAAAAAAGTGGCTATGACATACGGAATCCATAAGGGATCCGTTTTTTGCCATTGGTTACGGAACCCTAAAAATATTCATCAAATTGAGAACCTCCTCTTTTTGAAGTTGGTTAAAAATCATTCCATCTTTCAACTCAAAATAATGATGAATACCACAATCAGTCGATGTAGAATAATCACTGAACAAATAATAAAATCGCCGATGAATTGAAAACTGATTGAGATTGAATTGAAATGCTTATCACGAATTATGGGATTTCGTATAGGATCTGAAATTCCAGGTATGAACGCGTGATTAGCGTTTCAATTTAGTCTAAACTAGTCTAGGAATAAACAAAATTATGGCATAGGTACTTACTACTTCATTTTTCGTCCGTTCCGTTTGTTATTTAGAAATGTCTTTCCTTGGTCTAATTTGTTTACTCAGTGAAATTACAAATTATCAAGGAGAAAGATAAAAGGAAAGCTCTCAGGTTGTGATCTAACAGTAATCACTCCTTAACATAAAAAATAAGACAAACATAAAATATAAAAAATCCCAGGGATCTAAGGCGAAGGCTTTGGATGTAAGCAGGGTAAGACGATGATGAAAGGGGCGATTATATTATAGGTGCCAGGGTGTGAAACTATTGAAGGATCAATTCTGACATCTATAGAAAACAAGCTTTTTATAATAATAATCTATAATATAAAAATGAATCGCAAAATGTGTTGCGATTCATTTTTATATTGCATAAAATAAGCGCAAACTCAACAACGCCTGGACCAATTTGGCCAATTTTTTTTTAAATGTTTTAAATGTTTTTTTAGATGTCACCCGCATACGGTGCAGAACATTCCTTCAAGAACCAAGCGGTTCGGTGACTCTTTCCTTTGTCGCACAATTAAGACCTGGAATTCCTTGCCAGCTCACGTGTTTCCCTCTTCCTACAGTCCCGGGTCCTTTAAGCGGGGCGTGAAAAAGCATCTGATGAGGCCGTCAAGCTGAGTGCCACCATTGTTAACATGGCACGTGTGTATAATGGTGGCCCTCTCTCCTGAGACTTTGCCTTCAGCTTACCATCAGGCAAGGTAAAGTCAAATTGACGTGTCCTATATAAAAAAAAAGAAAAGGTAGCTTGTAATATTTAAAACACGCACTGAATTTTTTCTATGTAATGTAAGCCACATGCTACTCTACACACTTAGCTATTCATTTAATGCATACCTATGTAATGAAATATCTGTGACTGTGTGTCGTTGGGCAAGCAGACGTGTTTGCTAATTTAAATTCGTGACTAGGTAGTCAGTTGACATCGGTTCGACTCAATGAGAAGGAAAATTCTACCCTCCGTGGTACGACTCCGTTTTTCCTATGAAGTTAATCGTAGGAACTTTATAGAAACAAAAAGGCTGTTAATTTAGAGAATCTTCAAGAGCCACCCCCATTGCCATATTTCATTCATCAAAATTTATACAATATCTGACATCTAAACCCAAGAAATAAGAAAAATGTGGCAAGCAAGGTGCAATGTGTGGTCATTTGATCCAATAGCTGACAGCGACATCTATCATTTATAAGAAAAACTTTTGGACAACTTGAATAGTCACATTAGTCACAGTAAACGGTATTCTAATAGCGTAGTAAGTATTCCGAACGATACACAGATGGCATCTTAAGGTATTATTTCCATGAATTTCAGGTAGGGAATCAGAGCAAAAGTCGAAAATACCAATAAACTTGCGTATAAAAAATCTCAACTGGATGATACAACCCTTCCAAATGTTTGTGATGTAGACACAGCGTTAATATCTTGTCTCGATTATCTTCAATCGTTATTTACCTGTTATGCTAGCGCATATTATTTACCGATTGATCATGATTATCTGTAGGTATGTGCTCCAGAACTCTAACAGTCTTATTCATAAAAAGTTATGGGAGGTTTATAAGACTGCTATAAGGTGATCGTCGAAAATTTGTATTCATAACAGCATTTTAGCACTAATACGCTCTATAAACCCTCGATAAACTTCACATAAGTTATGGAAGACCAACTATAGCCGTGCTATAAAGCAATATTAGGAGAAAAGATGGCCGACCTGTGCAACAGCTGATGTTACTTTGACAGCTGTTCTCAAAATATCGATGAAAGCTTTGATGTTTAATACTATTTATCATGACTAGCATCGTTGCTTTGTTCGCATTAGTTTGGTGAATTATTGAATATAACTCGAATATCTCTGATGTGTTTCCAGACAAGCCTTTATCATTACTATTACTAATCTTGGTCAGTAATTTTTTTGGAGTTTGTGGTAGATTTATTGCGGCAGTGTTTCTGAGTGTCTTCCACAATGCAAGCTTTACAAAGCCTAGATGTACTTGAAGCTATTGAAAATATTGGGAGTCTGCGATATTGGGAAGTTTTAATACCAATAATATTGTGTAAACTAGCCCACGCCGCCACCTTCTTCGCATTAGTGTTCGTGTCGGTGTTTTTATTTTCCAGCACACCGAACCGCTCTTTTACCAGTTCTTGTAATATGATCTTATGAAGCGAATATTATTATAATATAAGCGTTAGTAATGAATAATAAACAGACTCATCAAATAACAAGGCAGAAAGGACTTAAGAATTTCAATGATATCTGAATTTTTTAAACAAGTCGCAACATTTTCATTTATTAATCTCTTATAGCGACACTATAGTTATCGAAGGTTTATAGAGCAGTTATGAATACAATATTTTAAAATAGGTACGTATGATAGCGTTATGAGACGTTTTAACTAATGTACGCTATAAACCTTCGATAAGCATTTTTTATGAATAAGACTGTAAATGTATGTCGCAGCCAACTAGCTTAATTAGCCGCTTAGGCTAATTACTGGACGGCGCCGTTCAATTAGCGGCCTGAATTGTGTTCAACCATTTGATGAAAACGGCTAGGCGAATAGCTTAGATGGATGACGTTAAATAACTAGCCTAGCCTTATCAAACAGCTCAAAAAATGATTTATTTTTGTATGGTTATAAAAAACATAACCACCAAGGCTAATGCGGGAGCTCCGAGACCTTCTAACCTAACCTATTCAAGTCGGATTGCATAACTTTTTGTGAATATCACTAATTTTCTGTAAATACACCTCCGCCTACCTCCTCAGGGATTTACAGATGTAAGTATATGTATGTATCTATGTAATTTTCTATCTTATTTCGAGGTAGTGCCCCATCTTACGATTGGCCTAAGCATTAGCCAGCCAGGTTATTAAATGTTGTAATAAACGTTACGGCTGAATATCAATCAGGCAATGAATGGCGCCGTGAAGTTAACAGCCTATTAGGCAGTTAATTGAACGACCGATCAAGCTAGTTGGCGGCGACATGTACATACCTATAATAATATCTTTGCTACAATGTAAAGGTTCTAGAGATATTCAAGTGACCTATAAACGGATTTTGAAGCTTTGCGCTTACTTTTATAATAATTCTAATAATAAACATCGATGTTTTGAGGTTTTCTTTCTTATAGTGTAGGAATGAAGATGTTCGAAATATGCTTCATGGCCGCATGAAGAAATGCTGAACAATGGTAGATTTCTTTTAAGTGTTATAAAATTTTACACGAGCCTCCTACTGGTATCCTATGCTACTTTAGTCCCCTTCATCATGATTCCCTTTTCTTGTGCTTATGGTAAAATGTAGTTTAGTCAATTATAGCTAAATTAAGGCTGATTGGGAACAGTTTGCGAAGACCGTAATTTATGCACGATCGGCAGGTACATAATAGCCTAAAATAAAACAAAGTAAATTACGAAACGATATTTTAATAATAAATGTTAATTTGTATTTTACTCAGGAATTTGTAATTATAATAAATGAATAGACTATGTATGAAATGATAACGCTTATTAATTTATTAATACTTGTTGTCGACCACCATCTAATACTTATGAGCTTACATTAACTTACACTATACGGAACGATTGAATTTGAAAAAGCTATAAATTAACATTCATGCACACATACTTATTATGCTTACATACAATACGATTACCTACCTTATTACCTGGATTTGTATGAAGCCAAATTGATTTCATTCAAAAAGAAGGAAGGAAATTATTTCAAATAGCTACTTATATTACTAAATTCTTTTTTTAACGGTTGAGTTCGTGATACTCGGATCATAAATAGTCGATACCGACCTATATAGAGGGAAGGAGCGCTGTTAATCGAATGTAAAGTAGGGAAAATCCTACTCATAGGCACCCATCTAGTCGTTGGCACTTGACTATTAAAAAAATATGTATTTCTTTTAACATCTCACATTATTCTAGCGACATTCCAGAAAGCGAATTCAGTGCTGGAATATTACTGGAATAATGTGACCCATCACTGGAATGTCCTCATTCCAGTGAGTTATAACAGTCTTCTAAATTTTGCAAGCACGTTTAAAACACTGGAATAATGTGAGCACCACAATCCATTCCAGCACTGGACTGAATTGTTCTTCTGCTCGTGTCATAAACGTTACGTTATCGACCAAAAAAGAAAAAAAATGCCCGCTGAGTTTCTTGCCGGAGTCTTCTCAGGTCGGGGCCGCGTTTCGAACCGGTGGTCCATTTGCTAAACTAGTCTAGATTTTTTTTTTTAAACTTGACGTTTTGTAAGTACCGTTTTAATGGTCTATACAGAATAAATGATTTTTGACTTTGACTTTGACTTTGACTTATCAATAGATTCCTTGCCCTTTCACTTTACCCTCCTGAGGCCAAGGTTTTTTTTTATTGGAAATTCAAATATAAACTATTCCAAATTACCAAATAAGGTACAAAATGACTTAAAAATATAAAATAAAAATTTTCACTTTAAAAATTTAGATTTTCTCAATTTCATAAATATACCTATGACATGATTGCTCTGTGTGAACGTATTTTGTATAATATATATACGATATTGGATATTTAATGAATATTATACGTAAATGCTACTAAAATAAAAAGTACATTAGCAATATATATAAAGAAAATATTATTAGTAATAAATAACAAATACTGTTTTTGATATTATCAATGACGATGTTTTATTAATAATTTGTTAAGTGGGAACTTATAAGTTGATTGAAAATCGGCAGATTCGCTTATTTTTTCGTGTAAGTACTCTAATTTCATCATTATGGCACGATTTTATATCACTATGCTCCTTGCATTAGTCCTGGTCGCACCTACGGCCTTCATCTGGGAGTCCGGGGTTTAGGAGTTTTTCAGTCTAACTGCGACGGGGCTGAACTTTGATATTTTCCTTGAAGTGACAAGTCCATCGAAAAAAACTAAGCGTTGCAACTTAATTCAATAGATGGCGATGTTATATTTCTTCTCATTCGACGTATTATTTATTTGACGCTAGGCCCCAGGAGGTTAATATTTCCGATTGACCAATCGCAATATGCAATGATAATTCTAGGTAGGTATCCATCAAAATTTACAAGAAAGAAATACTGTCATAGATTTGTAGAAACGACTTTATACAATAATAAATATTATATACATTAACAAATAACTTTAAACAGGTTTTACAGCTAGGTATAATAAGACTATATAAAAAAAACTATTCACACCTTTCGACGTCCGATTTAAACATAAAATATAACATCTCTGATTATTATTTATCTCGCCTACTCTGTGTCTGTCTGTTTCTGCACGGATTCCATGTAAAATTTCACGAATTGATACAATTAGGGTTGAAATGATAATTATTTTTCTTGGATAAAACCCCAAAATAGCATATTGTTTCTTATCTATACACTCACTGGCTTATACTTTCATTCGCATTCGTTCATATGGCAAACTGGTACCTACTAATGTTACTGTCATGTGATTTTATCAATTGTATTTGTAAAAGTTTAGGAATTACCGACATTTAATTTCACATTCTGAATCACATTTGTTACAAGTGATTTCGTGACCTACATGAAATAGTCGTAAGTTGGCCCCCAACAACTTAAATTAGGAATAGAAAAGCTTTAAAGTATCCATATTTCTATGGTTCATATACCCTAATTTATAGATTTATATCACACTATAGATTCTATACATTACTTTTTTTTCCATCTTTCCTTGATTCTGTCGTTTCATTATCATTATAAGCTGGATTTTCAACTCCAGAGTCGCTACCACCATCTACATTGTCTGATACTAGCTTCGTTCGATTTAATTCTAACTCTTTGGTTTTATCTGTAACTGAGGCCAGGTTATCTTGCTTGGCGTCAGTTATTCTTGTGATGTCTATTGATGCAATAGTCTTTACATTATCTTTATTTGTGTCATTACATTCTATATCGGAAGGTTTCTTCTTACAAAGGCTGTTGTCGTCATTAATAGCCCTCTTGCGGATATAAAATGTATTGAACAAATAATAAATGCATCCAGTGATAAATGTAGCACAGGCGAATATTTGATAGGTCGGTCTGGTGCCAAAGAACTTCATTAGATAACCTCCAATCAGGCTGCCCGCACCTTTGCCTGTAAACCACAATGTGATAAAATTAGAATAATTGTATCATGCATTTAATTACGGTAAACGAAAATTGGAATTTTTTAAATCTAATTTCAAATATACCTACCTAATTGCACTAATGGAAGCGCTTTAAAAATAGGTATATTTAATGCGTTTTGCCATGCAGTAATTTTGTTTCAATATAGGTATAAGGCAATGACTTAGAATCATATCAAATTGTATTATAATAAATCGTAACAAATATTTGTATCAAATGTGTAGGTTGCTGGCCAGGTAGTTATTTTAAGCCTATTTTGTTTAAGTGAATAAAATAATTTTATCAATGAATAGTAAATATCGTAGAAATATTTAGAAATTAGTTTTAGTCGCCAACACTATCTGCAGATTACAAACTTACCAACGCCATAATACAGTCCACCAAGAAGGCCCTGTACAGAAGTATCGGTGGTAGTAGACGACAGTTTCGCTGCATACGTCACAGCAGCAGTAAACGACAGCGATGACGTCACTGACTCCAACGCTTCAAAAACTAGGCATAGCCAGGGATTGTAAATCAAGGAGTAACCTGGAATAAATAAACATAAATACCTCAATATCCACATATTGTTTTCAATAAGTTTTTAAAAGAATCGCACGTAAAATGCCATACACCATCTATCATATCTAGAACTCGCTTGGTGGCTTTGTAAGCTGTAGGTTCGCTTTCACTGTGATCCCTTTCCATTACGGCATTTCCCTTTTCATTCTGACAACTTTCTGTTAACTCAACAGTACCTAATGGAGAAGTGTACCTATAAATTCTCCCACTAGGACATGTGCCTAAACAAAAGTATTTGTAAAATATCGTATCATAGGGTAAGGTCGCTCCAGTCGTACGTCGTGTACCTAAGTCATACCACGATAATATCCCAGCTGTTACTATTAAAAGTGCCATCTAATGACATTGGCCTGAGTTAAATAATCTGGTGAGCAACTGAAAACAATCGAACGGCGGCTGACCTTGTGGAGAAAAAAAAAACTTAATCAAAAATATATTTTTCTACAACTTTCAATTAAATTTTTAGCTCATTCCTAAGAATTTTCTAAAAGGTGTGCAATTTTACTCTTATTACATATGTATGGTTTCTTGAAAGGTCTCAAGTTTACTTACTCATGTTACTATTAGGTAAACGTTATTAATTTTAAACTATTTTACTCACACGCAAAACATGTACTTATTTGATTGCTAAATTATATTTAGTTTATAATTATTAAAAACAATTGGATATAATATCACAGCGAGGTGGCAATTTTGAATACTTAAAATGTGCTACGTATTATGAAATTCAGCAATTGGAAATTCAAAAAAATTAATTAGTATGTAAGTGTTTGAAGTTTAGGTCATTGAAACACATAAAATACTTTCACTAGCAAAAATATTTACATGGCAAGCTATTTTACATAAGGCCTTTGACATAATTACCAAATGTCAATTGAAGGTTAAGCAATTTTCCTTCATTCGATTCTTGCCACTTCTATATCCAGATGGAAGAAGAAAAGATCTACTAAGAAACATTAAAACCTTCGCCTGCTAAAGAGCCTGCGAGTCCTAAAAGGAGAATTTTGTGCCAATGCCTGAATATTGTAAATTAATTTGTATTCTAGAACCAAGCACTGTTGTTAAGTCGAATGAGATATTGTTTATAAATATAACAAGATGACTCTTGAGGAGACTATATTCTCCCTAAACTATGCGATCCTTACAAAGTGTACAAAACAGACGTGACCAATACACTTCATTCTTTGAACAATCGCGCTTACCACTACTGAAATCCTGAACTATTGGATAACCTGTAATGTGCTGTACTGTTTCCCAAAGTATAGATGCCATCATAATTAGTTGAACACTTTCCAAGTATCGTCACCGTTCGTAGAATTGAACTAGTAACAAATATCATAGGAGATAAAAATCGTTCACTTCTCACCGAGTAATCTTATGGCATAAAACACGAATCCGATGAAAAGTACATTGGCGTGTCCTAATCTCCTGATGATAGGACCGGAGAGCACCAGAAGCGGCAGACCGGCCACCCCACCCACAGTAATGGTGATGCCCATGAGAGAGCGAGAAGCGCCAAGGTCCTGTAGCAGCCAAAACAAAAAACTTTCGATGTAGCCCCAAGCAGTACCTGAAAAGAAAGGATTTTATTTATTTAATACTGGCTACAGTAGGTACTTTTATGCTCTGTATAGATTTCATACCTCAAATGGTTTTGTCTTAAAGGACGACTGCAATGAAAAGACTTTTCTAGGACATTACCACACGCGCTATTACAAATACAATTGCAACAGGTGACTTATAAACTGCAATAAAAATGATCGAACTGGATAAGTACTAAACCCTCCTTGCCACAAAAATGCTCTCATACATGGCGATTTTTCTGAATTTATACATTTATTTCACCGACATATTATAACGCTAACAGCTATCTAGATTCAACTACACGCTGACGTGGCTACTTACGCTTACGTGCTTACATCCACATTTTTAAGAAGACCCAAATATTTGACCGAATTGTCAAACATCACATAGTTAAAACACGATATATTCATCGATGCAAAATTATGCAGGTTTACTGACCGGAAAGAAAGTGGAGAAGGTTGCACGTTTGGATTTAAGCAGTGATTGTTTTAAACTATTATGTGAAGTAAATAGACCACAAAATCCTAGGGAGTGATCTACGGAAAATTAATTTAGAAGAAATATAAGTATTCACATCTGCATATCCTCGAGGAGGGACGCCGAGACGTAATAAACAATAGTGTTTTGAGTTTTTATTTTATATACCTACCTGTCCTACATGGGGACGGACTTAGGGATAGTAGCCCATATCAACCGAGCATTTCCCTGACTCTGAGTTGTTACTGAGAAATACGTAGCAGTGAAATCTAATAAGTTTTGAAGACACAGCTCATGCACACCATCGCAATCGTTATAGCCGCGCCAAGCAGAAAAATGCAGTAATTTGGAAAATTATGAACTATGGTATAGTAAGTAATAACATATTTTCTAACATTAGTAAAATGTTTAAAAAGTATATAGTCGTGTTACCCATGATAAAGCAGGCGATAAAAAGTGCGACGATTTCGATGTTCCTGAACACGGAGATGACATCTTCGAGGAGATTCTGCGCCGGCTGCTTGAACTCTAGGTCAATGCTTAGCATTAAAGCACCTGATGCCACTTTCAGTACGGCATACAGATAAAATGCCGGTCTGTAAAAAACCAAATTAATTTTCAATTTTAATAATTATCTAATGACAGCTTTTTCAATAGGGTAGATAGTAGTAATGTAGTAGTAATAGCAGTTGAACTATACCGTAGGGGCAAATCCAACCAATTTTGGGGGAGTGGCAAGAGAGACCACACGGCGGCCTCTCGTACCGGCTGGCACAGATGATTACCGAGCACGGGAGCTTCGGGCGGTATCTATGTCAGAAAAGGAAGGAGCCAACGCCGAAGTGCCATCATTGCGACGCGAGCGAGGACTCGGGGCTGCACACGTTAACTGAGTGTCCGGTGTGGGAGGCTGCTAATGCTAGTGGCAGCCCTGGGAATGGAAGTGAGAGCTCTCACGCTCGCCATCTTGTTCGCGGCGATGGTCCGCTGCGCAAATGCGTGGACGGCCGGCGCCTTCTTCTGCGAGCAAGTTATGCTCGTGAAGGAGGTGGCGGGGCTGGAGCGGGACCGGGAGCGAAAAAGACTCGCGGCCCTAACTGCTCGCCAACAAAAAAGCAACTCGAGCGTCGGAGGTCGATGAATGGCTTCCGTCCCCAATGAGCCGCCTGTCACCCCAGGCAGTAGCAGGCCACGGCCGCGGCGCGCGACGCCCACCTATATGCCGGGGACGAGTTGGGGACCCTGTGGTCCCCCCACTCGAAGAGGGCCAAATCGAGAGAGGTGGCCCTGGGTCAGCCGGAGTGCGAGGGACATGCTCTATAGTTACTCCACTAGCCTACCTCACAAAAACTTCACATTAACAATTAAGTTGCAGTAAAGCCTGCCAATTACCATTAGCAACAAATTTTGAAATAAAAACTAACGTAAACAGACAAGAGAACCTACAAGCAAAGGTCAAGAATGTCAAATCTTACATACTACCAAGCCATCTTATGACCCTGTCTAGCATTTTGTAATCAAAGGTTAGCCGCCAAAAGTAAGTAAATAGATATAATATGTAATACAACATGAGCACGCCAAACATGAACACGATTCATCGACAGAGAACGTGTTTAGTAATATTATAGAAGTGTACATCAAACTTGCACCAGCACATGTTATCATTTTGAGAAAATTTTGGGACAAAAGACAAGAAGTTTACCTGAAATCCGTATATCCTTTTCCTTTGCTAGCATAATCTATTAACATCCCTGAAAGTGGTGATGAGATCATTCCTCCAATACTGCCGTATACTCTCTGCAAACCGTAGTCAGCCTTTTGTTCCCTAACGATAGCAATTACAGCACCTTCGAACATCGCGAACGCTGTGCCTCCGATGATCCCGATAAACACACGGACCTGAAGAGAATAAAATCATTTTTGAACTTCAAATTTTAATGTAAGATTTCGATTGCCAGTTATTTGATCGTTTTGTAAGAAACTGCACTTTGTCGGTGTTACGTGTTATTCGGTGTTACACTTTTCTGAGTCACGTATCACACTCGTCACTGGCGGCACAGAAACTCTCTGTGCTTACAGGGTCTACAGTACGAGTGTGACTCCCCTGGTGTTGACCATAGAGGGGTTCCATAAGGGAGGCCATGTGCTTGTCTGCCACTTAAGTGGTATAAAAAAGAAAGTTCTTGACTGTAAAATTTAAAATAAAATCTTCCTCATTATTTTGAACCCACTCCCGAAAGGAAGCCTGCTGTAGAGCCTCACTCGGCAAGCCAATTACTTAAATTTACCATTGTGGTGGTGAGGTAGACTTTTATCTACCATATCAATGTTTTGGCATTATTCCTGTTCAAAAAGTAATCAACACAAATAACACGTGAAGTGCGTACCTAAGCTCACGTTCACATTGGGGACAAGGCCGTACCTAACAAGTCTCTTGTATCCACATGCGATTGCGAAACAAACGATTTAATGTGAGGTTGAATTGTTGTGTTAAGCTCTATAATTAATATGCATTATAATACAATAGCATAATACAATATATTGTCACTGTAATCTAAGAAGAAAAGTACTCAAAAGGAGCTTAATATTATACGAATGATGTTAATGCAAAACTGTTTTATTGATTTAAATTTTATTATTGTTTGAACTAAAGGTGTGTACCAAATATCAGAACAAAAAGTACATAGGAAGAGGAAAACCAAGCCGATTAAGATCATTTTGAGTACCTACTTTGCTACTCAAAATTGATCCTGATGCTGACTGTACCTATACAGTAATTTTTTTTCTACATCCTTGCGTTAAGCCCGGTCGCGTCTGTAGCTTTCACCTAACTTTCTAGTCTAACTGCGTCTTTAAGCTGAATTTCCACATTTTCCGTGATAAACAATCTAAATAAGACAAAATTTATAACTTTTTGGCATGGGGTACCGATACTAAGAAAATATCTTTAGTTATACTCTAAAATCAGTTGATGACACTAGAAGACTCTTTTAAATAAATAAAAAAGGTTCAACGCTTATTTCCCTATTTAGAATTACGTAAATTATGTCAGAACTTAAACACATGCATATATAACTCGTTGGTAATGTAATAAATAAAGATTTCGTGACAATAATGATATTTTACGAAGCCGCCATCTAGCGTTATGGTGCATTAAGTCTGTAACTTTTGCTTGAATCAAGATAGATTAGAATATTTATAGTCTTTATTCAATAATGTGTTAAGTGTATGTTTTATTTTGGAGAAGTTATTTTTAATTGTAAGAATTAGAAAAGTTTGCCAAAACAATGTCGCCATTTAGTAACAACTCCTGTAAACAAAAGTCGCCTTTAAACGTTGCACCATTGTAATCGCAACGTGGACTGACATAAATGCGAAACACTCTTGCACTCCATACTTTTGCACTACGCGCCAGCATTCTGTAACGTCAAAGAGTGCTGCGTTTTCGGGCGGCTCTAGAAATTTGAAATATCAAATCAAATATCTTTAAAACTAATTGTCATGAGAATATTTCAGTTTACCAGTTCTTTGTACTATTGTAAAAAGTACAGCTTACGATAATAATAAAAAATTGGACACAAGCCTATAGGCACTGTACAAACTCCCTACAGTACGAAATTTCACCGCACGATTATTCACCCAGGAAACTGTGACACATGACGAAACCTACTCAGATGAAAACTCGCACGGCAGAGAGAAAAATATTGTTGAGATTTCACTATGCGAGCTCAGCTCAGCTTACTCCTACCGTTTTCTAGCAATCATTCCTATTTTTTTAATCTTAGTATATTTACTTTAACAACTTGATATTTGTTTTGAATGCTAATATGATTTTCTTTTTTGTTACATAATGTACGATTGACGAATGCTGCTGTTTTTCATCCGACCCCAACTGAGTTCGGAAAAGGTTAAGAGGTCGATGATCAGTTGAGGATAATCGACAGAGGGTCCAACAGAAGAGTGCACTCTTGGAGTGTCAATATGGGTTTCGTCCCGGGTACGGGACCATGGACCCGGTGTCGCCCTAATTGTCGCTGGGAAATATAGAGCGAAGAACACGCCCCTGCAGTGCCTATTTCTAGAAATGCAGAAGGCCTTGGACTGTGTTCCTCGCGCGGTGATCTAGTGGGCATTGAGGTCCAAGGGAATCCCAGAGGCCTACATTGACACCATCCGCGGCATATACCACGATTCGGGTTCCGTGGCTCGGTCCGTTGTTGGCGACATGAAAACCCATGACCGTTGACCCGGAGCTTGATATAGGACGTTTTGTCGGACAGCATCAGAAACTCACATGAGCAGCCTCCATGGTTACGCATGTATACTGATGACATTGCGTTGATGGACACAGACAGTAACAGATTGGTGCGACGTGTAAAAGTGTAGAAGGAGGCGCTTGAGAACGGCGGTCTGAAGCTAAATGGGGTGAAGACAGAATGCTTGGCGTTAAATTCAACAGATCCCACACCCATCCGCATAGGCGATGCCTTGGTCGAGCGCACGGACCAGATTAAGTCCCTGGGATCTGAACTTCATGTGGCTGGTGACATTGGGTGACATCGAGGACGACGTCAAGGCACGTATTGCCGCCGCGTGGGCCAAGTAGCGGGAAATGACAAGCGTCACATGTGATCCTAAAACGCCAGTCAGGTTGAAGGGGCAGGTCTATTAGACGATCAATGGCATGTCTTTTTGCACGGCTGTGAGGCGTGGCCGCCGTTGGGGTGGGAGCTGCGTGACACGGAGATGAAAATGCTGCGGTGGATGAGTGGAGTCACGCGTAAGATCGCGTGAGGAACTCTCGCATCCGTGGCAGCCTTAATGTCCAAGACATCGCAGATGAAATACAAGAGAGTAGCCTTCGTTGGTGCGGCCACGTTCTGTGGCAACAGCCAAGGTACGTGGGTAGCAAATGCCTGGCAATGGCCCACGATCTCCTGGCTTAACGTCGTGGAGGGTGGCATGCGTGCAAATGGTTTCACAACCATGGACGCCCAAGATCGTACAAAGTGGAGGAGAAAGATCCGGAAGGCGGACACTGAGTTCCGAGGGCATCTTGGTCTCGGATGCAATCAGGAAGGATAACGTCTAAATGTAGATGATGAATTTGTCTGAACTGAACACAAACATTTGTACCGAACAAGTTCGCTCTGATTACCATTAGGGATTCCTATATGTACAAATGACAGGCGCAAAGTACCCCAGGGTATCGACTAATCTTAAAATGACAATGAATGAATATAAGTATCTTGCTCTTCAACACAAATTGATAGGGTTCTCGACGCTGTCAGCAGCTATCGAAAGCCACTGCCTATTGGATTGGGAGAGAAGGGAAGGTGAATCAGTAGACTGTCAAGAAATTTCCCGGTGGCTATACTATACAATACTATGGTGGCTATATTATACAACAGCGTAACATTAAACAGACTTTATGATACAAGTAGTATAATATTGGTAATATTAAATCATAAAAAAATAATATTCCACAACATTTCACACAACGCTATCTAGACTTTTTAACTAGCTTGTGTTATGGAATCTAGAATGCGGATAAACATACTTAGATACGTTTTTGTTTTATAAATACATACATATTATACATAAAAATACCCAGACCAATGCAAATATACATATTTATGTGTACAAATATTTGCACTGAGCGGGGATCGAACCCGCGCCTCCTGCGTAGCGGCCGCGTTCACTACCGGCACGCCACGGAGGCTGATCGAATTGGTAAGAAGTACCTACTTATAATATAAGTTAATAAATTACGATAAGTCTTGAAAATGAGTGTTTTCTACGATTCAGTGTCATATGAACGAGATATGCGTAATCTATACACAGAATAGTAATGCGGTTGAGACGAGCAATAAGTCGGATCGTCCGTTCACTATATCAAGTTTATCATTACCCAGTTAGTGAAGATTAGGCGACAATCTTCCCATCAACGGTTCCGGCACTCAATCTGCATGACTACGTTGCGGTTCCACGTGCTCATTGACCATTTTATTCAACCCTCACGTGTCATTGTATGATATGAATTCAGCCTTATCAAAGTTTATTAATTTACGGCCATTTTCAAATCGCTTGATGTACACTATCAAATAAAAGATAGCGAACTTATATTCTTAATTGAGTTAGTATGAAATTGATTTGAATTTGTCAGCGCTTATTTTATTTTTAGAATACCTTACACCTAAAGGAAGAAAATATCTTTATAAAAGACTACAACGAACTACATAACAACAAAACTACTAAATTCCACTCATGGTAGAGCCTATTGTTTTAGGCTCTTGGTTATTTATTACTCTATTGAATGATAAGACTCGAAATAAGTAAACGCCAGAAAATTCATGTATGTGCGATTCCAATCAAAAAGGACTGAATAACCAAAGATAGGGCCCGCGCGCAGGCCCGTTTTATATTTGAATTTGAGAAGTATAATATAAGTTTCAACACCGGCTCATAAAGAAGTTCTAATTTCATCGCAATTAGGCACATAATTACACCTGTTATCAAACTGTGACTTTTTAAAGGCTATAAAATACAAGTGGTTTATAGATTTTTGAAGTGAAAACTTCTTTAGCGGCGTTGGATGGGTAAAAAGTGTTAAACTCGCGTCAGGATTAGTTGACCTTTGAACCGTAACCGACGACTGACGTCATACAACATTACAACAGCTAGGTACACATTGTTCATTTAGTTAGGTGCGTCAAGAAGCTTCTCGGCTGAGCGGTTATGAAATGATTGCATTCCACATGTCAACAATCTCAGTACCAAGTCCAAATGTGTTTATTAATATGACCGAATTGATTAAGTTGTCTATAAGTAGTCTCCTATCAAATACAAACACATAGACACGCATATGTTTAAATACATAGCTATTTACTTCCTGACACCATGTATTTGAAAAGAATGTCATACTTACAGCGAGGTATGCCCAAAACGTGAATGCAGGGTCAAGTTCGATTGGCTGTTGGTGGTTTTCACAAAGATCTTTTCGGGATACTGTTGCAGCGCATGCAGCCACACATCCTGACAATTTTTGAGACCCTACACGTACTCTCACTCCACTATCTTTACCCTGAAAAATAAACGATTACTATAAAATAGAGATTTACATGCTTTTCAGCCAAAGTTTAAAGGCATAAAAAAATTCATAAGCGCTGTTCATTATCATCTTAGAATGGTTCCCTGTTGCATACCTACTAGTCTGTGACCTTGGAGTCCAGAGCTCCAGGTTTGGTTTAAACGGCTAAAATGAAAGCGGCTGCCTTTAAACTCCTAACCCAGGGAGGACAGCCTTCGTCAAAACCTCCTCAGCTATTAAAGCAGATGTACCGATCAGGTGAGGTTGACTTGATGCCAAAGTTTATTATTGACAGGACCTCATAAACACACCTAAATGTAAAATTTCAAAGAATAAATCCAATCTAACCCTAAAGTCACCGAGGAATTCAGACATTTTTAATACACTAAACTTCATACAAGGACGATATCTGATACTCACAAAATTATCAGCACATGAAACGCTATCAACACCATTATAGTCTTCGTCGAATTTCGTAACATTTTCACTAGATACCGCTTTCACCCAATAACTTCTAATGTCTAGTGGGTCAATCTGAGCATCGTGAGATATTCTCATACGCAATGTCGTTTCGTTAATTTCGTCTTCTGTCTCATTAAAAATATCATTTTTCCCAAATAAGCAAGCGCTATTGCTAGCATTGTGGGTACATTCTATTTGATACAATCGAGGCGCTGGGAAGAAAACCTCAAGGTCGGATACTTTCGATATACTTGTGTTAAGGAAAGGGTCGTTGGTCATTATTCGCGATGTACTTTGGTCTATCTTGGGTGCCATTGTTTTAGCGTTCGTTGACATCACCGTGTGCCGGTATAAAAGTCGTTGATTATCAATTCTCGATTGTAGATGTACGTCATAGGAATTCGTGTGAATAATAGCATTTGTTTCTTCTAATTCCAAACCTTCTGGAAGATTGCAAAGGAAGCCACACGATGCGATTCTAGAACAAACAATAATATTTACAACACGAATATCTTTCCGGATATTTTTGAAGTGAAAACTTCTTAGCAGCGTTGGATGGGTAAAAAGTGTTAAACTCGCATCAGGATCACGTGTTAAACTCGCATCAGGATCACGTGACCTACTCGCGTCAGAATCATGTGACCTTTGACTCGAAACCGACGACTTTGTAGGACGACATGACGTCATACAACATTACTAGCTACAGAGTGTTTATTTTGCTAGGTACGCTAAGAAGCTTCGTAGCTTAGCGGTAAGCGCTTTGACTGTAAGTCCTTATGGTTTCAAATAGTACCGGGTTCGAACCTGGGCTTCTGACACTGTTTGTGATTATTTTTTCCTCCCGGAGTGCAACCCGTCTTTTTTTTTATCTAACATGCGTACGAGTATTATACGCCAGGACAAAACATTATACATAATACGAGTAAATACGGTCGTATTTAATGGAAAGTCAGATACGACTACAATACTTAACAATTCATACAATAGTATGGATATAAAAACCTTAAGTACAGATTTTTGTTAAATTCTTTTTTATTAGCTACCAGGATAATGGCGGAGCTGATGATACTACTACGCTACTAAACGAAAACTGCCTAGTGCGTCCTAGTCTACCACCTATGTAACTTAAATTAAAACTTTGTCCAGGAACCTATTACATAATTTTACCGAAAGTAAAAGTAGGAAGAGATTGTAAATTGCACTCACGTCATGTTGATATCGTAAGAATACTGGTGAAGTGGCTTGCAAGGATAGTCTTGTATTAGTCTCAACCGCATAGCTGAGTCATCGCACGTTGTAAGTAATTCCACGTTGGGTGGAAAGGTCATCGTGATGCGACCCACGGGTACTGCCAAAAGTAGCAGAGCTGATGCACCTCCTAACGCCGAAGACAGCGCCAGTAATAACTAAATAAAACAGAAAAAGTACGTTAGTATTCCCGTAAAGAAATCATTCAATACATATTACACATATGGTATAACATGATTCTTATCGGATTGTATATAATTTCCTAACTACTGAGGCATATTAAATTTCAGCAGATTTACCGTCTGTAGTTACTTATAAGTTAACAGCAATAAATAAAATCCATTGCACCCAACGATCTTTATGTAACCCAAGCCGCACTCAAAATTTTAATAGACACCTTGCAAGTTGCAATAGAAGTGTATTGCAAGTTGTCTATTAACCTTTTTTTTTAACCTGCGGGAAATCTCCACCGATACCACCCCCACCGGAGCCGGAGGGGGAGGTTATATCACGGACTCGAACCGGATAAACCGCAAGCCGTCTGTGGGTCGCGGTGCAAGGCCGAAGGTGAGGTAGCTATAGTGCATATCCCTCTCAAGTTATAAATTAACCTGACGGGCAAGCTACCATTAAAAAGTTAATCCATAAATGCAAATTACAATCACTTACACACACATGCAGACACATATATGCAGGATGCGGTACTTATGGACAATGATCAGAAAAATTTACGTCAATTTGCCCATTTTACATGCAATAATTGCAGTTCGAATGTCATACGAGAATAATGAAGTTTGAGTATCGTGGGCTGAAAACGGATAGTACCCACCTTTTGTTATGTATTTGCATAGTGTTACTATACCATGAAGTTCGTAAGTGAATGTTGTATGGCAACATACAAAGGTGCTCACAATGTTCGTGCCTCAGGATATTAATTGCGTATTTTCTCAATACAAAATAGGTGTTGCTTAATTACTGTTGGTGCGATTGAGGCGACAAAGCCATGTGCTCAAAACAAACGCATAGTATCTATATCTTTTATAACAGCGTGTATATTTATTGAAACATTTTGTAGATAGCCAACAATGGAGTGACGTGAGCAGTTAGAATTTTTTTCATGTCAAGTATTTGTATGTGTAATCGTTTTTCATTTTTAGTTCCCGTAAGGATCCTTTTATTAATGTCGATAGATCATGCAAAATTATATAATTTTGCTTACACTTCAACCAAATTTAGTATCAAAAAAACAAAAAAATATGTATACCTATAAGTACCTGCTAAATTCTATTTGTTCTTGGTAACCCTCGACCAACGAATGTCACACGTTGCAGACTTTATTGTCAATTATGTTCAAGTAAGATAGGCTTGAAAAGAGTAAATTTTTTGAAGCGTGCTTTTATTTTTCAATCTGCTACAGCAGGTAACGACACCCAAAGAATGTGTGCACCTGAACAGGGTCAATTTTCCTTTTTTAAAGGCTTCGAGAGCGCAGGACAACCAAAGAGAAAATTATTTATGGGACTCTACAGTTCAAAGTATTTTAACGATTAACTGGTAGTCTAGTCGACAAGTTGAAAATGGAACAAAATAGAGATAGTGCTCTTAAAATTATGTGCGATAGGTCATTGGATCCGGATTGACGCCTAAAAAAATGTGCCAAAAGCGTGTATAAGCACTTAAAAAAATAATTAAAGATGAGAAAAAAATGGCATTTCGTTTTTTGCCCATATTTCATAAACTATTAATATTTAAGAAATTTCAAAAAAATATTCTGAAAGAAGAGAAAATTTCCAATATAAAACTTCTGACTTCCGGAACTCTATCTCCATTATTTATAATTTTAATTTAACGCGGAAAATAGGCGGTAAATATAATTGAATATATTTTTTTAAATTTGAAAATATTATGGTGTGTTCTGAACACTATAAATAATTTATTTCCGTTGGAATTTTTCTTAAAGTTAATTTTTCAACAAGTTAAACAATTGTTAACTAACAATTTTTTTCGAACTTCCTTATTAATTGTAAGTGAAAAAAAATGTTTAATTAATTGTTGTTAAAATTTTTCGCTTCGTAGAGCCTTTCTTACATACATACTGAACAAGATAGTGCCATAAAAGTAAAAAAAAATACTTGTAAGTACTTTTTTTATAATATTTTTTTACTTGAACAAAAATTGAGAAATCCAAGTAATGTTGTTAAAATTCAAAAATATATATTAAATACCTTAAATAAATAACTTAACGTGCCGTACTCGCTTTTGACGCCGCGCGCGCAATCTAAAAATGCCGCGCGCAGACCTATTTTCAACTTTAAATTAAAATTATAAATAATGGAGATAGAGTTCCGGGAGTAGAAGTTTTTCATTAGAAATTTCCTTAAATTTCTTAAATATTAATAGTTTATGAAATATTTGCAAAAAACGAAATGCCATTTTTTTTCATCTTCAATTGTTTATAAGTTTTGCAATTTTTAATATGCCAATACACGCTTTTGGCACTTTTTTCTAGGCGTCATTCCGGATCCAATGAGCTATCGCACATAATTGTAAGAGCAGTATCTCTATATTGTACCATTTTCAACTTGTCGACTAGACTATGGGTGTCTACCCAGTTAATAAAAATTATCTGAGTCCAACATTTTGGAGGTCTCGCATTTTCATCAATTATATCCAGAAATTGTGGACTTCCGAAGCCCTTGTCTAAGTTCAATGTCATCCTGATAAGGTTGTCTTACATGTGGCATTCATTTCCAATTGACACAATGAGGAAGCACCCATTTTCTTACCGGTAATAGTCATTGCGTCTACTGTTTTGACGATCGCGTTACGTTCGTCGATATTCATAAAAGCATTGGTTGTCAGTGCCACTTCCGGTTAGGACGCGCAGTGACGCACGCGCACGCCCTGCCATACATGTAACAATATTAAGTACTTATGTACGTAGGCCACCGATAGTCCACACTGACAACAACTACAATGCGACATAAAGGTTATTGTTGCCAGAATAAATTTTAATTTACCTCACGGATGCTCTGGATTAAGTTGATTATATACCTACATAGACCCGAAAACGACTGCTACACAATAACGATTGAATATGTAATGAGACAAATTAGGCCCCTTAATGGATTCACGTTTAGCTGGGTATAGTGGATATAAAACCTGAAATTACTTAGTTGCCGGATATAACGTGACACACGATAACAACCTAATTTTAATGATTGCTGTATGAATAGCATTAGATAATGTCAAATTACAGGTTGATTAGTTAATGAAAATATATTCTACTTTTAATTTACTGATGCATATGAGACTTGAATTGGAGCTCACCATGGTAAACGTATTAATTCCATTTTTAAACTGCGTTAGCAAAATGTGAAAACTCAGCATTTTCGGCATTGGTCAATGTCTGATATATTATTGCTTTTCGATGTAGGCACTTTACTTGTTGCATGCCACTTAAAAACTTATTTTCCTTATTTTATACCTGATTACTGTGAAAACTGCGAAGTTGAGCGAATGCGTACCTGCTCATCTCCATACAAAAGCAATATTTTCTATGGAGAAAAGCTGAACTGAGCTGAATAAGTATAGTCAGTCTGTAATGTGGTCCCGTCCCTAATGTTCCATCGAAACGGGAGCGAGAGTGGATCACGTGTCTGATCTGCAGAAGAGTGAGAGTTCACTATAGAAAGACTGCGACTGCAGCACCGAACTCCATCCATCCTGGCCGGTAGAGAACAGGATAACGGTTCCTTTCTAGGGCTGCTAGGAAGAAACTTCCACAATAAATTGATGGCCTGTCACCTGCACGCGATGGACTCATAGCGGACCATGACGGAGACACTGTGTAGTTTTTTCAACTCAGACATAGCCTTTTTATCGTGCCCACTTTATAGTGATACCTGGAGGTTTCCACACAGAAAACTACTTTGGTAAGCAATACTAACCCTAAAGTTTCCAATCTTATCGGCAAGCATGCCGGCGAGAGGAGGCATGACGATTGAAATCACTGGTGTCACAGCAGACATGATCGCTGTTTCCTCCACGTTGATACCCAGCTCACGCATGTGGATGGTCAGGTACGGGTACAACACGAATAGAGCTATAAAAATAGATTATGTAATTGTATTATGACAAACTGCATACCTATAGAAATTTTCTGATACCTATCATTTAGTTCTTTCATTTCAATAAATAAGGGATAATAGAGTCCCACCAAGAAACCTTCAGAGCCAAGTCTACCTCAGCTTCAAGCCGGTGCCCTCTTCTAATTGACGGACGACCTAAGGATCAGCGTTTTCTTTCATGTTAGGAGATCAGACGTCAGCAGCGTCCATAAAAGCTGTAGTTAAATCAAAAATGTACCTCTCAAAAAAGCGTTTCTGACGGTAAAATTATATGTATTGAAAATGAAAGCTATATACTTACTGGAAGCATGTACGAAAAATAATATTTTTAGTGGTATTAGTTTCTTCTGTTTCAGATCATCAGTGATCCGCTTGAAGAAGGATCGTATGAACTGCATTGTGAGACCTTAAAAACTACTTAATAAAAAGAGACTCGGAGCCAAAATTCAATCCCAAAAAGCTGCTGTATGCACTAGGTGGGAAAGTCTTTTATCATCCAGTCGCCCTCGTGTATGGTTAACTGCCGGTGTTCCTGAGGCATGGAAGATGGATATGAATGTTAGGTTCTGAAACAAAGAAATTTCACAATCAAGATATATTTTGAGAGATAGCGCTGGTTCTAGATAGTGTTGTGTATATATGAATGTTTTTTTGTATGTAGGTATATGTATTTGTTTGAATGTATATGTGTTTTTCTACACTATTAATTGTTCTAAATAACTGACTTGACTAAATAATAAAAGCAGAGCCTGTCGAAACCACTGGACTGGTTAGAATCCATGTCACCCCCTTTTTGCGCAAAATCGGGCAAGGAAGAAAAGCCTCAGGTTCTCTCACAAACATTAAATAATAAAATAAATTATAAACTAATTCAATAAACAAAAATTTAACCTTAAATTCAAGAATGCGGAGAACGAATCGATTTCCATGTAAATCTGAATTAAAATCCTATCATTCTTGGGGGTGTCCGAGTCCATCTTAAAGTTTTAAGATATGCAGGTATGTCTATGCCAGGGATGGCCAACGGATGACAAACGATCATTTTACAAACAACGTTTGAAAAACTAATCATTTGACAAACTTTCATTTTGCAAACATATTACTTCAAAAATAATCATTTCATAAATGAAGGTTTTGCATATATATAGGAAATACCTATTTCAATTGTTAAAATTTTATTTTAAAAATGTTCATAAAATAAAGTCAATTAACAAACAATCAAACAAGCAAGCATAAAACCCGCATATAGCATAGCTAGCAAACATCGTTTCAGTCACAGCTCCAGCGCTGCGGTGCTCCGGCGGTACCCCACACGAGCTTGTCGTCGCAGATGGTTGTCTGTGGTTGTAACGCCCACCACTGCAGCTTCGGCTTGCTGGCCGGCTCATTTTATGGCCGGTTTATGACAATGATAAGATTATCAACTATAATTTTGTCAAACGTTGTTCGTCAAATGAAGATTTGTCTTTCGTTTTTTGTCAAATGATTGAATACCGAACTAATGGCACGCGCGCCAATGATGCCACGCAGCACAATGTTTTGGGCACGCCACCACGATGTTAGTATTAGCACAGATAACATAATACTAAAGTACAGATACCTCATCCCATACAAAAAAATGAGGCCATCATAACTCGGGCAATTTTACGGGCTAAATTTAAATATTAATATTCGCCACTAGATGTCAACAATATAGCCCGAGGTTCAGCTTACGTTTTACAGTAGTAGCTGCTAGATGGTGGTGTACTATATTTTCAACGATAAGAAGTGTCATACATAAATGACAATATAAATAAACATAGGTAGGCACAATATTACTAGTATTTATTTAAGAAGATTGACTGTGAATGATGTTAGTATAGACCGCATCTCCAAACTCGCAATCGGGCTTTTTCCACAGCGGATCTTCGCAAGAAAAAAGGGTAATACCCTCGTTTGCCAGATAAGAGGGTTCTTGAGTGTGTTGATAACGAATTAGATGTCATTTTTGGAATCCATAATGGCCACCACGGTGTCCTAGCTAAATTGCAATATGGGTATGGTTTTATGGGTTTTCGAGTATGCTGAGTTCGAATTTGACGTCAGTTTTGGCCTCCAATATGGCCGCCGCGCTGTAGATAGAAAATTGCAATATGGGTATGGTTTAATAGGTTTTTAAGTATGCTGAGTGTGAATTTGATGTCATTTTTGGAATCCAATATGGCCGCCACGGTTTCCTAACTAAATTGCAATATGGGTATGGTCTAATGGGTTTTCGAGTATGCTGAGTTCGAATTTGACGTCAGTTTTGGCCTCCAATATGGCCGCCGCGCTGTAGGTAGAAAATTGCAATATGGGTATGGTTTAATAGGTTTTTGAGTATGCTGAGTGTGAATTTGATGTCATTTTTGGAATCCAATATGGCCGCCACGGTTTCCTAACTAATTTGCAATATGGGTATGGTCTAATGGGTTTTCGAGTATG
The DNA here is from genome assembly GCA_949126895.1 of Eilema caniola. Taxonomy (NCBI): domain Eukaryota; kingdom Metazoa; phylum Arthropoda; class Insecta; order Lepidoptera; family Erebidae; genus Eilema; species Eilema caniola. The sequence continues at coordinate 11,980,112 of OX421463.1, read as the reverse complement.
CTGAGTTCGAATTTGACGTCAGTTTTGGCCTCCAATATGGCCGCCGCGCTGTAGGTAGAAAATTGCAATATGGGTATGGTTTAATAGGTTTTTGAGTATGCTGAGTGTGAATTTGATGTCATTTTTGGAATTCAATATGGCTGCCACGGTGTCCTAGCTAAATTGTAATATGGGTATGGTCTTATGGGTTTTCGAGTATGCTGAGTTCGAATTTGACGTCAGTTTTGGCCTCCAATATGGCCGCCGCGCTGTCGGTAGAAAATTGCAAAATAGGTATGGTTTAATAGGTTTTCGAGTGTGCTGTGTGAATTTGATGTCATTTTTGGGATCCAATATAGCTGCCGCGGTGTCCTAGATAAATTACAATATGGGTGTGGTTTAATGAGTTATCGAGTATGCTGAGTTCGAATTTGACGTCATTTTTGGCCTCCAATATGGCCGCCGCGCTGTAGGTAGAAAATTGAAATATGGGCACAGATAACATAATACTAAAGTATAGATACCCCATGCCTTACAAAAAAATTAGACCACCATAACTTGGGCTATTTTGCGCATTATTTTTAAATATTATTTTTCACCACTAGATGTCAACGAAATATCCCGAGGTTCAGTCTACATTTCGCAGTAATAGCTTCTAGATGGTGGTGTGCTATAGTTTGTCAAGAAGTATAAATAATTAATCTAATATTCTCGTGTCACAATGTTCGTTCCCATACTCCTCCGAAACGGCTCGACCGAAGTCTAAGAATTGGCTACTATTTATTTTACATACCCCAGTCCGCGATAACGGACATCCACGCTGGCGGAGCCGCGGGCAATAGCTAGTAATAATATAAATTACCAAAGAGGTAAAATAATATAGATCGCATCTTCAAACTTGCAATCGGGTACTTCACATTTCTTGTATGCTGAGTATGAATTAGATGTTAATCAAAGTCCAATTTATACAATATTGCAATACGGGTATGGTCTAACTTGTTTTTGAGTAGGTGTGCTGAGTACGAATTTTGTGTCATTTTTGGTGGTTATGTTGCACTCGAACCGATTAAAAACGCACACCTCATGCCAGACTAGGTATATCCAGTCGAGTTCAACATAACTGTTATCACCGGCGGCTGGCGCGGCGGCACGGCGCGGTGGTCGGTGGACATGTCGGACTCGAACTCGAACCGACTAAGCCGTCGCGGATGCACCGCGTATATGTCGAGTACGACATAAGCAATCCCGCCTTACATATGTACTTATGAACGACGTGGGACGTCGGCATACCTAGAATGGGACAAGAATATGTAAATATCGTATGTAGGTATCTATGCACCTATATACACGAATAAATATGACTAGGTTCCTACTCTCGCCATTTTGTTCCGGCACGACGAACGGCTCAAAACAAAGTGCCTCAGCCCCTTGACTTTTACATGAGCGACTGCCGTTTGACCTACTATCCTCAAGAAGCAAAATTGCACGACAGTCGCATCCATTAATCAGTGGGTGGTACGAATAGCTCAAAATGACTCAGCCCCTTGACTTTTACATGAGCGACTGCCGTTTGACCTACTATCCTCAAGAAGCAAAATTGCACTAGAGTCGCATCCATTAATCAGTGGGTGGTACGAATAGCTCAAAATGACTCAGCCCCTTGACTTTTACATGAGCGACTGCCGTTTGACCTACTATCCTCAAGAAGCAAAATTGCACTAGAGTCGCATCCATTAAAGTGGGTGGTACGAATAGCTCAAAATGACTCAGCCCCTTGACTTTTACATGAGCGACTGCCGTTTGACCTACTATCCTCAAGAAGCAAAATTGCACTACAGTCGCATCCATTAATCAGTGGGTGGTACGAATAGCTCAAAATGACTCAGCCCCTTGACTTTTACATGAGCGACTGCCGTTTGACCTACTATCCTCAAGAAGCAAAATTGCACTACAGTCGCATCCATTAATCAGTGGGTGGTACGAATAGCTCAAAATGACTCAGCCCCTTGACTTTTACATGAGCGACTGCCGTTTGACCTACTATCCTCAAGAAGCAAAATTGCACTAGAGTCGCATCCATTAATCAGTGGGTGGTACGAATAGCTCAAAATGACTCAGCCCCTTTGACTTTTACATGAGCGACTGCCGTTTGACCTACTATCCTCAAGAAGCAAAATTGCACTACAGTCGCATCCATTAATCAGTGGGTGGTACGAATAGCTCAAAATGACTCAGCCCCTTGACTTTTATATGAGCGACTGCCGTTTGACCTACTATCCTCAAGAAGCAAAATTGCACTACAGTCGCATCCATTAATCAGTGGGTGGTACGAATAGCTCAAAATGACTCAGCCCCTTGACTTTTACATGAGCGACTGCCGTTTGACCTACTATCCTCAAGAAGCAAAATTGCACTAGAGTCGCATCCATTAATCAGTGGGTGGTACGAATAGCTCAAAATGACTCAGCCCCTTTGACTTTTACATGAGCGACTGCCGTTTGACCTACTATCCTCAAGAAGCAAAATTGCACTACAGTCGCATCCATTAATCAGTGGGTGGTACGAATAGCTCAAAATGACTCAGCCCCTTGACTTTTACATGAGCGACTGCCGTTTGACCTACTATCCTCAAGAAGCAAAATTGCACTACAGTCGCATCCATTAATCAGTGGGTGGTACGAATAGCTCAAAATGACTCAGCCCCTTGACTTTTACATGAGCGACTGCCGTTTGACCTACTATCCTCAAGAAGCAAAATTGCACTACAGTCGCATCCATTAATCAGTGGGTGGTACGAATAGCTCAAAATGACTCAGCCCCTTGACTTTTACATGAGCGACTGCCGTTTGACCTACTATCCTCAAGAAGCAAAATTGCACTACAGTCGCATCCATTAATCAGTGGGTGGTACGAATAGCTCAAAATGACTCAGCCCCTTGACTTTTACATGAGCGACTGCCGTTTGACCTACTATCCTCAAGAAGCAAAATTGCACTAGAGTCGCATCCATTAATCAGTGGGTGGTACGAATAGCTCAAAATGACTCAGCCCCTTTGACTTTTACATGAGCGACTGCCGTTTGACCTACTATCCTCAAGAAGCAAAATTGCACTACAGTCGCATCCATTAATCAGTGGGTGGTACGAATAGCTCAAAATGACTCAGCCCCTTGACTTTTACATGAGCGACTGCCGTTTGACCTACTATCCTCAAGAAGCAAAATTGCACTACAGTCGCATCCATTAATCAGTGGGTGGTACGAATAGCTCAAAATGACTCAGCCCCTTGACTTTTACATGAGCGACTGCCGTTTGACCTACTATCCTCAAGAAGCAAAATTGCACTACAGTCGCATCCATTAATCAGTGGGTGTACGAATAGCTCAAAATTCCTCAGCCCCTTGACTTTTACATGAGCGACTGCCGTTTGACCTACTATCCTCAAGAAGCAAAATTGCACCAGACTCGTATCCGTTAATCAGTGGGTGGTACGAATAGCTCAGAACTCAGCCCCTTGACTTTTACATGCGCGACTGCCGTTTGACCTACTATCCTCAAGAAGCAAAATTGCACCAGACTCGCATCCGTTAATCAGTGGGTGGTACGAATAGCTCAAAATGACTCAGCCCCTTGATTTTTACATTAGCGACTGCCGTTTGACCTACTATCCTCAAGAAGAAAGCTTGCGCTAGAGTCCCATCCGTTTATCAGTGGGGGTGTACGAATAACTCAAAATGACTCGGACTCCTTAAATTTTACCTGACCGACTACCGTCTGACCTACGGGTCCTACCCCTACTGTTAGGACAGTAGAAGAGCTAATGGAGCTAATGGAATCTTTCAACAAAAATTCTTTAATTGAGGAATGGTCACCAAGTCACCAATCCTATGAGAGATTTGTCATCGGTCTTCGAAGGGCTCCAACTTTCTTTAACGATTGCCATTTCGCATTTTTGCGATATTCGTGTAGAAGCGAGAAAGTCGTCTCATAGGAGCTCGTTATAGGTAGGTATATCATCCTCGCTCGTATATCGGCTCGTCGCCGTGTGTCGTTGTATGTGCGGTAGGTACTACTACTACTGACTACCTTGATGTAGATACATTTTATTAAGTTCGCTTTATGTACTTAGGTATAAATGTTACCCTATTCCTGTTGAGTAATTGATCTGATATTAAATTTGATAGGTAGGTAGGTAAGAAGGAAGGCGTGTGTCTTTTCAGACGACAATATACCTGCCTGAGATGTCATACTTTCAATTAATAAAGCCGTTTAACTAAAAGGTATTACGTAGATACCTACCTACCTTCTTGTTATTTTCACAGTCACCCATCCGACCCACCGACCTGGCTAATATCGCTTATAACTTCAAATGTTAAGAACGGTCACCCAGGGTTGTGCAAAAGTAGAAAGAATACTAACTTGGATACGGATTCTCAGTCGGGCGTCGGCCACCGGGGGTCTAAGCTCCAAAACCCGGTACTTACCGATTGAAAAAGTAATTTTAAGAGTTCTAACTCCAGTGGAAACTGGAAAAATGCCTGTGGCAAAATTATATAAATTCATTATTTACACTACACCAACTCAGAAAGTACCCCAGTAGATAGGTAGTCTTTAAAAAATGAGGCAGAAAGTAGGTACCTACCGTTATTATTTCAGTAGAAATATGCGAGAAATATTCCAAATATCATTTTTTTTTTCAAATCCGTACTCAGCATGTTTAAAAGCCCTTGTTATTTCTAATAGGTAAGAAGCAGGTACTACCTACCTATCTAGTACTACCTACCTAACCTAGTATTACCTACACAAGGCGCGCGCCACAGGAGCGTTATTTTTCTTAATTTGTTTAAATTGCTTTAAATATTTCAAATTGACTGCTCCCCGCTTAATGGTAAACTGGGGTGCAATCCATAAAATAGTGACCGCCATTACAAAATGCTGTCCCTAGTTTGACAGTTTTGACACCCTCAGAAGGTATTATGCAAGTGCCTTCTAATTTTCCCTTATTTTAATAACCTTATTGATAACTTAGAGCGAAAAAAAATAACAAAATACATTTTGGCGCCAAAAATCCAACGTTTTGCTTTTGTACACCCAAGTACTAATATGTGAACTAACATGAACAAATATGTACCCTAGAACACTGGGGAGAGTTTTTATAATTTTTTAATTTTAAACAAATAATATTATTATGACTTATTCTTTTCGCGTGGGGGGTTAAAAATAAATAAGCATTCTAAACGTTTTATAGGATTGTTTAATTTTCATTGACAAAGTGACAACCCTAACACTCAAGTTGGCGGCGTTGTATGTTCGGAACAAAGGGCGATACCTACGAAATTTCGTAGATTATAAAAACAGCGGTTTTCTTCAACAATAAACGTTAAAAAAATACAGAACAGAAGTAACTTTTTAATTGTTAGTTTTAATCATACTCCTAAAATAATTAAAAAAGAAACTAATCAATTGTTAATTGCAGTAAATCTCGTTCGATATGTTTCTTGTTTGAGTAACAGCCGTGAAAATATAGAGAATTGAATAACACGCCATCTATTGTGTGTAACGTAGTGCACAGTATCGGCAGTATCATTATAGTACCGATAAAAGACGGGAAGGGCGCTGCATAATTATAACAAATTGTCGAAATTAGGTTTCAAAGTTCATTATTATATGTTTATGAGGAACAAATATTAAAGTTTTATGAGAAAATAATATTTATAGGATTCAATTCTTGTTCATTTAGAATTTTATGTTAAATTGATACACATAACGCCATCTAGAATATTTTATTAGTCACTAATAAAATTTGTTCGTAGTGGGGACCCAGTGGTATTAGGCAGAGATATAAATTGTAAGATGTGCTCTTGCCATACCTTAGGCGCTAGAAAATAAACGAATAGGCGTACAGTTTTTTAGAAAGCATATTATATAGAGGTGGACAATGCCATATCAAATGTGAAATAATCGAACGTCGTTGTATCAATATTCTTGAAAATCTGATAAGTTAGTTTAGGCTTGAAAGCATAGCAGATAGATAAAGTTACTTTCGCATTTATAATATGAGTATGGCTTATTATTATTATTATACAAATAATCACGAACGTGATACTCACTTAAGTTTATATGAATATTACTCATTGAAAGATAATCACTTTTTACAGGTTCTATCGCAATTTACTACTTATCAGCAGCCATGGTCGCAGGGTGACAAAAGCTTCAGTCACACACAGCGAATACTCGCTGCGGATGCCTACTCGCCGCGAATATTAGCTGTATGTTACACGCTATTCGCTGGGAACTCACCGCGATATGAATTGAGCAATTATTTATTTTATTCAATTTTACTCTCGGCGAAGGCGCATTCGCCGCGTGTTAGCTGTGTGTAACAAGGTACTCGCTGCGAATAACCATTCCACGCGCCCTCTGGACTAGACTAGATAGATCTGTGCTACAGGTGTTTCCTTGCTATATAGATACGAGTATATAATGATGAATCAACCAAAAAAGATTCTCTCAAGTGGGGAAAAGCTACATAATTCGTTTCTCGGGTGTATATAGAGAATATGAGGAGCTGTGGTATATATATCAATCAATCAATCAATTAATCAATTACCCCACTGCAGTCCACTGGTGGATATAGGCCTCTCCCAATGTGCGTCATTTCGTACGACCCAAACAAATAATAGTAATGTGGGATATAAATAATAGTATTGTTTAATGATTAGTGCACCTATTATTCGCGGCGAATGCACGCGCAGCGTCTTCGCGTTTCGTTTTATGTGATCGAAGAGGCCGTCTATGAAATTTTGCCGATTTCGCTGACATGTGATTTTCGAGATGTGATTTCATGGTTAAAAAACTATTACATCGAGTTTAAAAGCACAAAAACTTGAAAGACACCACCGCACAAACCAACTATAATTTGCTCGTGAACATCGTCATTTTTCACAGGGGACAGGTTCTCTTTACTGATAAATGCAGAATTCTGTTAAATCAGATTGATGGAAGGCAGCGAATATGGAGACGCAAAGGAGAGCGTTATTTACAGTCTAATTTTGAAAACACAGTGGCATATGGCGGCGGCTCAATTATGGTCTGGGGAGGGATATGTTTAGGAGCTCGCACGGAGTTAGTGGTAGTCGACGGCAGAAATCTGACTGCTGATCGGTATATCAGGGAGATTTTAGAGGAACATGTTGTGCCATTTGCGCCATTTATTGGTAACGACTTCATTTTAATGAAGAATAATGCCCGAGCTCACAGTGCTCGCTCAGTACCATACCTAAACCATGTTGGTGTTACGGTGATGGAGTGGCCTGCACGGTCCCCGGATATGAATCCGATTGAACACGTTCGGGACTTGCTAAAGAGGAGTGTCAAATCAAGAATGCCACCTCCTAACAATCTGGGCGAGCTGTGAAACACATTAGTTGAAGAATGGCAGAGGTTGCCCCAAGAAATCATTGACAACATCATTTGCAGCATGCCCAGACGGATGGAAACCTTAATCAGGGCACGAGGGGGAAACACTCATTATTAAACATGCATTTAACTAATTTTAAACCGTCATAAAATTTCAACTGTTTCTCTGTCACTACGAAATCTTTTGTTTAGTTTATTAAACAAAATATTTTTTTTTTATTAAACATTAAGTATGGTGTAATATGAAAACATGTTAATTCAACTATTGTTTCATGTTTAATTATTATTTGTTTAAAAATAAAGCTAACTATTTTATCATCATCATCATCATATCAGCCATACGCAGTCCACTGCTGAACATAGGCCTCTCCCATAGACTTCCAGAATGACCGATCTAACGCAGCCCGCATCCAGCGCTTCCCGGCGACCTTGATGAGGTCGTCCTTCCACCTGGCCGTTGGGCGTCCTACACTACGTTTGCCCGTACGCGGTTGCCATTCCAGAACTCTTTTGCTCCATCGGCCATCTGTTCTGCGCGCTATGTGTCCCGCCCACTGCCACTTCAACGAGCTAATCCGCTGGGCTACGTCGGTTACTCTTGTTCTCCTACGGATATCATCATTTCTGACGCGATCACATAGGGAAATACCGAGCATAGCCCTTTCCATAGCTCGTTGAGCGACTTTGAGTTTGTTTAAGAGACCCATAGTGAGGGACCACGTTTCAGATCTGTAAGTCATCACTGGTAACACACATTGGTTAAAGACCTTCGTCTTCAGGCACTGAGGAATGTCGGACGAGAAGACATCTCGTAGCTTCCCGAACGCTGCCCAGCCGAGTCGGATTCGTCGATTTACCTCGTCTTCGAAGCTGGAATTGCCTACCTGGATCAGTTGACCCAAGTAGACGTACTCGTCAACAGCTTCTAAGACTGAGTCCCCAACATGAACCGGTAGAGGCGCAACATGGACATTTGACATAACCTTTGTCTTGTCCATGTTCATCTTAAGGCCCACCTGTTGGGATACTCTGTTGAGGTCTTCGAGCATGGTGTTCAAGTCTTCCAGCGATTCTGCCATAATGACAATATCGTCGGCAAACCGAAGGTGAGTGATATACTCGCCGTTTATGTTGATGCCACGTCCTTTCCAGTTCAGTAGCTTGAAGACGTCTTCCAAGGCAGCCGTAAACAGTTTCGGAGAGATCACGTCTCCCTGTCTAACGCCCCTTTTCAGTTGAATTGGTTTCGTGCTCTGTTCCTGTACTCGGACTGACATAGTGGCGTTCTGGTATAAACACTTCAACACTTCGATATACCGCTGATCTATTCGGCACCGCTGGAGAGACTGTAGCACGGCCCATATTTCGATCGAATCGAAGGCTTTCTCATAGTCCACGAATCCTAAGCAGAGAGGCTGGTTATACTCTTTGGTCTTCTGTATAACCTGCCGCAGCGTGTGGATGTGGTCCATGGTACTGTAGCCTTTTCGGAATCCGGCTTGTTCGGGAGGTTGGAAGTCATCGAGCCTGTTGGCGAGACGGTTCGTAATAACCCTCGAAAACAACTTGTAAATGTGGCTCAGGAGCGTGATGGGCCTATAATTCTTCAACAAAGTATTATCACCTTTCTTAAAGAAAAGGACCACCTTACCCCCGCTCCACGCTTCCGGCGTTATGCCTTCGTGTAGGACGGAATTGAAGAGCTTCTGAAGGACCTTCAGTACCGGCGTTCCGCCCGCTTTCAAAAGCTCTGCTGTAATTCCGTCCTCACCCGCCGCTTTGTTATTCTTTAGCTGTTTGAGGGCCATCCTAATCTCGTACAGGCTGATGTCCGGGATGTCTTCGGTATAATGTCGGGTAAGCTTGGCTCTTGGATCTTTAGCCATGCCAACGGGCTGCGTTACAGACGTATATAACTGTCCATAAAACCTTTCGACCTCCCTAAGTACCTCTGCCGTTGTCGTTGCCATGCCGCCATCCTCCGTCTTCAGCTTCGTCAACCGGCTTTGTCCAACGGACGCATTCCTCGCAAACACTTTGGACCCTTTATTTCGCTCTATCGTCTCCTTAATAGTTTTTGTATTATAGGAGCGAATGTCGTGTCGCAAAGATTTCTGTATGCGTCTGTTGAGCTGCCTATATGCCTCAGCGTCTTCGGAGGTCTGTGGCATAGATCGACGTTTGGTCATGAGATCAAGGGTCTGGGTCGAAATTTTTTGAGGTTTTTGTTTAGGGCGAGACCTAAAGAATTTAGATCCCACCGTTTGGACAGCTTCTACCAGCACGTTGTTTACCTCGTCCACTGAAACGCGATCCTGTAGACAATCGAAACGATTGGATAGTTCGAGCTGAAAGCTCTCGGAGTCCCGGACATCGGCATATGACGGTCTGAGTGTTGACTTCATCAGACGTGACCTTTCAAGTCTAGGGCTAATATTCAATGTGCCACTTACGATACGGTGATCGCTACCGGTTTTTACACGGCTGATCACAGAGACATCATTGAATACTTGCCCCTTTGACGTCAAGATGTAGTCAATCTCATACGCCATGTTAGCGGGGCTTAGCCAAGTCCACTTTCTCTGGGGTGGCTTTCTGAAGAAAGAGTTCATTGCGTAGAGACCCTCCTTCTCCATAAAGTCCGCCAGCATGTGGCCCCGGTCATTCCGCTGCCCATATTCAAAAGGCCCCACCCTAAACTCTCCATCGCCTCGTTCGCCCAGTCTCGCGTTGAAGTCCCCCATAACAACAGTGAGATAGGTTTTGGAAGCATGTATGGCCCTACTTATGTCCTCATACACTTCCTCGACCTCTTCATCGGAGTATGACTTGGTGGGCATGTACACCTGGATGACCTTCAACGAGTATCTTTTGGATACTCTGAGTACCAGGTATACCACCCGACTCGAGATACTCTCGATGGATATGACGTTGTTAATAAGGGACCTGTAGACGAGGAACCCGACACCATGCAGTGACTTTCTGTCACCCTCCCGGTGGTAGAGTAGGTGACCAGACTTCAGGGTTGTCGTGCCCTCCCCCGCTCTTCGCACTTCGGACAACCCAACAATGTCCCAGTGCAACCTACTCATTTCCTCTTCCACCTCGAGGAGCCTCTCGTCAGTCCTCATCGTGCTGACGTTGTGTGTTACCAGGGCCAGTTTCCGTTTGGGGTGGTAGCCGAATCTCTGCCGGGGATTCTTCGCACCCCCTGCCCCGCCGTTACCATGACCGCTACCGGAGCCAGGAATAGCGGGGCTGCCGGGGACTAGGGGCCTGGTCTTTTTTTGTCCGTTCATTGGGAGGTTTCTTGCCATACTCGCCACGCTTGGCAAACGGTTTGGCGAGCGCGGTATTTATAAGGATGCATCACAAAAGACGCCGCTGCCCATCTTTTGGTGTTCCCTTAGTCGCCTCTTACGACATCCACGAGAAGAAATGGAGTGGTCCTATTCTATGCCGGGAACCACCCAGCTACTGTACTGTACACAGAACTATTTTATACTCTCCTTTATTTGTATTCCTAATTACTTAATTAAATCCTAATTCTGCCAGTATGTGTATAATCATTCTAATATCATCCATACTAATATTATAAATGCGAAAGCATTGATAAATACAAACTAGATTAGCAATGGCCGCGCCAAAATCAATGCCACCGCAGATATGACCACGGTCATATCTAAGGCGACTTCAGTTTAGTCGACGTCACACAGTTCCCTCACACGTCCGAACTGAACCGAGCGCGCTAAAATGGTCAAATGCGCAGTAAAATCTTGTGATTCTAAGTCCTATATGCACAAAAATCAAACGGATTTAGTTTTCACTCGTAACTATACTATTTATACATTGATATTGACGCAAATACCGCTATAATCCAGTTTTAAAATTTAACTATTATGATTGCCATTCAGTGTTACCACTAAAACATCGTTTTGGTTTACCCACATTATTGGGAGAATTACTAATTATGTCAATTATAGAATAATATTTTATTTTCTAACTTGGGGGACTTGAAGTAAACTCGCGAGTGCCTAATCCAAGTACCTTTTAATTTATATTGAGATCATACATACTTTAGGCTATATATACGTTGAACACAAATCTTTACAACAAGGTCTTATCGTAATGACTTTCACACACGTAATGTCAAAACACAGTTACAAATAGCATCACGTTCTCGGGTTCCCTCGCAACAACAAAGAAGCACGCGTACCTACCCTTCGAGACGTTCTGGCTGCTACTGACTAGACCTAGAGTAGTTGACTCGTGCGCCGTCTAACGCGAGCGCAGGCTCCGATTGAGGTGAGTAGGAAATTAAGGGGCCACCGCACGCGCATATGTTGTATTGTCAGTAGGTATAGTTGGATATTATACTAAACTTGTATAAGAAAATTAGGAATACTTAGATAAAAAAATATATGTTTTTTATAAGGTAAAAACACCAATGGTGGAGACTGAGCATAACCTTTATTGTAAGAAAAGTAACTAGTTTTATATAAATATTTACTTAAAATACATCTAATGGCATATATAATACATGTTCAGAAAATCGCAATTCGCTGTCGTAAGTAAATATTGAATTGGAGACAGTTGTTTCTAAAGATTTTTGTTAAGTTTTTTAATAGGTGTATTTTTTTATTTATTATTAATGATTTATCACTATTAGTATGGATGTTATAAATATGTAAATTGTTGACCTACGTAGATATTGGTATAGTTATGACCCGATAGTCGACACTTTCGAAAAGTTTCCTTTATTTAAAGAAAAGTAACCATACGGTTTATAGGACTATTGACTTAAAAGATGCTTATTGGCATGCAAAAGCATGTTCAAAAATTCGCAACACTGTCGCAGGCAAATTTTGAATTAGAGACCATTATAACCTAATATTTTTGTTAAGGGAACTAATTTTTTTAATAGATGTGATTTTTTAAATTAATATGATGATGGGAGGGATGTTAAAAATAAGTAAATTCTTAACCTACTTAGACCATTGCCGTATTTCTATGGTAAGAATTTCAAACAGTTTTATGTGATTGTCCACTTTTGGTGATAAGGATCAAGTGTTTTATAATTGTATTTAAACTAAAAATATGTTCGTTTATAAAGATTTTATCTGCAAAAGTTAATGTCATAATGTTGCTTTTAGAATTGAGAAAAGACGTAACGTAACGTAATTAAGTAGTTTTGTATACCTATTGAAGTTTGATTTGTCCATAAAGTGTCGGCCATTGGTGCTTTTACCTTAATGGACGAATCTTGAAGGTCGATAAATTCAGTTGATTTCCTTTGGCACATTTTATTTTCGAAGGTGAAAAATCATAAGGCTTATATTTACACACATACACGTTTAACTTAATTATAAACTATTTTCAAATATAGATAATTAGTTTCATAATGTACTAGTAGATACATACATACCTACATACCATTCAAAATCGTAACCCGCAGTCTGGTAAAAATAAACATAATAATGTTTTTTTTTTTTACTAAATTGGTTTAGAAATTCTATATTATCGTGGGTAAATATTCATACGTCTGTAAACACTGACCCACGATCACATGTTAATACTTTTGTCTTTGTCTAATCCCAGCGACATTGGTGTTCATGCCACGCGTGCGAGTGAGACATATATATATTTACTTTCATCATCTTCAATAGTTAAGTAGTTTTTCTCGTAGTTGCGCTTCTAAGCTCACAAGTGGCATCGCTTTTTGTGGCGGCGATTTGTACTGATTTGCCACTCTAATTGTTTACCTCAGTGTGCGAAAGTAACTCTGTCTGTCTGTCTGTCTGTCTGTCTGTATGTTACGCTTTCACGCCTAAACCACTGAACCGATCTTGATGAAATTTGGTACAGAGGTATATTAGAGCTTGAGAACGGACATAGGCTACCTTTTTTCACGAGAAGGGGGGTTTAAGGGGGGAAATAGGGGATGAAAGTTTTTATGAAAGTTTGTCATTTCTGAAGATATCTTAATGAAATTTGGTACAGAGGTAGATTAGAGCTTGGGAACGGATATAGGCTACCTTTTATCGCGAAAAAGGGGGTAGAAGGGGGGCGGACTAGGGCCTTGGTATGAAAGTTTGTCATTTTTGAAGATTTCTTGATGAAATTTGGTACAGAGATAGTTTAGAGCTGGGGAACGGACATAGGCTACCTTTTATCGCGAAAGAAGGGGGGGGGGGACCAGGGCCTTGGGATAAAACTTATCGTTTTAGAAGATTTCCTGATGAAATTTGGTTCAGAGATAGTTTGGAGCTTGGGAACGGACACAGGCTACCTTTTATCGCGAAAAGGGGGGAAGAAGGGGGGACCAGGGCCTTGGGATAAAAGTTTATCGTTTTAGAAGATTTCCTGATGAAATTTGGTACAGAGATAGTTTAGAGCTTGGGAATGGACATAGACTACCTTTTAGCACAAAAAGGGGGATAGAAGGGGGGGACTAGGGCCTTGGGATGAAAGTTTGTCATTTTTGAAGATTTCCTGATCAAATTTGGTACAGAGATAGGTTTAGAGCTTGGGAACGGACATAGGCTACCTTTAATTGCGAAAAGAGGGGTAGAAGGGGGGAACTAGGGCCTTGGAATGAAAGTTTGTATTTTTTTTAAATATCCTGATGAAATTTGATATATAGATTAAAGCTTGGGAACGAACATAGGCTACCATTTGTCGCAAAAGACGAGGTTAAAGGGGGGGGGGGGTTATAGGGAATGAAAGTTTGCCAGTTTTGAAGACATCCTGATGATATATTTGGTACAGAGATGGATTAAAGCTTGGGAACGAACATAGGCTACCTATTGACGCAAAAATGGTGGTATAGGGTGGGGGGGAAATAAGGGATGAAAGTTTGACAGTTTTGAAGATATCCTGATGAAATTTGGTACAGGGATTAATTAGAGCTTGGTAACAGACATATGCCAACTTTTATCGCGAATAATGTGGTAAAGAGCTCTTAGGGGATAAGGACTAGACAGAGTATGAAAGTTTGTCATTTTTGCAGATATCCTGATGAAATTTGGTACGGAGATGGATTAGAGCTCGAAAATGGACATAGGCTACCTTTTATTGCGAAAAAGGGAGTTGAAGGGGTGGAAAAGGGCTAGGGTATGTAAGCTTGACAATTTTGTAGATATCTTCATGAAATTGGTATAGAGATGGATTAGAGCTTGGAAATAGTCATAGGCGGTAGCCCTCCCCCTTCTATCCCTTTTAAAAAAGGGATAGAAGGGGGAGGGGGGAAGGGCAATATGGCTGTGGAATTAAAGTTTCTCATTTTTCATTAGCACAAAAAGGGGATGAGTATGGCATAAATAGTAAGAATTTCTTTTAAGATGTCCTCATGAAATTTGGTACAAAGGTGAATTAGAGCTTCGAAACGGACAAAGTCGAGTAGCGAACCAAATATAGAAGCGAGTGGAGAGGCGAGTAGAGATTGTGATAGAGACGAGTGGATAGGCGTGTAAAGATCGAAAGTCGAGTAGAGTCGACTACAGGGGCGAGTAGATATGCGACTAGAGAGCCAGTGGAGAGGCAAGTATAAAATCAAATAGAATGCAGTAAAGGGTTGAGATGAGAGGCGAGTAGGGAGGCGAGTGGAAAGATGAATGTGGTGGCGAATAGAGATCGAATAGAGAGTTGAGTATAGGTGCGAGTAGATAGGCGAGTGGGAAGAGTCAAGTAGAGAGGCGAAAAGAGAATCGAATGGATGGGCAAGTATAGAGGCCAATGGAAAGGCGAGTATAGAGAAGAGTACAAAGTCGAGTAGAGAGGGGAACAGAGAAATCAGTAGAGAGTCGAGTATAAATTTAAGTATAGAGGCGAGTAGAAAGTCGAGTAGAGAGTCGAATATAGAGGCGAGTAGAAAGCCGAGAACCGAGATGAGTACATAGTCGAGGACAAAGTTGAGTAGAGAGGCGAATTTAATGCTCAATAGCGTCGGATCAACACTAAGCGATAACCGACATTCACGTGGGCGGAGCCGCGGGCAACAGCTAGTATAATATATACATACCTGCAGGTTCAAGCCAAAAAAAATGAAATTAATGTGTTTATTTACGAAATGTACAATAGAATTATCTAAATAAAAATATAAACAACATATAATATATATAAACCTGCAGGTTCAGGCTTTAAAGAATTCCTCCCAATCAATATCAACTGGGAGGGTGGCCCAGGCTGGTGCATTGCCACGAGGAATGGCAATACCAATCTTTTGTGCAAGGAAAAACCAGCCCTATTAAATTGCATTGTTCTTATAGTAAAATTGCATTAAATCACATAAAATAAATTAGTTCATAGGAAATAATTGCAGTAGATATTATCGTGATTTTTATGACGTATGGAAGACCGCATACGTGCATCCTATGCCTACGAAAGGTGATAGGACAGACCCGGCCAATTACAGGCCTATCGCTATCACCTCCCTCCTATCGAAGGTTATGGAGCGTGTTATTAATACACAGCTCCTGGGATACCTCGAAGGTAACGATCTACTGAGCGACCGACAATACGACTTCCGCCACCGTCGCGCGTCGCTCTACCGGTGACCTTTTTGTGTATCTCATCTCACAAACCGGTGGGCGCGAGCCATCGAGACTCGAGGTGACTTCGATCGGGTCTGGCACATAGGTCTTCTCGCGAAGCTACCATCCCTTGGAGCAGCTTTTTGTCCAACAGAAGCATGCAAGCCGTGGTGGACGGCAGCCACTCGGACCGCATGGACATAAATACTGGTGTCCCACAAGGTTCCGTGTTGTCTCCGACCCTGTTTCTGCTGCATATCAATGACATGCTGTCGGACGACTCCATTCATTGTTGTGTACTGGAGACGCATGTAAACATCCCTCAGTCCGAGGTCTAGGAGAGTCGCGAACAACTTTTGTCCGACTACTCTCTCGGGAGTATCCGATTGGGGTAGACTAAAACTAGTCCAATTCAACCCCACTAAGACACAAGTATGTGTATTTACCGCTAACAAAACCCCATTTATTGTAGCGCCGCAATTCCTGGGCACACCGCTTACCATTGCCTTGATCCTGGATGTTGGCAGCTCAAGTGATGTCCAATACTGTACTCATTTAGAAGAAAAGGCCAAGCTGGCATTATAGACACTGGGAGTGCTTAACAGGGCGAAGTAGTACTTCACTGCGGGGCAACGACTCCTTCTTTATAAGACACAGGTTCGGCCCCATATGGAGTACTGTTCTGTGTCACCTTTTTGCCAGAGCGCCTACATACCAGCTGACCCCTTCGACTTGGTGCAAAGACGGGCGTTGATGCTCGTTGACAATCCCGTGCTCGAAGGCTACGTGGAACCTCTCAGCCTCAGGAGGGACTTTGCCTCTCTGTATGTGTTCTACCGCCGATATAATGGCCTGTGCTCAGATTAATTGTTTGACATGATGCCCACAGCAACATTCTATCATCGCACCACTCGCCATAGGCAGGGAATTCATCGTCACACATTGCGACCGGAAACGGTGCGCACCGTACGGTTTGAAAGGAACTTCAAACGCACGCTCAGGTTGTGGAATGAACTTCCTGCTGTGGTTTTCCCAAGCGACTACAATATGGGGTTCTTCAAGAAGAGCATTAGAAGGTTGCTTCAGGGTCGGCAGCGCGAGTGTAACGCCCCTGGTGTTGCATACGTCCATAGGCCAGGGTAACCACTTTCCATCAGGTGGGCCGTGAGCTTGTTTGCCACCTAAATCATATTTAAAAAAATTAGGTGCCGTTGCAAAATACTCTGAACAGTGATACTTTTGCAGGTTTTGAACATCGCTTGAACTATATATTTGCTACTAACGCCAGGGGCCTTTCAACGTCTGCGATCACTGAGGTTGGAAGTGACAATATGCCCAAGATATCATTAAATTGAGGAACTCGCTCAAGTGGAACTCTCCCTATGACTGGTACATTTCGACACTTTCCCTCCCCGACCTCGAAGACCATGTACGGGCTCTTTTTGGCATTGCACATCAAGCCGTGTACTGTAGCGTAGTAACCAACGTGGTGAGACCCATCCTGTAGAGTCCTACAGGATGGGTCAGCCAGTCGGCTAGAAAAGCCATACGGGGGCCTTACGTTCCACCTGGCGGAGGTAATCACCGGGCATGGGTGTTTCCGGGATTACCTGTGTCGGATCCAGAAGGAGCCAACGCCTAAGTGCCAACATTGTGATGGTAGCAAGGAATGAGGGCTACACACACCAAACGAGTGCCCGGTGTGGGAAACGCCAAAGCGAGTCCTCGTGGCATTTTCGTTTTTCGCTCGCTCAGCGCATTGCTAAGGGTGACGCCACAAAAAGCTCGAGCGCAAGAGCCGCTAGCGCCTCCTTTTACAAGCAAGTAATGATCAAGAAGAAGGTGGGGGTCAAGTCGCACATCGCTTAATGACCTCCGTCCCAGGAGGTCTGTCTCCGACCCCTGAGGTGGTGGCCCAATGCTCACCTCCCCTTATTTTGCCTAGCATCCCCGAGAGCACCGCTGACGTGTTTTTTCCACCCCGGCACATTTAACCCCGATTCGTTTCATGTACAATGGTGTAAGTTTGATCTGCGAGTTTGTTATTTATGTATCTTTATGTGGCATCTCACCGATATAATGCAGTTTAAAACAAAAAACTCGACTGCGCCTGAAAGGACGTAGCAAGTTTGATAGGAGGATAGGACCCCATTAATTTTCATTCTGTTTATATTATGCAAATGATGATGATAAAAAGCTTGTTTCGGTTATTTATTTTCAATAATTTATTTTATTTCTACCTTTTTCATTAGTAGGTAACCATACTCTCAAAGTAAATACGAATTTAACGACATTTCTCAAGCTAAACCCATTAAAGTGGTCAGGCTGCAAAGTGTGCCAAACAATTATACATACTTACAACATACATACACACTCTCGAACAATTATTGCTGGCGCATCCGGGTAAAAAAAAATATATCTTTCTGATGCAGCCGGGTAAAAGCAATGATAACAAAAGACATGTACCTAAAAATATCACGCCAAAAAGTCCGTGATATTGGAACCATAAACATATTATATACTTAGTGAAATAGACATTTTTGGAGATTATTTTTGATATTTGTAATTTTACACTAAAATTAAAAATGTTCATATTCGATTGTGCTCTTCTACTTTTTAGGGTTTCGTAGCCAAATGGCAAAAAACGGAACCCTTATAGATTCGTCATGTCTGTCTGTCTGTCCGTCCGTATGTCACAGCCACTTTTTTCCGAAACTATAAGAACTATAACTGTTGAAACTTGGTAAGTAGGTGTATTCTGTGAACCGCATTATGATTTTCACACAAAAATAGAAAAAAAAAGCAATAAATTTTGGGGGTTCCCCATATTTAGAACTGAAATGGATAGGTCTTCAAAAATGATATTGAGGTTTCTAATATCATTTTTTCTAAACTGAATAGTTTGCGCGAGAGACACTTCCAAAGTGGTAAAATGTGTCCCTCCAACCCCTGTAACTTCTATCTAAAATAAGAGAATGATAAAACTATCAAAAATATATGATGTACATTACCATGCAAACTTCCACCGAAAATTGGTTTGAACGTGGTCTAGTAAGTAGATTTTTTTTATACGTCATAAATCATGAACAAAATCAAAGTAACAACGAACTACAAGAACTTTTATATTATGTTAATTGCTGCTACGGAACCCTTCATGGGCGAGTCCGACTCGCACTTGGCCGCTTTTACTTCTTACAAGTATTGCGATATGAAAAAAAAACAAAGTGCGCTAGTTTATCGCATTCAGTCGATGACTATAAACATAGGTAGGTAAGTGGAGTAACGAATTAGGTTTCAGATTCGTTTGCCTTGCATCAGGTGTACAGCTACTATTTTTGCCGCGTTCGACTCACGAATACAAATATTGTGCTTGCGCTCTGTGAGCTAGAGAAGTTTGCACTTCATTTACACATAGCATAGGTAAATAATAAGACTTATATTTGCAACTCTTACGCAATTCTTAAAATTAATATTAAGATAACAGGAAGAAGAAGATATCCTATTAATATTATAAATGTGTAAGTTTGTGAGTATGGATGGATGTTTGTAACTCTTTCACATAAAAACTACTGAATGGATTTTATTGAAACTTTACAATAATATAGCTTACACATCAGAATAACACATAGGGAGCGGAGCAGTGATCAATAATGTCAACAAATCCGGCGGCATATACAGATAAGAGACAGTTTAGTTATTTCTGTTATGGCTAAGCCACGGCAGCGCTGTGCATCGCGCAAGCGCGCGGACTAGGCGGTTGGTGGTCGAGCAGGCCGCCACAAATTATTAGAAGACAAAAAAATTACACGCTCAACGGGTTGATACTCGGTACAGAGATGGATTGGAACTTAGGAACTTAGGAACGGACATAGGCTCCCTTTTATTGCGCTAGAAGAGGTTGAAAGAGGGGGGGAGGGGAGAATAGGGGATGAATGTTAGTAATTTTTGAAGATATCCTAATGAAATTTGGTACAGAGGTGAATTACAGCTTGGGAACGCTACGCGATTAGCGACATCCACGCCGTCGTAGCCTCGGGCTATAGTAATATACATATATTTAAATGGTAGAAACAGATGTTGTGTGTGCCCAGGCATTATCATAAATTTGAAAGTTTAAACAATCAGACTTAATTTCATGACGACTTAACTGCGTTTCATGTATGGATGGGTGGCTATAAAAAAATAACTGCGAAGACTAATGCGGGAGCTCCGCAAACCTATATCTATCCATATCGAGACGCGCAGTCCACCTCTCATATTTATTATAATGCCCAATTTATCACTTTGCCCCTAAAGATATCTATCTACCTTAAAATGATTCAAGTGTCATTCGTTCTTCCTCAGAACGAGTTCTCTAAATACTTAGAAGGCTTTTCTACTTTTATACCTCAATAAAAATCTACAAACTTATCTGAGTCATGTGCAATAAATTATGTATTTTTCTTAGAACAATTTTTAATAATCAATGATGCTTTGCATCAAGAGCTTACAGCTTACAGCAGCCAATAAAAATGGACCACTCTTTGATTACCGGTAATAACGACGAAAGGAAACGCTAGGTACCTACATACTCGAAATAATTTTTTACCCGAGATCTTAATTTTTGTTATACATCTTAAACCTCACCTTTTTAAACTACTTTATGTGCTTACTAGCCGATACCCGCAGTTCAATCCGCGTGGAATTCTATTCGCGCTACCGCAACCCTTGGGAAGCTATTTGAGGCATTAAAAAAGCTTGTTTATCATTCCCGACTAAAATCTATCCTATACCTCAGCCAAATCCATTTAGCCATTATTAGTAGGCTTAGTAGGACCATAAATAACAGCATAGGTATTCAGGACTAAAAAATTGACAACAATGAGCAATGAAGTAAAAACACAAAACACCGACTTGGAAAGAGTTAACAAAGACAAAATAACTATCAAGTATTTAATTGCGCATGAGGGTGTTGCATCATGGACAACAAACTTTATTCTGAACTTGAAGCACTGAAGGTTTTGGTCCGTCCGCAGTTTTCGGATTCCACTGTGAGAGACTGGCCATGGAGAAGGTGAGTTAGTGTGTAATGTGAGCTCAGCCTCAGACGTTTCATTTACGCATCATCCATACTAATATTATGAATGCGAAAGTAACTCTGTCTGTCTGTCTGTCTGTCTGTATGTTACGCTTTCACGTCTAAACCGCTGAACCGATTTTGATGAATTTTGGTACAGGGGTAGGTTAGACCTTGAGAAAGAACATAGGCTATGTTTGGTCGCGATAACCGAGATCCACGCGGGCGGAGCCGCGGGCAACAGCTAGTATATAGTAATAAAGGTGACATCGGCCACAGTTCACCATGGTGTAGGTTATGAGCACGGTTACTCACAGTAGTCACAGTTCGCAAACAATGGTGGAGCACAATGGCATGTTCGTAACAAAATATAAGCAGTGGGTACCCGCACGCACAACATACAGACACACAACAATCAAGTAAAATATTTATATAAATTGTATTATCAATACTAACGTTTACTAGCAAAACTCGGGTAAGTATAGTTTATTAAAGTTTATTATTATAATTTAATAAGTAATTACTTTTCCTGAGTATTGTGCTAGTAACAACAGCGGCATGAAAAGACCTGCCCCTCTAGACAAGTGGCAATTCGCTAACCGGCGTTTGATGGAATAGAATGACGAATGTATAGGATTTGACGTATTTGACATGCGTTAAAGACTGTCATATACGTCAAATCCCATATATTCGTCATTCTATTCCATCAAACGCCGCTTAGCGAATTGCCACTTGTCTAGAGGGACTGTTTATAACATTTTATAACGATGACCATATCGAACGATTGAGTGTAGTGTGAATTACCGACTCCTGAGCAATCAATTGACTTTAAAAAAAGCAATTAATATCAAATTAGTACTTAGTGCAAATATGCGTTGATGACCCGCTTCTCACAATGTAGGTATTACAAACGTTAAGTTGGCATCATAACAGCCGAAAAAAATCAGGTGCTGCTTATGACGGAACAAAGTAGGTTAGGTATAAATAGTGAAATTGTACTTTAGACCTAACTAACTTTTAGGTCTGGGGCATCAGAGCCTACTAAGTAGACATACATTCATAAGCCTTCGATGAAGTAATTTTTTCGTGAGGAAAAAATATCCCCACGCATTGTAAAATGATTTTTCATACTTCAGTATTTTCTTATTAAGTAACTCTATCTTCGCATTTTAGTCGTTTTTAGTAAACTGTCCATTTTTCCGCAATGTTGTAGGTTAATGAAACCACAAATAAAAGCTGATTTAAATAAGACTAGTAGGTAGGTATTTATTTTTTGCCAATTCAAGACTCCCTGAACTCTGAGGTCCAGTGGGTCTCAATCCGAAACATCTTAACAATAACAAAAAGCTACAAATCTCACGTTTTGTACCTAAATGGTAAGCAGTGTAATTTGGCTTTTCAAATTATAACTTACGTCAGACGTTCTACTTGTGATGATGGGATTGTTGAGACGTTCTTCTTGTGAAATATACGTTTTGTAAACCATTTGTAAACTGTTCACAGATTTTAGTGTTTTGTTCTATTCAACGATATGATATAAATAACATCTTAGCTTAATGCAATGCGCGTATAATCATTTATTGAATGTTAGGCCTTGACCAATGTGTTATGCTATTAATAGATAAATATATTGGAAGGTAATTCTTCATATAGACACTATTTTGCAATATGTAATTAAAAAAATTAAATGAGTATGTTGAGGTGGTTAAGAATACGTAGAACAATGAGCACTTAGCAAAATAATAATGACAATAAAATGAAATTAAGAAGGTATAAAATCCGGCTTACTAATGTACATTTCTGGAGAACAATTTAACTAATTGCATAGCATACGTCTTTGTACACGTGGAATTAAATCTTAGACTGTCAAAACGTTCTGTTATTTTGTATGGACGTAATATGATAGAATTAATCTCATGAAGAATCGGTAACTTCGTGGTTAAGGTACGTTACGACAGCTTTTATTTCGACCATTACACAACCAACATACTATTAATTTATTATCGACACATGTCTCTATATAAATTGATGGTGGTTTTGAATTTTTGATGAATGACAGCTTCCGTGGCGTAGCGGTAGTGAACCCGGCCGCTACGCAGGCGGCGCAGGTTCGATCCGCGCTCCATGCAATAGTGAATGTGGGTATTTTCGTTGGTCTGATCGTGCCTCCGAGAGCACGTTAAGCGGTCCGTCCCGGTTACCCTGCGACCATCTATGGCAGTCGTCACGGGTAGTTGGACCCCTTAAAACTCTGGTCTAACTGCAATCCTTCGATATCGCCTTTGGGTTGTGGAGGTCAGATGGCGGATTCACGGAAATTATCAAAGTTCAGCCAAATTTGCAGTTGTAGTGTGAGTGGAGTCTGCGCCCTCTAACGCCCAAGCCGTTGACCGCGAGTTTGCCTCGCTTATCACGCCGCGCCCGCTCAGCTGTCTCCTTCTCGAGCATGACCTGCTCGCAGAAGGAGGCGCTGGCCGCCCACGCATCCGCGCAGCGGACCATCGCCGCGAGCAGATGCGTGATCAGATCACTCTCACCCCCAGGGCCGACAGATAACGGTACCTACTAAACTAACTTCAGCTTCAACTTCTTCAAAAATGGCCTCTGCAGCAAATCGCCACAAGTCGCCAATGTCAAGTAAAATGTAATATAAAATTATTAATGGCGACACGCCAATGTCAAGTGTACCAGAGCCACGTTAGCCATGCCAGTAAATAATATATCTACTATACTATCATGAGGCTAAAGTTCGAAATTGGCGGTAAGACCTTGATTACGCACAAACATAACGGAAGATCTAAATAAAGCCTTCAATAAGAGTGGATACTTACAACAGACCAGTAACACCGTAAAGTTTAACAAAGTAAGCCATTTTTAAGAATAAACGAAATTTATTATTTATGTAGTGTAATGGATTTGAACATGGGACCTCGCGGTCGTAAGACCGACTCCTACCACTAAGCTACCGACGCTAAATATTGGATTGAGGAACTAGGAAGCTATTTAGTGAAGTAGGCAACCGTAGATTGAATTACCAGATAACGTTTTGAATAACAATGTTCAACAAGCAGGTAACAAATCATAAAATTATAACATAATGAGGTCCAAAGGCCATTATGCTATCATCCTGATGGATTATAGTGTGGGGGCATTGTTTGCTATATGGGAAGTAGTCGTGGTGAACAGGTGACATCTAACTCGAACAGTTGACACAATAGTTGCACAATATAACGAGTAATCTTATGTAGTATGAGTAGTTGGACTGTGTTAGTGTCATAGCGGTTTATAGGGCCGCCCACCAAAGCAAGAACTACACTAGCAGTAAACTAACCTACAGTTACAATGCTAATTGCAAATACTTTGCATTGCATTTAGAATTTAGTGGCTTAAGGAATCCTTCTGCATCCGAGCGCAATTCCTAGTTACAAGTGCAAGGTAAAGCGCGGGATTCGCTCTTGTAGTCTCCCTATAATTTTGTTTGGTTGGCTTTTACAGAAGCGAGTGCGATTGTCACCAAACCCAAGAGGAAGATCTGTATCAGAGTAGGTATTGTCTTGCAGGTAAATTTAGATTAGTTCGATGGGCTGGTGATGGCTGATGCTTAAGGACTAGCTAATTTGATTCTGATAGGTAGGAAAATCTACTATATAAAAATAAGTCGGGTTTTCCTTCCTGACGCCATAACTCCAGAACGCACGAACCGATTTCCACGGTCTTGCATTCGTTGGAAAGGTCTCGGGCTCCGTGAGGTTTATGGCAAAGAAAATTCAGGAAAACCGACATCCACGCGGGTGGAGCCGCGGGTAACAGCTAGTATCTAATATATTTATGACGAAAACGATTTTTTTTTTATTTGTTCACAAAATTAAATTGTTATGTTTCCATCATAACCGAAATGCGGCCATGGCCATTTCATCACCGCCGCTTTTTACCTAAGCTAAATAACTTAATTATAACTACAAGTCATTATATGAGCTCAGGTGGCTGCTTACCTTGTAATGTGAGTTACCCTTCTTAAAGTAGAAGGTACATTCACCGGTCACCCGCTGGGCAACCAAATATG
Organism: Eilema caniola; assembly: GCA_949126895.1. Taxonomy (NCBI): domain Eukaryota; kingdom Metazoa; phylum Arthropoda; class Insecta; order Lepidoptera; family Erebidae; genus Eilema; species Eilema caniola. Next base: position 11,955,065 of record OX421463.1, on the reverse strand, counting down.
TTAGCATGGGTAAAAGAAAATATTGACAAAAACTACCGCATCTTTTCTACAGTAAGTAGGTAGATAACGTTTGTTTATACTGGGATCGAGTAAATTTGTTTTGTTTCCTATCAAGTGACTGATATTAAGTAGGTAGGTACATACAATAGAACATTTGAAGATAAGAATAATTTTGTCTGTAAATGGTGCAATCCATAAATCTTATAAATCCTAAAACCATATAATAACGAATTAATTTAGAACAATTATTTAGCTAATTGAAAATAAATTCTTTCCAGAATGTTTATTTGGAACTGATAGATTAAATCAAAAATTCATTAATATTCATTCGCTCCCTGGAGCATATCGGTCTAAAAGTCGACTTTATTATCTGTTTGATTTTAGATTTTAATGAAATTTGATTTCATTTTATGTAAATTGAATTTTAAATTGTTACCTACGTCCAGTTACGCCGATTCGATTCTGTTTTCAATGTAGAGTTTGAATATCTATAACATTTGATGACAAAAAATTACACTATTCCACTTACTTACTTACATTTTTTGTATTATAACAATTATAGGTAGGTCTTACTTACTACTTGGTCAGTTCAATTATAAGAACCAATGTTATTCTTTCTACTTTTAACTATGTTCCGAACTCATCAATTACTGTAAGTAGGTAATGTTTTCCAGACACACTGTTCAAGTATTCAGAAGTCTTAGATTACTTCTTTGGGCATAAAATAGAATTACATAACACAACTACCGACCACTAAACCATGCACTGCTGCTGCAGTATCTAGTATAAGTATCAGTATTGTGGTTGTGACAAGTAGGTATCTGTATCATTCGGCTCTTGCTCTTGCAGCTAGTTGTGGTTTAAGCAGACAATCTACACTAAATGTTTCTATTGCAAAATTACCTATATCAAAAAGGTGAATAATATAGGCTTCTTTGCATTGAACACAGACACCCTTATCAGCTTAAGTACAGGCGGGCTGGCTATTCTGAAATCCAATCGCTCACTGAAGAAGCGGTGAGATATCTTTGGCCTATAATACCTAATTAGTCACTTTGAAAACTGACTATAGGTACAAAGAAAGAGATGAAGCCTTTGAAACTTCACATGTAGCATATGATCAGGCAGCTTGACTGGTCGTATGCTAAGAAGAGAATAAAAAAAATCAGGAACTCGTTACAAATCACAGGAGCGATACCTACTTAAATTCAATAGATTAGATATTTTAAAATAGATTTATCAAAATTGCAATAAAACCGTCGAATAAAAATAAGAAATATGTTTACGTAAAACAATGTGGTTGATTAAAAAGATTTTACAGTCATAAAAAATTCAAAACTCACCACAGTTGTAAATTGAAAAACCTTATCACGAAAAGTTGATAATCCACAGCTGGTAGATGTTTTCGTTGAGTCGCAAATAAACTCGCACTATTTTTAAAATTTAAATCTTGTATTACATTGCCCGCTATAGTAAATGTTTAAGCGGAAGTCAATAGGTACCTATAAATATAAAATATTCAAATAAATGCGCGTGCGTTTCCGAGTCTTCGCACAAGCGCGGCCGCAAGTAGAAAAGTTTGTGCGACACTGGCGCAACCCTATGCATGTCCCCTCTTATTCGCCATTCATACGCTACGCTACGACGTTCCACAATACCAAGGTATCAATAACATCTCCATAAAACTTTAGTGGTGAAAGGCAAGCGGTCTAACAGCAACTTAAAACATTCTGCATCAAACTGTATGTATTGTTGTCTAACACTTTGTGAGGCTTTCGATCACATGATCTAATAACAATTAACATTTCTACACCGATTTTTAGTCTTTAGAAAATTGCAATCATTCTATTGCGTTCACAAAAATCTTGAAACACACCATCGTTTGAACTCTCATACTTACTCATTTCTTACGCCTGGCTAACACCAGACTCAATTTTTAGGATAAATAGATGTACTTACCTAAGTACTTATGTAGTTATATAAATAAGTATAAGTACCTACCTATGTAGTTTTTTTATTCACACAAAAGTACTTAGCTTACTTGTTTGGTTTAGGTTTTGAATAGGTTCTTTTAGGTCCTTCTGTAGTTATACTAGTCGGACTTTTGAGGGTTCCACTACCCGTAACGACTACCTTCCATAGATGTTAGTAGCGACCGGTGCCAACGGGTAAACGTACTCTCCGAGGCACGACCAGACCAGATTCTTGCATACAAATCTTTGCAGTGACCGGGAAACGAACCCGCGCCCCCTGCGTTCACTACTGCCACGCCACACAGGCTGTCCTGAACTGTTCCTACTGAGTTCTGCCCCTCTAGACAAGTGGCAATTCGTTGGCCGGCGTTTGATGGAATAGAAAGACGAATGTATGCGATTTGACGTACCTATATGACAGTCGTTAATGCATGTGAAATACGTCAAATCCCATACATTCATCATTCTATTCCATCAAACACCGGCCAACGAATTTTTACTTGTCTAGAGGGGCTGCACTGTGCCCCTTTTTTTCATGTGGAAATCCCCACGGATTGTAATCCGTGACCGACACCGACCACTCTCGGTGGCCGACGACTGTGGTTATGTCGGTGGGAGTTTCGAACTCTAACGACGAACCGTCTAAAATCGCACGCTTTCTCGGGTCCCCATTAGCGGGGAGTAAATTTACTAAATAAAGCATTTCCCTCGCATCCCGGTTGACGTCAAGCAATCTACGGTTTTGAGATGGCCCCATCCTACACCAGATCAGGCCCCCGATTCTGCTAAGTTATGTTAAAGACGATGACGGTAACGAGTCCATAGCGATAGCACTGTCATAGACATAAGTGCAGTACAAGCGCTATGTTGTTAATTATTCAAATGGAATATTTTTTATAATTCAAATAGATATGTTTATAAATAGACCCAAAAAAACAAATCCCGCTAAGTTTCTGGTTCTCAGGAGTCAAGACGGAGTCGCTTTTCAAAAGCTGTAATTTTGGGAAATGGACAATTTGAGCCTAACTAGTTAAAGGGTTTTGATCGGGCCGGTGAAATAGTCAAGGTTCTTTTTAATTTTGACGTTTTGTAAGTTTGTTTCATTTTAAAGTATTACTCAAAATAAATAATAAAAATTTCACAACATTTCACACAACGCTATCTAGACCCATGGTGGCATAGCTTAACTAGCTTGAATCCACTCTCACAATGACATTAGAACTGTCATCTAGAATACAATCTGTTCATAGCTCTAAATATAAATCGATATTCAGGACTGAGTATCATTATTGAATACGGGCCTACGGGTCGTTTTGTCCCCACCCAACTGCATCCGAGCCTATCAACTCGATGTCACCGTGTTCTATTTCTGGTGTTTCCTTCTCCATTTCGCAAGATCTTGGTCGTCCATGGTGGTGAGACCATATATATCATCGGCACGTATGTCATCACTTACGAAGGCAAACCCGCAGGACTGTGCAGCTCTACTTTTTTGGATGGAAACCTCTTCGAACTTTCGTCGGAGTTAACGGTGGGATGCCGGACTCGAACCGGCCCTCGATTCTGCTAAAGCCAAATCAACCACGTCATACCACAGACACTGCAATAAATGGCATTAAATTTTAGACTTTATGGTAACAATCTTAAAGTCCCAAATTAATGAAGAGTGTAACAGTTCACTTTTTCATTCACTCTACAAAAAGCCATTTAATAATAGACTTTAAAACTATAACCTCAACGTTTAAAATTAAATGGTTAATTTTTGTAGTGTCTGTGGTATGACAATAGTTTTACTTTAGTAGAATCGAGGCCCAGTTTAAACCACACAATGTTCCTTCACACTACCTGTGTTGCCGGAGAACCAAGTACGCAGATGTACCTATATGTATATCCCGGGGCTCGCAATCATGGTGGCTGGAGATAGGTTTAGCGAGCCCCGGCACCCAGTGTGCGTTCAGCGGCACGGGGGCGCGCAAGACTTATTCCTTCTCTGAGGTGGTGCTCAATCTGCCATATCACCTATCAACCCATGCCGGGTTGGGAGGTGAGATGGCAGTCTCATAAAGCGGCAGGCAGGCCCCCATTAATAACACGCAATGGACGTCGGAGTACGGATATGGGCGGTGCAAAATCACTCAATATTGATGTTTTCATGGCACTCTTCTTCCTCATCCTAGCGTTAATCCTAGTCACATCCGAAGCTTTTCAACTTGGAGTCTGGGGTCCGCTTTTTACCAGTCTAACTGCGGATTTGGCTAAACTTCGATATTTTCCGTGAAGCTACTGCCACCTGACCTCCACAACCCAAAGGCGATATCGAAGCATTGCAGCTAGACCAGTTGTTGGATTTTTGAGGGCTCCATCTACCCGTAACGACTGCCATAGATGTTTGTATGACAACCGGGACCGACGGCTTAACGTGCTCTCCGAGGCAAGACCGGACTAACCCACATTCATGCATACAAATATTTGCACTGAGCGGGGATTGAACCCGCGCCACCTGCGTAGCGGCCGCGTTCACTACTGCTGCGCAACGGAGGCTGTCAAATTTTCATGGCACTGTCTGTGTTACGGTCTAATGGACGTCCTACCGTTAAATTATCATACAATATTGAAATAATAATAAATAATACCTAAGTATTATAACAACATGGGACTCAGGATATATTAATTAAGAAAGTAAACATAATTGCTCAAAACTTTTATTTATTAAAAAAAAACTATAGTAGGTATTAAGGTGAGTGAATTATTTATCAGTCTTATTTCAATTGAGTGACGTAGATATATCGCAACAAGACCACACATACTGATTTTTGTACATTCAATCCACGCATGCGCACGCATAATAGCTACTAGCCTCGGATCATCAAATTTTTTTAGGCAGGGTAAGACCTAAAAATTGCCACCTCCACTGTCTTTTTTCGTGTGGAGGTTCCGGGGGTTTTATCTGAGGGCTTTCGAGTCATAAATATAACCGTCCGACAGGGGTGGTTGGTTATCCCTATGACCAAACCCAATCCGCTATCCCCTTCTCAAGCATTACTTGCCCGCAAATGGAGGCGGTGGCAGCCTACGCGTTCACGATCCGCACCTTCGCTGTGAGCATAGCGCTGAACGAGAGGACACCTTCTCTGAGGGCCACCGTGAGAGCCAACTGTCCTCGCTCGCATCACGGTGACGCTTCGAGGCTCATGGAAGAACAGTCTCGGTTTTATACATCTGATCTGGCGGCTGGGTCTCAAGGTGACCTCGATCAGATCCGCTCCGAAACTTGGACAAAGGCGGTCGTGGCCTTCAGGGTCGCTTCGTGGTGGTAGCATCAAACGAGCACGTCATCCACATAACACATAACGTTGCTAAGCACCTAGCTGTATCCGAAGTACCACAGGAGCGACCTCAAAACCGACCTCTATAGAGTACCGCACACTTTTACACGTCAATCAAGGCCGGTCACTGTCGGGTAGATGATGGCTCACTCCGTCAGAAACGCCCCCACTACTCGTCGAAGGTAGTAAAGCACTTCGCGATACACGACACGAGCGCCTTCCTTCGCGATACACGACACGAGCGCCTTCCTAATGCAACTCCAGGGCAAGGTGTTGAACGCGTTAGCGATGTTCAAGGACACTGCTAAAATTATCTCGCCCCAGACGCCCGCACCCTTCACCAGAGCCCTCACGCGCATGATGGTATCTATAGTCACACTCTGGAGAAGTCCTCAATGGGGTGCTTTGCTATAAATCTTTCAAAGAGTTTGTAGACCTCGTCAAGTAATACTATGCGTAGATAGGCGTCCGCCTTTTCGGACGAGGACCAGATTTCCAGAATTGCTGAAACTGGCCCATTGGCATTTGCATGATTGTGGCCACACTGATTTGACTTTGTGTAAAAAGAGTTGTGTATCATCACCTCATCTCTTTCGGAGGGTATCATAAGAGGCGAAGGATAAATAGACGATATCCCTGCGAAAGAAGGAAAACTCGAAATAAAACCCTGTACCAACCCGTCTGGCCAGCGTGGAAATAATTGGCCAAAGCCTCTCAACATCGGGAGAAATGTAATGTATTGAAAGAGAGCTGGAGCTATTTGCGAGTAAAAGTAAATCTATGATTCATAATACATATGTTTTTTTCAAGTAAGCGTGTGAATTTGAAAGCAAATGCTAATAAGTGCAATTAATTTTCAGTGCCAAACCTTAAAAAGGAGATTCTTTAGCCTTTTTATTACACATTTAAATCGAAACACTTCACACTGCCACACTGTAATTCAACATTAAGTAACATAATTGTAGTTACATTAAATAAACAATCAGCCTCTATTTTATAAATCTAAAATCTTGAAGAAATATTCAACTTCTAATAGGCCATCTTCGGGTAGATCACTGCAGTGGATGGCGTTTTTAATTTTGTTAGTTCCAAGCTTCGCTCTCATTGTGTGTGGTCTTAACAGTCTCGCTATTTCCTAGAACACAAAAACATCTATGTTGAAAATAACTGAAAAAGTAGATATAACATATAAAGCCACCGTATTGCGTGAGGGTTTCCAAATATTTTTGACTCCATCTTCCGTCTAATTTAAAAAATTACCAAAATTCAAAAAATCCAAAGGCCTTGGATTTATGTGTTGAAACAGAAATTAAAACAGGTCTCCAATTTTTCTACCATTTATTGATTAATGTATTAGTGATTCGGTGACATTTTCGAAAACTTCATACTAAATAACTTTACATGGATTTTAATAAATACATATAAACGCCCACGGATATACCCGCATAAAATTTTAATCCAGTGACAGGGATCCACTAATATTCATTCCCGGGATAAATGGCAGCTTATGTCCTATTCCAGACTATGGTCTATCTATCTCTATGAAGAACATTTTTTTTTGCTTTGTGCAAACTACAAAATGATGTTGCATATTTTGACACTATTTTTGCTAGAAATAAACGTGATATTTGCCGAAGTATCCTCCACATAAAATTTACCCAGTGGATTTAGGTTTAATTTCTCTAACGTGATTAATGGACGCCGCCCAAAAAATTAACTTCTATATACCAAAATATATAAGGTAGTGTTGAAAACTGAAAAGACTTACAGGATCCGCTGGACCGACAAGCTTCCTGAATTCTACAGCAGTATTCAAGGATTTATCTTTACCTACAATTTCCATAGCAACGCACGCGCCACTTGATAGCTCTTCAACCATTCCCTGAAAATAATAAATTGAAGAGTTTATCAGTCTTCTATGGAATCCAAAAAAAAAGTGTAAATGCCAATAAAAGTATACAACGGGACATATCTATAGGAGATCTTGATTTTAAAAAATATATAAGAGCGATTATTCAGGACGAAAAGAGGGGAATACATTTGGATGGAGAAGCGTTGCCCCTGTTCCCTCTGAACAAATATAAAAATCGAGATCCACACTCCCGAATGCCTAGCAAAATTTTAGTTAACTCGCTTGCGATCTAACATGGCTTTGTCACAATGTGATCGCAAGCAAATCAGCTCTGATTTGTATGAATTTTGGACCGGCGCCACTTGATCGTGATTTTGTAGATATTTATACACGAGCACGAGCATGGGGAAGGGGGAGTCTAGTAAACTTAACAAAAGAATAAGCAAAAAATAACTTATTATATCGGAAAAAGTAAGAAAAGGTTAAATTGTAGATACTATTTTGCATTGGGTTTAACTGAACCACTAAACTGTCCGTTCAAAATAGGCGAACTATTTTTCGATCATTTCTAGATATCCAATTGAACTGAAATATGGCATATACGTTCAGTTTGGATGACAATTCATTAATTAATATGGTATCATGGAGCTGTTCTGAGAATGGAGTAGGGAGGTGACCAATAGAACTCATAATATCTTCTAATATATAAAATTCTCGTGTCACAGTTTTCGTTGCCATACTCCTCCGAAACGGCTTGACCGATTTTGATGAAATTTTGTGGGCATATCGGGTAGGTCTGAGAATCGGCCAACATCTATTTTTCATACCCCGATTCGCGATAACCGACATCCACGCGGGCGGAGCCGCGGGCGACAGCTAGTAACTAATAAATTCATCTAGTTTGGCTTATTTGCTTTGTCTTGGTAAACACTCTAGTAGGTGGCCATAGGAACCCCTAAACTCTACATCATGGAGACGCATTTTTCTGATTGCAGCCTAGTCCAAGATGAACTCGGAAATCAGGGTCCGCCTTCGGACTTTTTCTTCTCCACTTCGCTCGATCTTGCGCGTCTATGGTACCAGTGGCACGCATGTCACTTTCCACGATTTCATTCCGACGTACTCCTTCTACCGGAACTCGGCGGTGGCACCAATACCAGGTATTAGTTACCCACGTAGCCTGGTAGCAGGTTACCGTAAAATGTGACCGCACCAGCAAAGGCGACTCTATTGGATTTTCTATACGACTAGCTTTTGCCCGCGGCCTCACCCGCGTGGATGTCGGTTATCGCTATATTATCGGTTATCGTTATAAATTGTAGCTTATGTGTTATTCTGACGTATAAGCTATATTATTGTAAAGTTTCATTAAAATCCATTCAGTAGTTCTTACGTTAAAGAGTAACAAACACACTTCCATCCATCCATCCATACTTACAAACTTTTATAATATTAATAGGATGTCACGCGATCTTTATTACACCGCTCCAGCAGCGGCCACAGCGCGGACAAGTCTAATAATTGTTTTATAGACCTGTCTATATTTTAGGGTCGTATATGACACCGTCATTTCCCGCCAGTTGACCCACGCGGCAGTACTGCATAATTGGATGTCGTAGATGATGTCATCAGTCACGTGAAGTACAGACCATGTCTTGTAATCTGGTCCATGCGCTCGACCAAGTCATCGCCTATACACTCATCCAGTGTGGAATCTGTGTAGTTTGACGCCGACTATTTTGTCTTCGCCATATATATTTAGCTTTAGACCACCGTTTTTAAGCGCCTCCTTCCACACTTTCACACGTCGCCGTCGCATCAATCTGCTCCATTAGCGCGATGTCATCACCATACATGAGCAACCATGAAGGCTGCTTATGTGAGTTTCTGATGCTGAGCAACAAACGACCACACTGCACAAATGAGGACTAAGGACGGATCCTTCGTGTACATCTTCCCCAACCGTGATGGGCAAGGTTTTCGTGTCGCCATCAGCGAAACCACGAAACCGGAATCGTGGCACATGTTTCGGATGGTGTCAATGTAAGCCTCTGGAACTCCGGGAACTCCTGTTTTTCTCAGAGACAATCCTTAGAGCAAACGCCGGATCCATGGTCCCGTGACCGGGATGAAACACTTTAGTTTTATATATTCAAGGTCCGAAGATAGAATCGACAGAAACTTTTATTCGAAAATTCAACTAATACACCCAAACACTAGTAGTCGGCTACGCCCCTAACCGTTTAACTAAGCTTACTTGCATAAGGAGTGATTTTACATCGATAGTGAACTGAGTGCAGCCTCATCCTGCACCTTTCTAGATCTCACCTTGTATTCAGGCACAATGCCCTTATAAACTTCATAGAATTCTGCAGCATTAATATTCTCAACAATTATCATGTTTAGTGCGCTGATATCGAAGCCTCCCTCGTCAATAAGTTCTAGTGCAGTGCCTAATTTACCCTCACGTAACGCGTGCGGCTTCACTAGGCAGAGTGTACAGTTTGACAGAGTCGCAGTCAAGCGGAGACGCGATGAACGCATTGCTGGAGGTGGAAAAAAGTACTCTATGTCCTGTGAACCATAATAAAAATGATTATACAAAAAAGATAACTTGTGTGAAACATGGACTTTCTGCAAGAAACTGTCAATACTATTTAGACAACCGAAAGGTTTAGTATTGAGCATTTTATAAATACAACATTTATTTGTATATTAAAATGTTAAAATTTGTGTGCGTTTTGAGTGCTCGGCTACTATGTCGTAGAAAAAAAAAACGTATGTCAACATTTCGAAGACTTTTGTAAAAGACGAACAGTGAAAACCGCGAATTCGAAGAGTCAATATTTAGAAACTTAAAAGGATTTAACCGTGGCCGCGCAGTCCGCACAAATTCAACTGCGCGGCCACGAGTTCTCTTAAACGTAGCTACGTACAAGTCTAATTCTTTTTGCTAATCACTGATACGATTTCGAAGAAAATGTAGATTATAAAAATAATGCCCTACTGTTTTGACTTTACGACCTACAGCACTCCAAAGTTTGGCCGCATAGTCCGCACAAAAGCGGACCGCGCGGCCACGGTTTTCCTTAAATGGTCCTTAAACGGAGCTTAGTAGAAGTCCCTTTCTTTTTGCTAATATACCATTTCGTAGCATACTGTCTTATGTAGACAGTATGAATAAAGAACTACACGACCTACAGAACTTAAAACCTAAAATCGAAGGAAACAATAGGGTGACCAAGATTTATAGTGTGCGAATCCAGGCTTTTTTTCCATTTTATTATCATAGTATTTCTTGTAAAAAGAGCTACTGATTGTTCATTTGATTAAAATTAGTTTTAGGAAAATATGCTTGTATGTTTTTAAGTCAAATAGGTTTATTAAAAAGAAAACATTTTTGCTGGCGATTGGCAATCATTCATTTTACATAGCGCTGTGTGAAATAGATATTCCATTACATTTAATATTGGTTTTTGGTGCAGAACCCTCCTCACTCCGACAGTTCAACAATCCCAACCGCTGCAACCACCAAGGAAACAAACCTTAGCCACAGATAACATAATACTAAAGTACAGATACCTCATCCCATACAAAAAAATGAGGCCATCATAACTCGGGCAATTTTACGGGCTAAATTTAAATATTAATATTCGCCACTAGATGTCAACAATATAGCCCGAGGTTCAGCTTACGTTTTACAGTAGTAGCTGCTAGATGGTGGTGTACTATATTTTCAACGATAAGAAGTGTCATACATAAATGACAATATAAATAAACATAGGTAGGCACAATATTACTACTATTTATTTAAGAAGATTGACTGTGAATGATGTTAGTATAGACCGCATCTCCAAACTCGCAATCGGGCTTTTTCCACAGCGGATCTTCGCAAGAAAAAAGGGTAATACCCTCGTTTGCCAGATAAGAGGGTTCTTGAGTGTGTTGATAACGAATTAGATGTCATTTTTGGAATCCATAATGGCCACCACGGTGTCCTAGCTAAATTGCAATATGGGTGTGGTTTTATGGGTTTTCGAGTATGCTGAGTTCGAATTTGACGTCAGTTTTGGCCTCCAATATGGCCGCCGCGCTGTAGATAGAAAATTGCAATATGGGTATGGTTTAATAGGTTTTTGAGTATGCTGAGTGTGAATTTGATGTCATTTTTGGAATCCAATATGGCCGCCACGGTTTCCTAACTAAATTGCAATATGGGTATGGTCTAATGGGTTTTCGAGTATGCTGAGTTCGAATTTGACGTCAGTTTTGGCCTCCAATATGGCCGCCGCGCTGTAGGTAGAAAATTGCAATATGGGTATGGTTTAATAAGTTTTTGAGTATGCTGAGTGTGAATTTGATGTCATTTTTGGAATCCAATATGGCCGCCACGGTTTCCTAATTAAATTGCAATATGGGTATGGTCTAATGGGTTTTCGAGTATGCTGAGTTCGAATTTGACGTCAGTTTTGGCCTCCAATATGGCCGCCGCGCTGTAGGTAGAAAATTGCAATATGGGTATGGTTTAATAGGTTTTTGAGTATGCTGAGTGTGAATTTGATGTCATTTTTGGAATTCAATATGGCTGCCACGGTGTCCTAGCTAAATTGCAATATGGGTATGGTCTTATGGGTTTTCGAGTATGCTGAGTTCGAATTTGACGTCAGTTTTGGCCTCCAATATGGCCGCCGCGCTGTCGGTAGAAAATTGCAACATGGGTATGGTTTAATAGGTTTTCGAGTGTGCTGAGTGTGAATTTGATGTCATTTTTGGGATCCAATATAGCTGCCGCGGTGTCCTAGATAAATTACAATATGGGTGTGGTTTAATGAGTTATCGAGTATGCTGAGTTCGAATTTGACGTCATTTTTGGCCTCCAATATGGCCGCCGCGCTGTAGGTAGAAAATTGAAATATGGGCACAGATAACATAATACTAAAGTATAGATACCCCATTCCTTACAAAAAAATTAGACCACCATAACTTGGGCTATTTTGCGCATTATTTTTAAATATTATTTTTCACCACTAGATGTCAACGAAATATCCCGAGGTTCAGTCTACATTTCGCAGTAATAGCTTCTAGATGGTGGTGTGCTATAGTTTGTCAAGAAGTATAAATAATTAATCTAATATTCTCGTGTCACAATGTTCGTTCCCATACTCCTCCGAAACGGCTCGACCGAAGTCTAAGAATTGGCTACTATTTATTTTACATACCCCAGTCCGCGATAACGGACATCCACGCTGGCGGAGCCGCGGGCAATAGCTAGTAATAATATAAATTACCAAAGAGGTAAAATAATATAGATCGCATCTTCAAACTTGCAATCGGGTACTTCACATTTCTTGTATGCTGAGTATGAATTAGATGTTAATCAAAGTCCAATTTATACAATATTGCAATACGGGTATGGTCTAACTTGTTTTTGAGTAGGTGTGCTGAGTACGAATTTTGTGTCATTTTTGGTGGTTATGTTGAACTCGAACCGATTAAAAACGCACACCTCATGCCAGACTAGGTATATCCAGTCGAGTTCAACATAACTGTTATCACCGGCGGCTGGCGCGGCGGCACGGCGCGGTGGTCGGTGGACATGTCGGACTCGAACTCGAACCGACTAAGCCGTCGCGGATGCACCGCGTATATGTCGAGTACGACATAAGCAATCCCGCCTTACATATGTACTTATGAACGACGTGGGACGTCGGCATACCTAGAATGGGACAAGAATATGTAAATATCGTATGTAGGTATCTATGCACCTATATACACGAATAAATATGACTAGGTTCCTACTCTCGCCATTTTGTTCCGGCACGACGAACGGCTCAAAACAAAGTGCCTCAGCCCCTTGACTTTTACATGAGCGACTGCCGTTTGACCTACTATCCTCAAGAAGCAAAATTGCACGACAGTCGCATCCATTAATCAGTGGGTGGTACGAATAGCTCAAAATGACTCAGCCCCTTGACTTTTACATGAGCGACTGCCGTTTGACCTACTATCCTCAAGAAGCAAAATTGCACTAGAGTCGCATCCATTAATCAGTGGGTGGTACGAATAGCTCAAAATGACTCAGCCCATTGACTTTAACATGAGCGACTGCCGTTTGACCTACTATCCTCAAGAAGCATAATTGCACGACAGTCGCATCCATTAATCAGTGGGTGGTACGAATAGCTCAAAATGACTCAGCCCCTTTGACTTTTACATGAGCGACTGCCGTTTGACCTACTATCCTCAAGAAGCAAAATTGCACTACAGTCGCATCCATTAATCAGTGGGTGGTACGAATAGCTCAAAATGACTCAGCCCTTGGCTTTTACATGAGCGACTGCCGTTTGACCTACTATCCTCAAGAAGCAAAATTGCACTACAGTCGCATCCATTAATCAGTGGGTGGTACGAATAGCTCAAAATGACTCAGCCCCTTGACTTTTACTTGAGCGACTGCCGTTTGACCTACTATGCTCAAGAAGAAAATTTGCATTAGAGTCGCATCCATTAATCAGTGGGTGTACGAATAGCTCAAAATGACTCAGCCCCTTTGACTTTTACATGAGCGACTCCCGTTTGACCTACTATCCTCAAGAAGCAAAATTGCACTAGAGTCGCATCCATTAATCAGTGGGTGGTACGAATAGCTCAAAATGACTCAGCCCCTTTGACTTTTACATGAGCGACTGCCGTTTGACCTACTATCCTCAAGAAGCAAAATTGCACTACAGTCGCATCCATTAATCAGTGGGTGGTACGAATAGCTCAAAATGACTCAGCCCCTTGACTTTTACTTGAGCGACTGCCGTTTGACCTACTATGCTCAAGAAGAAAATTTGCATTAGAGTCGCATGCATTAATCAGTGGGTGTACGAATAGCTCAAAATGACTCAGCCCCTTTGACTTTTACATGAGCGACTCCCGTTTGACCTACTATCCTCAAGAAGCAAAATTGCACTAGAGTCGCAACCATTAATCAGTGGGTGGTACGAATAGCTCAAAATGACTCAGCCCCTTGACTTTTACATGCGCGACTGCCGTTTGACCTACTATCCTCAAGAAGCAAAATTGCACCAGACTCGCATCCGTTAATCAGTGGGTGGTACGAATAGCTCAAAATGACTCAGCCCCTTGACTTTTACATTAGCAACTGCCGTTTGACCTACTATCCTCAAGAAGAAAGCTTGCGCTAGAGTCCCATCCGTTTATCAGTGGGGGTGTACGAATAACTCAAAATGACTCGGACTCCTTAAATTTTACCTGACCGACTACCGTCTGACCTACGGGTCCTACCCCTACTGTTAGGACAGTAGAAGAGCTAATGGAGCTAATGGAATCTTTCAACAAAAATTCTTTAATTGAGGAATGGTCACCAAGTCACCAATCCTATGAGAGATTTGACATCGGTCTTCGAAGGGCTCCAACTTTCTTTAACGATTGCCATTTCGCATTTGCGATATTCGTGTAGAAGCGAGAAAGTCGTCTCATAGGAGCTCGTTATAGGTAGGTATATCATCCTCGCTCGTATATCGGCTCGTCGCCGTGTGTCGTTGTATGTGCGGTAGGTACTACTACTACTGACTACCTTGATGTAGATACATTTTATTAAGTTCGCTTTATGTACTTAGATATAAATGTTACCCTATTCCTGTTGAGTAATTGATCTGATATTAAATTTGATAGGTAGGTAGGTAAGTAGGAAGGCGTGTGTCTTTTCAGACGACAATATACCTGCCTGAGATGTCATACTTTCAATTAATAAAGCCGTTTAACTAAAAGGTATTACGTAGATACCTACCTACCTTCTTGTTATTTTCACGGTCACCCATCCGACCCACCGACCTGGCTAATATCGCTTATAACTTCAAATGTTAAGAACGGTCACCCAGGGTTGTGCAAAAGTAGAAAGAATACTAATTTGGATACGGATTCTCAGTCGGGCGTCGGCCACCGGGGGTCTAAGCTCCAAAACCCGGTACTTACCGATTGAAAAAGTAATTTTAAGAGTTCTAACTCCAGTGGAAACTGGAAAAATGCCTGTGGCAAAATTATATAAATTCATTATTTACACTACACCAACTCAGAAAGTACCCCAGTAGATAGGTAGTCTTTAAAAAATGAGGCAGAAAGTAGGTACCTACCGTTATTATTTCAGTAGAAATATGCGAGAAATATTCCAAATATCATTTTTTGTTTCAAATCCGTACTCAGCATGTTTAAAAGCCCTTGTTATTTCTAATAGGTAAGAAGCAGGTACTACCTACCTATCTAGTACTACCTACCTAACCTAGTATTACCTACACAAGGCGCGCGCCACAGGAGCGTTATTTTTCTTAATTTGTTTAAATTGCTTTAAATATTTCAAATTGACTGCTCCCCGCTTAATGGTAAACTGGGGTGCAATCCATAAAATAGTGACCGCCATTACAAAATGCTGTCCCTAGTTTGACAGTTTTGACACCCTCAGAAGGTATTATGCAAGTGCCTTCTAATTTTCCCTTATTTTAATAACCTTATTGATAACTTAGAGCGAAAAAAAATAACAAAATACATTTTGGCGCCAAAAATCCAACGTTTTGCTTTTGTTCACCCAAGTACTAATATGTGAACTAACATGAACAAATATGTACCCTAGAACACTGGGGAGAGTTGTTAATTTTTTAATTTTAAACAAATAATATTATTATGACTTATTCTTTTCGCGTGGGGGGTTAAAAATAAATAAGCATTCTAAACGTTTTATAGGATTGTTTAATTTTCATTGACAAAGTGACAACCCTAACACTCAAGTTGGCGGCGTTGTATGTTCGGAACAAAGGGCGATACCTACGAAATTTCGTAGATTATAAAAACAGCGGTTTTCTTCAACAATAAACGTTAAAAAAATACAGAACAGAAGTAACTTTTTAATTGTTAGTTTTAATCATACTCCTAAAATAATTAAAAAAGAAACTAATCAATTGTTAATTGCAGTAAATCTCGTTCGATATGTTTTTTGTTTGAGTAACAGCCGTGAAAATATAGAGAATTGAATAACACGCCATCTATTGTGTGTAACGTAGTGCACAGTATCGGCAGTATCATTATAGTACCGATAAAAGACGGGAAGGGCGCTGCATAATTATAACAAATTGTCGAAATTAGGTTTCAAAGTTCATTATTATATGTTTATGAGGAACAAATATTAAAGTTTTATGAGAAAATAATATTTATAGGATTCAATTCTTGTTCATTTAGAATTTTATGTTAAATTGATACACATAACGCCATCTAGAATATTTTATTAGTCACTAATAAAATTTGTTCGTAGTGGGGACCCAGTGCCTTAGCAAATCACCACGACGATAACGAACTGCCCAGCCCAAAGAAGACAATATTTTAGCAGGTGTAAAAGTCAAAAAACAAAGGAAAATTTGTCGATTTTTCATTGCCGAGAGACGAAGACAGATGAGAAGTATTTTAAATCTTATCTCTATGAATGTTGTCACCATTTATTTCTTTGAACATAAGTAGGTAATAAGCAGGCATGTAATTGTGCGCATTCTTACGAAGGCGTCACTCATATGGCGGGCAACACAGTCTCGACTCTATGAACGTGTGTTTAAGGTACAATTCGTCTCGTTCTGTGCAGCAGGTATTATTATTAAAATTTTGTAGGTTAATATAGAGTAGGTATTTTCTCTTTTGAGTGGGAGTGATGTATCTGTTACGTAGTAACTATTTATTAATCTGTGCTTTAACTTACCCATTATATATATAGTCTGAAATACTAAACAATATGATCACCATTCACTGAAATATAAATCAATCGATGAGTATTTCTTTTCTTTATGTTCTATAAGTAAACTTTTCTATTCAATTTCAAACCAAAGGACTAAAACTATTTCCTTGTTACGATAAAAAGTATAGCAATATACGTGACATTAGAACGTCTATTATGGGAATATCTCGTCCACGCAATGTGAATCATGGTCACCCTTCTTTTAACTCGAGTTACAGGGTTTAAGTTCTGTAACTCGTGATTTTCAAACATTAGAACTTCATTCATGATGTACATATTCTTCGAAATCGTATCAGTGATTAGCAAAAAGAATGAGAACTCTACCAAACTCTGTTTAAGCTCCACTTTAAGAAACACGTGGCCGCGCGGTTAACCATTACGAGAGTGCTGTGGAACGAGAAGTCCAAACCGTAGGGCTATATTTTTACCATCTACTTTTTCTTCGAAATCGTATCAGTGCTCAGCAAAAAGAATTGGACTTCTACAACGCTCCGTTTAAGAGAACTGGTGGCCCCGCGGTTCGCTTTGTGCGGACTGTGCAGGCAAACTTTGGAGTGATGTAGGTCGTGAAGTCCAAACAGTTCCTTCAATTCCTTCGAAATGCTGACATAAGTTTTTTTTTGTACGACATAGTGGCCGAGGAGTCGAAACGCACACTAAAATTTTACAACAATACTTAAGTCCATATAAGACAGGGCAATTTTATAAATAATTAGGTATAATAAACTATTATTACTATGATACCGTTGGCACGGTAATGCTATCATACATACAGTATTGTAACTCAGCCGTAGGTACTTATGCGATAGGGCTGCCCTCCTACGGCATTTTAATAACATCTGTCTACTTTAGCTTTCTATCTAGTTTTTGATTGTAAATTATGTACTTATCTATTAAATACTTTGTGAATGGAATAGTAAGTGTTCAATAATGCATGTTGTTTTTTGATTGCTAGATTTAATTGAGTATGCAATTTCGAAAAGGTCACAGGTCGGAAAATGTTAAATATTCAGAAACCAAAAAAGACTACTTATTTTCTAAAGTAGTGTAAGATTCATAAAATATAAATTTATGTTATTATTTAGGTGCAATTAGCTATGGAAAAATTACAGAAATTTTATTTTATTTGGGGCATGGAGGCAAAGAAACTGGTGGCCAACATAGGTCGACGACTAACTGAAAAATCTGGTGACTCTCGCTGCGGATCGTACCTGGTGCAAAGGCTAGCCATTCCACCAGACACGACCCGAGGCAGGTTATTTACATGAAAAAATAAACAAAAATGTCAATTAGCCAGCCAGGCTAATTGACATTTTTGTAACAATTTGTTAATAATTAAAATAATTTTATTTTATATATGTCGAAGCGACAGCTCAGAAAGGTCAAATCGACATCACATAAGGTTCTATTATAATCTCCACCTTGAGGTTGGCAGAATCATCGGCAACCAAATAGCTGATGCAAGGTGCCATTTGAATAAAATAAGAAGAAGAAGAAGGTTCTATTACGACTAAATCAGGTATTCAGATGAGAAGGTATTTCGGAAATCAATGCGGGTTATGCGTGGAATTCTGATCCCGTTATTGAACATAATAGGTACATGGAAGCACGTAGATATTGCATTTACGTGAAAAAACGTATTTGTCAAAATATGCGAGATGTGCCCTTTTCGAAATTGCATTTTGTATTAATAATTTTGAGTATATTTTTGTGTTAAGTAATAAAAAAACAGTATTACAAATTTGCAATAAATTTTAAAGAATAAAAAGTCCGCATTCGAATGCAACTAAAGCTTAATTAAAAGTTAACAAGGGAAACATGAACAAGGAGGAGAACAACTAATGCCATTTACTTGTTTCTTGGTTATAGATACCTGCAGCCACTTTACAATTCATATGTTTAATTTTTAATGAAGTTCGGAATATTTCCTCCAATTTTTATATTTTGCACAAAATCATCGCATAATATTATATACCTACTAGCTTTTCCCCGCGGCACCGCCCATCGGCATCGTTATAAATTGTAGCCTATGTGTTATTCTGATGTATACATTGATTTAATATTGTTTTATATTTTTAGTATAAGCTGTATTATTGTAAAGTTTCATTAAAATTCATTCAGTAGTTTTTACGTGAAAGAGTAACAAACATCCATCTATCCATCCATCCATCTATCCATACTTACAAACTTTAGCCTATGCAACTATAGCCTATGTGTTATTCTGATGTATACATTGATATAATATTGTTTTATATTTTTAGTATAAGCTGTATTATTGTGAAGTTTCATTAAAATTCATTCAGTAGTTTTTACGTGAAAGAGTAACAAACATCCATCTATCCAGCCATCCATCTATCCATACTTACAAACTTTAGCGTTTATAATATTAGTGGGATATATGAGTGCGTTATTGACGAATTAACTCAACTACTGACGAGCTAACTCTACTTGTCATTAAATATTTTTAGTAAAAAAATCGCGCGGTTACTGTTTAAGAACGGCAAAGATCGAGGCGCGTAGGTATGGCTCGCGCTTCGTCCGTTTATATAAAATTATAATACTGTATGATAGTATTACCGTACCGTTGGGTATCACGTCATCAGAGCTAAAAACCGCAAAGTGCCTCTCGGATTAAACATAAATTCCTGAGACCTGACCGGGTTTACCAATTAATTTTGGCGAACCCACCACGTTTTTTGGCGATCAAGACCCCTATGCAAAGACGTGCAGAAACCTGACAAGCTGCTGCCTGGGCCTGCTTTTTCAAGACAGTGACCTCATTCCTTCCATTCAGTGGTGGCACATGGGCATTGGCTCCTGGATAAAATAACACGGAACAGCAGCCATCTTTGGGAAGCAGCTACATCACCGAGTAGGGGATTAGGGGACATCATATTAAAATACTTAGAACAATGAAGCCACTAACATATAATGCTTCTTCTTCACTGCCCGACATGTGAAGACAATTCCTAATTCTGTCAGTTCCATATAGAGCCCTTATTGTGCCCGGTTCTGCTTTTGATGGATCTCTGTCGCCAAGTAATTTTTTCATTGTTTCTATTACATCTCTACCCACCAACTCCATTCCATAAATGAATTGACCTGACAGGTAATCTAATAAAAAGCTGCAAAAAAGGAAAGTATTAGTTTTATGAGTAAGATTAAATCAATGATCAATTTATTTATAATCTATTTCAGTTTTAGAATTTGGCAGATGTGCAAAAGTGGGCTTCATTAGGAGGGAGCTCCTTGAAGGAAGAGGGGTCAAAGAGAATATAATCACTGGAGGGGTGAAGTTTAGTTTGGTAGCGGACAAATAGTTTACAAAACAAATTGTTTAACAGAATCATCCAACTCTTTGGCCCAGATTTTTGACTGGAAATTATAACACTTTATTTATAAAATTTTTTTGGCAACAGATTAGAAGTCTAATACCTATTTTTATAACTGTACTGTTTACTCTTGTTATTAAGAGAAGCAAGAGGTGTTTATCATTGGTCCTTGTATTATTTTTTCTATAGCACACACTACATCTTGCTGTATAGCTGAAGTTGCACCTGGTATTAAAAAAGTATAATTTCTATGGAGTCATCATGTGGCAGGATTCATTCAAGGCACTAACAAATTATAAAGAATGAAAAATATACTTGAATCCGTTGTCTGATACATGTAATTTATTATAATTTAATAGGTGATATACAAACCATCATAAATGTAGGACTTTTTAATTTGTAAGGATTCAAGTTACAAGTTTTAGCCAATTTTGTTTCTATACATGTATTCACATTTATAATACTTACGGAAAAGTTGGATCAGTAACTTGTGTTCGATATAGAACATTCACATCATCAAGAGTAAGACGAGTTTTCTTCATTTTTGAAACTCGTAATCCATTTTCATATAAGTGATTCAAAATTTTGCCAGCAATATTTGTAGGTAGCGGCTTGATCATTGCAAATGTACTGTAAAAATGAATATTTCAAAAATACTTACAAATAACTAACTTCTTACAATAAATAATCACAAAACCATTTTAGCATATTTTCATAATAGGTAGATAATCATCAAAGTAAAAGAATTTACTTACACTTGCATATTTCTATGTATTCTTTTTCTAGTAAAATCACAGGCAAAATCCACAATTTTGATAAGGCGACCCAAGACATATAATGTGCAGCCAATATAGAAACTCTCCAATGTAATACCATTTACTTTGACTCTTCTCACAAAAGTTTTTCGAGTTTTCAAATCGAACATTTCCAATGTCTCATCCGTGGGATAATAAAAAATATTGAAACGACGAATAAGACTCGCTTGATTATCATACCACTCGCCAATAAATGAATATTTTTCATTGTAAGCGCCTTCCTGCAGTGAATTGGTGAAATTTAAAATGTAAACAATTAGATCATTACATAAGATGTAAAATAGAGAACTTGAATAAGGAAATTTGTTTTGTTTACCATATTTCTAACAAGCCTAAATTTTCATTAATAGAACCGAACACCGTATTTATAATTTTATCAAGAACGTAGTACAGTCCTATCCTTATAATAACTACTTGCAGTAAAATCACCGTAATTCTGCCGATTTGAAGTAAAATATAATATTAGTTTAAAAAAATTTCGCTAGCAAGATGCCAATGTCAAGTTTTAAAATAACAACAATAGCTCACACTCTCACTTAAGCAAACAAACGTCAAACATCCGCCAGAGACAGGCTTTTTTTAGTTTTAATTACTTTTAATATATGGTAATTTAGCCAACAATATCAGGAACGCAATACCCATAAAAATTGATACAATGAAATGAAGAATGTGTGGAAACTTAATGCTCAAATCTTATTAGAGACCAAAAACATGTATCATGCTGAGTCATCAGTTCATAGATAAGCCTGCGGACCCCCATACAAATACTCGTGGACGCCCTGGGGTCCGCGGACCAGAGGTTTAGAACATTATACTGACCGGAATGGTGCTACTGCCATCGAGTATATAATTTACTAGCTGTTGCCCGCGGCTACGCCCGCGTGGATGTCGGTTATCGCTTAGTGTTGAGTCAACGCTATTTTTCTGAAATAAAAGTAGCCTAAGTTACTCCTTATTACATCAGCTACCTGCCATTAAAATGTCCCGTCAAAATCGATCCAGCTTTTTCAGAGATTAGCCGGAACAAACAGACAGACAGACAAAAATTGTAAAAAATTATTATGGTGTATGTACCGTATTTTATTCATATGTACATGCATATGAATATAAAATACGGCTGTTTCAATATTACAAACAGACACTTTTATTTTCAACATAGTAGCTTATGCATGCAAAGTCTCAGCCCGATCGGTTTAAAATTGGCAAAGTTTCATACAAACTTTCATCCCCTATTTTATCCCCTTGGGGGTATAATTAATCAAAATCCTTTCTTAGCGGATGCCCACGTCATAATATCTACCTGCATGCCAAATTTCAGCCCGATCCGTCCAGTAGTTTGGACTGTGCGTTGATAGATCATATGTCAGTCAGTCAGTCACCTTTGAGTTATATATACATATTTAGATATTATAACCACTTCTGCATGCAACATTTGAGTATATACGCACAAAGGAGGTTCGATTCTTACGTTACGCAAGTATATGTAGACCTTTATTCTCACGGAACAGAAAAAAACGGTTTATTCTTTATCGGTAGATACAGGTTATATTTAAAATAATAATTTTGACATTGGTGCACATGTGTTCATTTCTTAATAATATTTTGTAATCTTGCATCGTATTTGTGGGAAACGTAGTTGTTTGTGTGTTTTATTTTAAAACTGTGAAATGGTAACTATATGCCTTTAATCTTAGTTTTGGTTTTTAGAAACCTTAGGTATAAAACTTTATGACCAAGACAAAATACTTGCACCGAACCCAGATCATTTCATGAACACAGAAAACCTAGCTTTACAAGCAAGTTTTATGATGGTTGGTTTTTAGTAACAAGATTGCTGCAAGGAATATTCGAGTCACTCGTTTACCGTGATCTGAAGACTACACTGATCGCTATACGCTATAAGTTAGGTTTTCCTTCATCCTGGCGTTTATTCCAGGCGCATCTGAAGCTTTCAACTTGAAGTCTGGGGTCCGTTTTACCAGTGTAACTGCGGATTTGGCTGAATTTTGATATTTGTCGTGAAGCGACTGCCACCTGACCTCCACAACCCAAAGGCGATATCGAAGCATTGAAGTTAGACCACTTGTTGGATTTTTGAGGGCTCCAACTACCCAAAACGAATGCCATAGATGTTCATATGGCAACCGGAACCGACGGCTTAACGTGCTCTCTGAGGCACGACCAACGCAAATACCCATATTCATGCATACAAGTATTTGTATTGGGCGGGCATCGAACCCGCGCCTCCTGCATAGCGGCGCGTTCACTACCACCACACCACGGAGACTGTCCGCTAGGTGCAAACAAGGTTTGCTTTAGTCTATTATAATATACTTAGTAGTGGAGCCCAATAACCCAAGATGCCAAATGAGGAATTACTCGAACATCGGGCGGACCACGAACCAAATGTCTCTACATTTCTATTTGTAGTATCATAACATAGTACCTATGTAGTTAAGCGTCGGTAGCTTAGTGGTTAAGGAGGCGACCTAACGATCGAGAGGTCCCGGGTTCGAATCCTGCATGGGCATTACACTACTGACGTGAACCCACTCCTAGCACAAGCAATTTAGCTTAGTTGGAGGGGTTAGAGGGAATTTTAGTCATTTGGATATATTCGGTTGCTAATAGTCTTTATAAAAAACTAGCTGTTGCCCGCGGATCCGCCCGCGTGGATGTCGGTTTTCCTGAATTTTCTTTGCTATAAACCTCACGGAGCCCGAGACCTTTCCAACGAATGCAAAACCGTGGAAATCGGTTCGTGCGTTCTGGAGTTATAGCGTCAGGAAGGAAAACCCGACTTATTTTTATATAGTAGAAAATATGTACTTACCGTACAATGATCGTGTAAATTACTGTGAAATCGTTACAGGCACATACAATTTTGGCGTTCTACGATATAAGTACTTAAGTATCTCGTAGAAGTTATGTATTTATAACATACTAATCCAGCAATTTCTTTCCATTATAGGTGTGGGATTATTTTGACAAGTACTCATTTGTATGTGACATGTATGATGAAGAATCTGATCAAATTGTGGAATTAATTTTACATTTTTTTCCATTTGACAATTCAGTCCAAGTACTAAATCCAACCAAAGGGAAAAATCTTCTAAAACGGGTACAAATACCAACTATTACTTTCCAAAAGTTACAAATTGGAAACATTGTGAACGTATTTTCTAAATTACTACTTATAACCGATTGTGCTCCTGCAACACGAAGGGTCTTATTTAAAAATGTAGAAAGGTACGGTACGTATTTATTATATTTTGTAGATAACCAGTTATTACCTGCAGCAATTCACTTACCCACTAAGCTGCACCAGCAGATATTACGAAAACTGCCTGGAGGCTTTCCAAGTGTCCTTCTGACCAGCTGAGGGCACAGCGGAGAGCAGGCAAGGGGTGGGCTGGTTCTCCAAGCGCCGACATGGCGGTTGCGTGACAATCACTCCATCCCCGGGTTCGATTGAGATAACATGCTTCCCATACCCGAGGGGATCATATTAAGCCCAGGGGCAATCGGGATGCGGGGGAAATGCTTTAAGTATTCGGTAACCTTACAACCCCGGTAATTGAGCCACGACATGGCGTGCAGTTTTATTCGATCCAAGTTCGACATAACTACCTACCCCCGATGGCCGATGGGGGGATCCGTGGGGATTTCTGCACAAAAAAAGAAAAGCAGAAAGGTAGGCAAATACTATGTAGTAGGTAGTATGTATGTTTGAATACTATAAACATAAATAAACTTCTTACCCACTTGGGCCTATGAATCCCCAAAACGTTAGGTAGGTACGTAGATAGGTATACTATAACATGTTGGGTACCTCATAGGGAGTCAGGCAGGCAGGCGTTAGGCAGGCACATTTTCGAGATGTGTGCTTTACCCCTTTGTCCCGTGTAATTTTCTAATACCCCTCCTATATAGCGATCACATCATTTTGTAAACACATTGTATTTCGATATAACGTATCAAATGCATAATATATTATATCACCATATTTACAGTACTTTTGCAATGATTAAACCTATTCATCCGAAAGATCATGGTAAAATAATAACATACATCATGAAAAAGGGATTCCGAATATTGCGTTTGAAAAATGGAAAACTCTCCAAAGATTTGGCTTTGGAACTATACAAGAATATATCTGGGAACAGTATGCTACCGTAAGTTTCACATATGATACCTAATACAAATCAAAATACTTGTTTGCTTATTTATACAACATATTCAACGCGTGATTGTCCACTCAGACCATTATAAGACCTAAAATATCCTCTCGGGATTTGATCAGTTACTACGACAATCATAGTTATATAACGACGATGGGCAAGTAAGTAGACCCCGACTTTAGAAGTCAAAGCCTCGGATGCAACAGGAAACTACGCTAAGATTTTGATCTTGGAACGAGACCTGGAAACGCTTGCAGCACCAGAAATACATATTACTGGTACGATATCACTGTAGGAAAGTGTCCTTCATACTGAAGGACTGAAGACCAAGATTTCGGAAAGTAGATTCAATACATTCAAGCACAATTTGTAGTAAATTCCTTATCTGATGATGTACACAATTCTAGGAGTGCGTTTTTATACTAACTTATACCTAAAAGTAAGTCGTGCATACGTGCAAAATTCACCACACTTAATTGACTATTATGCTTAATATGTTCTATTTAAGCATCATAATTGACTACGTAACCAGCGGTGAGATCATTGGATTGGAACTGTCAGCACCTAAAGCAGCGAGCAAATTTCGAGCCTGTTTGGGTGCCACAGACCCTGCTGATGCAGCACCGGACACTATCAGAGGAATGTATGGTGAAAACATACTTAAAAACATCGCTCATGGTTGTAACACAGTTGAAGAAGCTAACGAGGTTAGGAGATTATAAAAAATATACTGACGTTTGTTTCAAATTTATTTCATTTATTGTTTTGACCATTCCCGTTGTAGATATTGGAGTTGTTCTTTGGTTTTGAAAAGGGAGTACCCCGTGTACCGTTTCGAGCCACATATAAAGACTGTACATGTTGTATTATCAAACCTCATGTTGTAATAGATGGCAATGTTGGTGCTATACACGAACAAATATCCAATTCTGGAAAGTTTTACATATCAGCTATGGCAATGTTTACTGTCAAACTTTCAAATGCTGAAGAATTTTATGAGGTATACAAAAATGTCTTGCCTGAATACGAGGTAAAAGCATATTTTTAAATGATATAATCTTATAATTTGTAACCCACTAGGTACTTCAATAATTGCGGCCTGTAAGTACTTATTTTTTTTTCTTCATATAAGATACTTTTGTTACTGAATTGAAACTTAACGGAACTGTTTGATTCTTGTAAAAAGTCACATAAGGAGGTAGCAAAATACCTAATATTTTGTGTTTCTTTTTGAAGAAAGACTGTCATACATAAAGAAATATTAGAAAGTGCTACAGATTTATACGTTAAGTAATTAAAATTAATAGAAATAATAATAAATATAGTATGTTCATTTCTCTTGTTAACCCACTATTCTTTTGACAGGCTATGGCTATACAGCTGGCAGAAGGTAAATGTATAGCAATGGAAGTTAAAGCTACAGATCCGAATATTAATGTCGTGTGTGAGTTCAGAAAATTGTGTGGTCCTAGAGATCCGGTAATTTTGTACATATTTTCTATTATACAATATTTGGGTGTATTTATTGATAAAATATATTTATATATTTTATCAATAAATCAAACTAGCCAAGCGTTTCTTAACTTCAGAGTCAATCCCTGCGGCCACAGTTCGTTACTAGAAATTATTGCTAGAAGGGTCGCGCAGCCACGCGACAACTTGCAGCGCCGCACTGCCACTCCTTTACCTTCTAATTGCTATGATCTTCTTTCCCATTAATTAGATGCAAATTGGTTTGTAATATTTTGCCTCAAAATCCGCTGTCAGCTTTTTTGCGTGTTTTAAGGGAAAAGGCTGTGAAAAAGGTGAGATGTAGACTGTAGTCGCACCTTTGCACTCGTGCTGCTGTGCTGTAATGGAATACCAAACATTATAAAAAAATGTTTGTTAAAAGCCATAGAGTTCAGCGTTGCCAGATTGTTACTTTTGTAACATTTTGCTTTACTTCTAGCCCTCTTATGTTACTCAACGTTGCACACACGTTGCACAACTCAAAATGTTTCTTAAATGTTACTTTTGACGTATCGCATAAGGGTCAATATTATCCAATTCTCCAGCCATACCACCGGTAATAATAAAATAACAATATTGTTTGAAAAACCGCTGGAACGGGATAAAACGATAATACAAACTTTTCAATTCAATAAATAAATAAATAAATATTCTACAACATTCTACACAAAGCTATCTAGGTCCATGATAAGCATAGCTGAGTGTTAATACTGTTTTGTTGTCTTTGTTAGATCAATAGTTATCTTCTTCGAGTCAATGGCCAGATACAAGACTTGATGGCTTGATTTTTATATTTTGTCGGCCCAAAACTTGGTCACAGTCACAGCGCTATCCGTTGCCCTAAAGGTCCTCGGTAGTCCAGGTGGAGGGGTACAGTGGGCAGGAGCGCAAATGCGACATGGGCTGAGATTGGGCCCCACACTCGCAGTCCACTTGCGATCGGTCGATATAGCCCCATTTTGCCATATTTTCCTTGCAGCGGCCAACTTGGGTCCGCAGGCGATTTAATGACTTCCCGGTTGGCCACTGGAGATGATGTTCAGGCGGCAGTTCTTCTTTTGGTATGATAAAACCTGCCGGTACCGGCTATTTTTCTACCCACATTTGCTCTCTTACCCGCTGTGGGGCACAGTCTGCAGCCTGAGTGGTTCTCATGAAGCTCCGACGGCTTTTTAAACGGACTGGAGGCATTTCGTAGCTATGCAGAGGGTGTCGGGAATCTGTTTCCTGTCTCCATTTCTCCACCGCACAAGCTACGTCTCGCCGAACATCTGGTGGAGCTATGCCTGCAAGAGGGTATAGCATGTTCAATGGGGTAGGTTTGAGGCAGCCCGTAATGATCCTATATGTTTCATTTAACGCCACATCAACGTCCTAGGCGTGGGCGGATCGATGCCACACTGGACACGCGTATTCTCCCACAGAGAAAGACAGTGATAGTCCGGTTGTACGGAGAACATGAGGAGCTGCTCCCCAAGATGACGAAGCAAGACGCCTCCGAAGATTATTTCTGGTCCCTATTTTTTGCTTGATGTTTCGGAAATTGTCGGAAAGTCAGCGCTCTGTCCAGGGTTACACCAAGGTAGCGTGGGGTTGCGCAGTGCTCAATGTTGACGCCTTGCCACGATAGCCTGAGAGCTCTGGTCGCTTCGTGATTGCGGAGGTGAAACGCACACGATTATGTTTTGGACGGGTTTGGTCGAAGGGCGTTCGCGTCGCAGTATTCACCAAGTGCGTTCAGCGCGGTTGTGAGCAATGCCTCAGCATCTTCGAAACTAGGCGCTTGAGTAGAAAGTGCGAGGTCGTCCACGTAGATGAACCGCTGAGTGCCAGGTGTTTTTGGTTGGTCGTTTGTGTAGAGGTTAAATAAGGTAGGAGCCAGTGGGGAGTCCGTTTTTTGAACACGCCATCTGCTTTTAGAGGAGTTTAAGTGCATTTGAAACCTCCGATTATTTAAAATTTCCCTTAAGATGTTGACGAAACCCAGATCCTTATTCACTTCTTGGACCTTCGTCAGTAGTCTTCTTATACTTACCGTGTCGTACGCAGCTGCGAGATCCACAAATACAACTCCGGTGACAAATTTTGGTTTCGAAGCCATCTTCAATGTGCTGAACGAGGTTTAGAGTTTGACCAGTACATGACTTTCCGGGCCGAAATCCAGCCTGTTCAGGTATAATCAGCGTCTCCAAGACCGGAGTGAGGGGGTTCAGTAGCATCCTCTCAAGCAGCTTGAATGAATGGCATAGCAGTGAGATCGGACGATAACTGTTTGCCAAGCTAAAGCTAACCCTAAAGCTCGGTAAGGACCCATCGGACCCAAACAGTGTTTGGGTCCGATGGGTCCTTACCGAGCTTTTGGGATTGCCACGACTTTAGCACGGCGCCACAGTTTTGGTATCTTTAGATCTCTAAGGCATGAGTTAAACATAGTTAAAAGCCATGATGCCCCAGGTCCCATGTGCTTAATTTGTTCAACTGTAACGTCATCCATGCCAGCGGCTTTGCCACATTTTAGAGACTGGATGCCCTGTATGATATCAGCCAAATCGAACGGCTTACTTATTATGTCTGAATTTTCTGCAGATTCACGAGTGGTTTTGGGTTTCTGCAAGTGGCGTGCGGGTTGCCCGTTGAGTATCAATTGATGAGCAACCTGGTTGGCGGAGACCAGACCAGGATTGCAGGCTGTGGGCGGGTCGCCAGTAAGCTTCTTAATAGTTTGCCAAGCTTTTTTGCTGCTATGTGTCAGGTCCACATCGGTGACGAGTTTTATCCAGCTTTGCTTGCAACTTTCACCCACTGCACGCAGAAGCTCTTCGCCGGCTGTCAGGGTTTTCTCGGAGAAGAAGAATAGTTCTCTTCTGTGAAAGCCATAAACTTAGTAATGCCACAGTAATACTATCTATAAGCCTACCAGTAGTTTGACTTCTTTAGATACTTCACAAAAAACTCAGTCAAAGATTATGGTTCTCATCATCATCAGAACAGCTTCATGGTACCATATGAATGCATTGCCTTACAAACGGAAAGTGTTTGCAAAATTTCATCAAAATCGGTTGACCATATCTGCTTCAAAATCGAGTTGCAAGATTTGACCTACATGACATACATTGAAAAAATAAATTAACTGAGTTTGCGCTCGTGGATCCTGCCGCTTGTTGCGCCTGTACAACTCATAGTACACCCGCGCAAGTACCAAGTCCACCGACTGTAAAAATATAATAAGACTGTGGTGATACCAGCGTAGGATTAACAATTTTCAAAGATCTCCATTAGTACGGGCCCAGGGGTGATAGGTGGCGCCCGGCGGACGAGCCGTCCGGGTACCGGCCCATAGTGTTGCTCGACGAGGTGGGCAAGCTCTTTGAAAGAATTATTGCCAAGCGCCTCGTTGACCATCTCTCGGGCCGGACCTGGCGAATACCCAATTCGGCTTTCGCCGGTGGCGTTCCACTTGGCCTAACACAACGACCTACAGACAGTGCGGAGTCAACTCAGGCGTCGAAGGTCGCATAACGACTTCCGTACCCCATGATCGCGGGCCCCCCGGCCCCCCGGTGGCGGATGTTACCCTAACAGAGACAGATAGGGACACCGTGGTCCTCACACCCGAAGGTGACCAGGTCAAAAAAGATGGCTTTGGGTCGGCCGGGGTGCAAGAGATATGTCTCCGGCTATCTCACCTCCGTCAACCGACAACCTACAGACAGCTCGTTGTCTGTGGGTCGTAGGTTACCGGGGATGTGATTGCGCACGCTGTGGCGTGTTTTAGTCGGTTCGACTCCGGCATAACCACCGAGGGAGGGGGAATCCGTGGTGATTTTACGCAAATAAAAAAATGGCAATTGCGTTAACTGTTGACCCAATAAGGTGGTGGAATTGGGTGAAATGGTCCCCGGAAAAGCACAGATCACCTGTCCGGTCTACGGCATGTCCCTCCCTGGAAGCAAATAAGTAAGGCGGTGGAAACGGCACACGTCCATAGGTCACCGTAACCACTTTTAATCAGGATCAAGATTGAGCATTCCCAAAGCCACGTTACCTCGGGCTCACCCTCTACCATACTCTCACATAAAAGAACCATTGTCTCAACAACCGAACAAAAAGTGGCAAGCAGGAATAATTTGGTTCGAAGGCTAACATCCACATCTTGGGGAGTAGCCTCACTCTCTCATTTTCAGCAGGTGAGGTCGCAGGTCCGGTATGGCACCGCTCTGCGCATGCGAATGAAGTTGATGCTGCCCTAAATAACACATGCCGTATTATAACGGGCTGCTAAACAAACTGTATCCACTCGCTGGTATCGCTCCATCAAGCGAACGTAGCGTTGAGAAGAGAAAACAGGAGACTGATGCACGGCACCTACTCTTTCAACATGTGATACCCAGCTTCCGCCTTAAAAGCAGAAGGACCTTCCTTCGATGTACAGCTTGTGAAGGGTGGAGACCGTATGACGCACGGAAAATACACACCCCCCTCCCCCCCCCCTTAGACAATATCCAGCCTAGATGAGACCGTATGGCGTACGGAAAAGACCACCTGGGGCATGATCTGAAATGGTCCACCTCAAAGTCCTTAGACGCGGGGAATGGTGGCTGTGACCGTGGTGCATCTCTGCAGTTGATGAACCTGTCGTGCCCGCTGTGCCCCTACACCTGCACAATTACTAGCCTGAATGAAGCGACGAAAGGTGCGGTCAATATCGCCGAGTTTTGGACTGGACGCATCTTACTATTTTAAACTGTTGCCGCTGACACGAATAAGAAGATCAGGTGGACCATGTGCTTCTCTGCCAGTTTAGAGGTACAAAAAAGGCATGCGGTTTCAGTCGATTATGGTTATCCGAAAGAATATTCATACAATGCAAAATAAAAAAACTTTTCGCCCGAAAATGTCATGTCTTAGGTTGTGGTCACAATCTAATCCTGGCAACACTGATAGAGATGTAAAGAATTCAAGATTTTGTTGTGTGGGTGAATCTTTTTTTGAAAATGTTGCGAGATATGCTAACTAGAGATGGGACTTTAGGAAATAAAGCACAATTTCAAGAACCCTAGAAAACACTTGTAAACTTACCTATCTATGAATTTGGGGCATTGTTCAATATTTGGGTTGACCTTACTACCAAGTTGTAACTTCAAATCGAATTCCTTAATTAATAATTAATTTGTAATTTGTTTTGTTAAATGGTCCATGGATGAGACTGTGGACCCCGTGGGTATGTGAATCACGTGTTGAGAATCTCTGACCTAGTACAAATTGACCTCTCCAAATGTACTCCTTTCATTTTAATTTGTAGGCACATTACATTTTACAAATCTTATAGAAAATTTCAGAACTCTATAACCTGCATGTGGAGGTCAATTCACCCATTTATAACAATCTATTATGTTAGCTAATTAATCGTCTTCTATTAATTAATGGTTTTGTAACAGAGTCAACATCATTTTGCCAGTGTAAAGTTATATTTTGTTTAGAAAATTATATTACTCAATGATGAGACTCCAACATCAAGCTGTTAAAAATTCTATCGGAGCTATGTTAGCCATGTCTGTCATTAATATATGTTTCAGTGTGTCTAGAATTTACAGGGCTGCTGGCTAGTTAATGAATAAAACCCAAGTCCATAGGTACATGAAACCATTTTAATTTGCAGGATTTATGTCGCCAATTATACCCTGACTCAATTAGAGCTCAATATGGAAAAAGTATTGTTCAAAATGCTGTACATTGTACTGATCTTCCAGAAGATGGTGCATCAGAGGTGGAATATTTCTTCAAACTTTTAGCTAATGAATAATATTGTTTTATTTCTTTGATAATTATTATTATTATAGATACACTGAATTATTGTTTAGCTTTATAATCGTTTTTAACTACGAAATCGTTACCTTCTATTTCAATTTTATCAACCATCCATTTCCTGTTTACTCTGAAATAAATAAAATTTGTATTTATTACTGTATACATTGTGTACTATGAATTTTCAGTGGCCCAATGTGATTTTATATTTAGAACGCACCTGCAGTCGTGTCCACATTTGTTAGAACTACATTTAGGACATGGGAAATGACATCCTGGGCATTTTTCATCTAAACAGTCGCACAAATCTTTACCAGTTGCCGCTATGTGTCCAGATTCATTGTATATACTTTTACTTTTGCTTTTACGGCTAAAAAAGAGAATCTTATTATAGGCAGGTACATAGATATACGTAGTTAAAATCTCGATACTTATTCACTTACCTAGAAGAAACCGACTTCATGAAATAGCTTTTGCGATTGATTTTGCGCCGTTCTCGGGCTGATGTTTCCGGGTCGAAATTGTTTAGGAAATGCATTCTTAGTATGTCTCGTCACGTATCGTCCTATTCAATATTATTTTTGTTTACAAATACAGAAACGTTTGACGTACTCATACTATTTAAACAATGTGTGTTGCCTTTATACAGTTTATACATGCCTTTATACAATGTGTTAGGGATATTCGATATACATCGATGCATCGAAATCATCGATGTTTGTAATGAAAAGCATCGAATCGATCCGATGTTTTGAAAATCTTTCAATATACTCGATGACCACGTAGTGATTATATCCTCTTTGGTTTGACCTTAGTAAAAAAAAAACTTAAGTTTGACTACTAAAATTTTACGTATTTATGAACGCAACATTAATCCGAATTCAACCTCTTAAAGTCGAAGAGTCGTTGATCCTGAAAGAGATTGACAAAAGAATGGGTGTTATAGAGAGAGTAACTCTTTTCGCTGTGGTCACAATCTTGGACCCCAGGTTTAAGAAAATGCATTTCACGGACTCACTCGCTTGCTCCATGGCTGTTTCTAAAATCAAGGAAATGATAAAAACTAGAAAACAAAATAACGTCGTGCAATCTGATTCTTCAGATCATTCTAACAAAGCCGAAGAAACATTTTCTCTGTGGGATAATCACCACAAATTAGTCCATAAGAGTTGGAAAAGAGGCAGATTAAATGGTAGGAACTTCAGTTCCATCTGAACGTTTATTTTCAAAAGCAGCACAAATCGTCAATCAACAACGAAATAGTCTCAAAGGCAAACGTTTAAATAAACTATTGTTCTTGCAAAGTCTTCCAAAAGAACACTGGATATAGGACGTTAATTCTATCATATTTCTAATATTCTTTTGACAGACTTTCAAAAACTTCGCAGGTTATTCAGTGTTTTTTAATTTGATTCTTTGTAGAATATAATGCACATTTTTCTGATACATGGTTTTTACATGTGTCTACTTTCTCATTACGAAAGGAGTTAATTCCATTATTTTATGAAAGATTAATATCTAACGTATAATAAAATAATGGATTTAGCTCTTTTCATAAACTTCAGTTGTAAAAAAATTTACTATGAAAAGATGGCCTCGTTTGAGATGGGTCACTTTCCACATTAGTTGAGTTTTGTAATAAAATTTTAGAAAAAGTACTCGATGTCAAAAAAACGTCGATGTTTTCATTCGATACATCGAAAGACATCGATGCATAGTTTTGATGTATCGAATCAACAAAAACATCGATGGTTTTTCAAAGTGGACACCCCTACAATGTATCAATGTGTTATCACAGATAATATAAGTAAATTCAATTCTTGTTGTTTTTTTTAAGTTTTTTGGCTTGGTTACAAGACCTTTAAGCCATGTCTTTGTTTAGTTTGTTTATTCACTTTTCATGACGATGACGATGAGTGATGATTGCCATGACGATGACGATGAGTGATGATTGCCATGACGATGACGATGAGTGATGATTTCTGCTTCAGTAAAGTTGTGGGGACTTTACTGAAAGCTCTCATAAAAACTCGAATTTACACCAATTTCGGAAAATAAAATAATACTGCGATGTGCGTTTGTCAGGGTGTTGTGAAAAGTTATTCGGTACTATGAGATTGTTGTTAAATGAAATTGTACGGTCAAAAAGAAGATACAATAATATTGGTTCTTCAGCAAAATTGGTGTGATATCTGCAGCTACAAACACAAACATATTATAAGGCAACATTTAAAAATAATAAATACATTTTTATAATTTTAATTTGTTAATTTTAATAAATTTACATAAAATGTAAACTAGGGAAGTGTACACAAGGGATAGGAGAAGTTTGATGGAGCTAGGACGAGGGACATGTGGAGGGAGCACATCATATAGAGAATAGAGCATTCTAGGACAGCTGAACAACAAATGTTGTGAAGAACAAATGATCCGCCGTACCATCATCCAGACCACACTCACAGAGAGAAGAATTCCTTATCCTAAGTTTGGACAAAAATACTGAATAGTGGTTCAGACGCAGGCGACAAATAGTGGAGGTCGTCTCCTTGTCTGTCTGGAATTTGGAGAACCAGGGCTTGGAGGGGAGTCGGGTTGAATATCAACATAGAATTTACCTCTCACCGTCTTGGAAATACACCAAGCTTTAAACCACGAACTATATAAAGCTGGTTTAAGGGAGACAATAAGGTCATGGCCGTAAATTTGCCGATGCTCAGTCCCAATTTGAATAGCTTGTCTAGCATAAGTATCCACATATTCATTCCCAGTGATTCTCGAATGGCCAGGAATCCAAGATAGAACTATGTTAATTCCAAGACTGTGACATAGACAGAGTTCTTCCCTTATCTGAAGGATAATGGGAAATCTGGATTTAGATATAAAGGGGTTAGATAAGATAGCCTGAAGGCAACTTTGTGAGTCGGAAAACATTACGGAGTTATTTAAATTTTATTATGAGTTTTAATGAAACGGATGGCTTCTAAAATAGCAAAGGCTTCCCCTGTAAATACAGAGGTGGCCGATGGTAACTTAAAATTTAATATAATACGGGTAGATGGAATCCACGCCGCTGAGCCTACTGTGCTGTCATTACAAACTTTTGAAGCATCCGTGAAAAAGGCAGTCCAGTCTTTAAATTTAGCAATTTTTTATTTATTTAGTTATATTATTTGCCTCCAGAGAACCTTTACCAATAACAAAGTTCAGTACGACATTGGGCTGGAATAGTATGGAATTGAAAGAGAATAAAGAGGAAGTAGAGGACTTTGATAGAATGGGTTGGGAAGCTGGGTGAACTGGAGGTAAGCATGGAAGAGTATTGCGTGGGCCTTGCACTGTCCTGTGGGAACTGGACAAGATAGACAGAGCTTCTAATTTGCGAAGCTAAGGGTGGTTAGAATTTTGTATTAATTTAAGAAAGAAACGATTAGCTAGAAACTGTCTTCGAAGAGAGAGAGGAGGATCGCCACACTCGACCTGCATGGCGTTAATTGGTGAGGATTTCATAGCTCCTAGGATTATTCGGAGGCTGTAATTTTGTCTAAGTTTTGGAGACCAGAGATGTTTATGGGGTTCAAAAGAAACATGCCATAGTCCATATGGCAACGGACGATGACATTGTAGGGAAGATTTTGAGTAACGGGGTGCACTCCCCACTAAACACCAGATAAGGAGCGCAGCACATTAATGTTCCTCTCACGTTTCTGAACCACATATACCAAGGAATTTCACTTCGTTTTTTGAGGAATACATTCAGAATTAATTTAAATAAGAAGGGGTTGTCCCATCCCTTCTTATTAAAATATTTATTTTTCTTTGTAAATACAGCAGCAGTACTTATGGAGGCAGATAAGGGTAGGCCATGTTGGAGGAGCCAGTCAGAAAGGTAGCCAAGAGCCGAATTCAATCGCGATTCCGCCTCAATTCATTCTGACTTCGCGGAAACATAAAGGGCCATATTATCTGCATACTGCAGAGCTTGGCAAAATGGTTCAACCGTTTGTTCAAGATCATAAGTACTGTATAGTAGACTGTATAGTAGAGGGCTTAATACTGAGCCCTGAAGTAGGCCTTTCCAAACTGTACGGGAGGGAGAGGGGTATTTTGAAGTTTGATATAAATTTTTCTGTTCCGTGTTTGTTAAGGACTGAGTTTTGGCGCGAGCGCGGGAAAACGCGCATCATGGTATTATTTTATTTTTCAAAATTGGTGTGAATTCGAGTTTTTATGTGTAAAAATGGTGGATTTTTAGACATAACGTCTTGGACAATTCGCACAAGTGTAGGAGTGGCATAATACAGTGAATTGTGACATTTCGTGTTCGTTCCAAATCTCCTGGGGGAGCTTTCAGTAAAATCCCCACAACTTTACTGAAGCAGAAATCATCACTCATCGTCATCGTCATGGCAATCATCACTCATCGTCATCGTCATGAAATGTGAAGTGATAAACAAAACTAAATAAAGACATGGTTTAAAGGTCTTGTAACTAAGCCAAAAAACTTCCAAAAAAAATTGTTATGGACTTGTGGACTTGTATCCAGTTCCAGTTGCCAATAAAATCTTTAAAAAAAAATCTTTGTGATGTGACGGCTACTGGCTACTGGCCATGTTATTGTTATATCCATGTGGTGATATTTATTAAGAAATATTTTAGAGATTACATATACAGTGTACTGCATGATAATATTTAAATAGTTACTGTATCAACATACACTCACAATGGCTGACACTAGCAACAAGGAATCGTCTGTTACAAAAGTGCCTATGATTTATGTTTGTGGAGGTATTGTTTTTATTTTAACATCTAAGTATTTAGCTCTTTTAAGTAAAATGGATAGTGTGATTCAAAACACACTGCAAAATTCTAAATGTGGATAAGAACGACCAAGTCTGGCTGCAGGCAACCATGCCTGTTCGTCTAGGCGGGCTCGTCATTCCCCAAATTACCAACGTAATTCTACCAGCTGGTTTATCTTCGGTGCATGGCACGGATGTATTAGTTAGAAAAGTCCTAACCACTAGCCTTACTAATTCAGAAGTGCCAGGAAAGGCCGAAGCCTTAAATGGTTGGAAAATGTTTTGCCCAAACGCTGATTTGCTAGCCAACCCATCTTCCCAGAGACAATGGGACGTGCCGCTATGCAACATGGTAAGAAAACATCTCATTTCTACATCAACCAATGTCGCCGAGCGTGCTCGCCTTTTGGCTGTGGGGGAATGGGAATCCGGTATTTGGCTTCAGGCCCTACCAGCGCCCAAGATTGGTACCATGTTGGATAATAACATCTTCTGTATCAGTGCTTGCCTTCGTTTAGGTGCTCCTTGCGTTTCTCCGCATTGATGTTGCTGTGGAGAAGAAGTTGGTAGCCTTGGATACCATGGTCTCTCATGCAGTCTCATGGAGCATGGGACGGCTTTCATGGCATGCAAACATCAATGACATAATCTGTCTGTCTCTTGTCACCGCTGGCATTCCAGCGCTTTTAGAACCTGCTTGTCTGGTTCGTGACAATAGCAAGGGCCCAGATGGAATGTTGTTGGTGCCTTGGAAGACGAGAAGGCATTTGGTGTGGAATGCAACATGTGCTGACACCTTTGCGCCTTCACATCTTCCAGGGGCTTGGGACTGCCTGCACTGCTGCTACATCTGCAGAGACCCTCAAACGGCCCAAATATAGTAATTTAAGTGATTCAAATAATTCTAATGTACATATTGTTTTACCAACAACATAGGTATGCTATGTATATTCTCTCCTTACATACTCAAAGAAAACCCTTAACTTCTTAAAGCTTGTTTTGGTATTCATAATTCCCTGAGATTTACTTCTTTTATTGAAACTTTTAATGAGTACAGTTAACCTAATTTATTTGTTTCCCCTGATCTAATTTGTTAATAAGATTGATCTTGAAGTTAGCGTATGGTATGTTATCACAGGCTGGTATTAGCAACTCCATGTCATGACGTGGTTTTTGTGTGAGAGTGGGATTTTACTCAATAAATAATGTTGAATTACTTAAATGTTTTCAGAGTGTCACCGAGAAAATGAAATTAAGCCAAGAGATCCCATAAGATGCAGAGAGTGTGGCTACAGAATTATGTATAAGAAACGTACAAAAAGATGTATCCTTTTAAAAAATATTGTAATCAAACTTCACTTAAATTTGTCTTTTCTATCATGGTGTGATATGTGCATGGACTATATGGCTTTTTTATTACTAATAGTAAGGTGGTGATATGGCTAAACATATATCTTTCTACTACATTAATAAACAAAAGTAGCCATAATGTTTGTATAAAACACTAGCAGCGCCTGCAGACTCTGTTCCGCGTTAGAAATATTTTTGTCCGGGCCCATATGTTCCGCGTAATACTTCAGGTTAAAAGTTCGTGATAAATAATAATTATGATGAAGTTTTTTTTCATTTCGGTTTTTTGTTTTTTTTTGTTACTGTTTTTGTTGTTATTTTACTTCGTACTTCG
Organism: Eilema caniola; assembly: GCA_949126895.1. NCBI lineage: Eukaryota > Metazoa > Arthropoda > Insecta > Lepidoptera > Erebidae > Eilema > Eilema caniola. The sequence continues at coordinate 11,916,005 of OX421463.1, read as the reverse complement.
TGTTTACTTCGTAGACGTCGTAGACCACGTCCCTTCCCCCACAACGCTGGACGCGATGCAATCGGATAGATACTGCCTATATCGCCACGCAATGGCCAGCCAGGGCGCCGCGCACCGCACGTTATTATTTTGCTAATAACTTTGAAGATATTTGTTTAAACTGTATAGAGTAAAGAGCACAAATATTTTACATTAAATTTCCGTTCTAACAAACACATTTATAAATATACAGGGCAATACCATATGGGCAAAATAAGCTTCACGAAAATTCATTATTTTTAATCCACAATAAACAGTAAAAAGCAGTTATTGAGAGTTATCCGTAGGAGATAGGCATATGTTATCGCGGACTTTCTTACAGATTTTGATACCTACGTTCTTTAATATTGTAGTACATTGTATTGTTCTATCCTCAACAGTTTTCGCAGCACATGCGATGAAAGCAATTTTTTTTACAACTTGGATTAAATTATTCAAGTTTAAGTAAAGATGTATAACTAATTTTGGAAATTATTATAGCCTATGACACTCCACAATACCGTAGCTTCCTATTGTTGAAATAATTTTGAAAATCGGTTCAGCAGATCCAGAGATTACAATGTCACAAACTCACAAACGTTACTTCTTTATAATAGATATGTCGCCGCCAACTAGCTTAATCAGCCGTTCAAATAACTACCTAGGCAGTTAACTAAACGGCGGCGGCGGCGCCGTCCAATTAACGGCATGAATGGTGTTCAGCCATTTAATTAAAAGGCTAGGCAAATAGCTTGGATTGATGACGTTTAACTACTTGCCTAGCCATTTAATTAAACAGTTAGAAAAATGATTTATTTCTGCATGGTTATAAAAAAAAAATAACCACGAAGACTTAATGCAGGAGCTACGCTCCGTTCCGCTCCGCTCCCGCATTAGCTTTCTAACCTAACCTAAACAAGTCGGATTGCGCAGCTATCACCATAAAACTATCACTGATTTTCTGTGAATACACCTGTGTCTACTACCTCGGGGATTTACCTATGTAATTTTCTATCTTATTTCGAGGTAGTGCCCCATCTTACGATTGGCCTTAGCTTTAGCCAGCCAGATTATTAAACAATGTAATAAACGAGACGGCTGAATATCATTCAGGGCGTTAATTGAATGTCGCCGTGTAGTTAACTGCCTGGGCAGTTAATTGAACGGCTGATTAAGCTAGTTGGCGGCGACAGATATACTATTTAAAGTAATTTTCGTTTGGTATATGATCCAATAAATGCTCTGTATATTATGTTTCATACTGACTTATTGAAGTGACTATACCAACAAATTTATTGAGTAAACCAACAATTTAAAAATGTCCAAATATTGGTGATGACATACATTCCATGACTGCATCATACTAAAATTAACTTTTGATATATTATGCACATTGCCACACTAATACTTGCAACAACGAATGCATAATATCCCCCTGTGGAATGTGAACCTCTCCACAAGAATATAGGTACCCTGCACACAAATTCAAATTACATAATTGGAATGGTTTATTAGTGTTCAGCCATGTTTGGCATGTCCTGCCAATTTTTGGCTAAATCAGGATACCTTATATCGTTAGTGGTTATAACGAAACCATATTTGTTGTATGTGTTAATAACTATGTGTTTCAACGAAGAATAGGATTTAACTAGTAATTATTTAAATCACATGGCATGTGTTATTTTTTGTACTTTGTCAGTCAGCAGAAAAACAATGAAACAAAAGAAGCCTAATTTGTTTTCACTGTTTGAAATGACTATTTAACTTGTAATACAATCTAACTATACTATTTGTGCTGGTCATATCTTAATCATTTAACACTCAGTAGTATAACTGCTGACTGCTCTCGTATTGTTAAAATGTTTCTCAATTGACCTGAATTTGTATGCATCTTTTTTATATAAAGTTGTATGTAAAGGTGCAACCGTATCTCCTTTATTGACAGTACATTAAAGATATTTTTAACATAATTAATAAAATATGCCATCTTGTAAGTAATTATTGTATGCATATATTTTTTCCTTACATACATATAAAATCGTATATTTTCAATTGAAACACATAGTACTTGCATGTATTCATTCGGTTTGTCTTTATGCGGAGCACATATTAATTATATTACGCATGATGTTGAGGTTTTACTAATTATAATAATGCTTTTTGGTTTAGTTATGCTTCATTTTTTATCAGTTCAGGTAAGATACTTTTTAGTATTATCTTGATGCTATGGTTTAATTTTTTTTTACACTTACGTAAATAACGTAGAAAGTATTGAAAATGCATCTTGAAATGAAATCACCTGTATATGACTTGTAAATGTTACTGTGAATGCCCGAAATTAAGTGTATGTTAAAATAAGATAACATCCAACAAGATTTTTGGCGAATGTCCTCTATTTACCCTTGTACATAAACTGTAAATCGCTTAATCTAAGATTCACTGTATCTCTTCTGTGTATGATAACATGCACCGGTGTATTTACGATTTAAGTATAAATTAAGAATAGTTTCACACTTACATCATCGATTTTGGTGATCACAGTAACAAATACAATTCAGAGTCGTAGTCATTTCTCTTTCACTACTCGCCAAACTTTATAATCCCTTAAAAAATCTCATGGCTTTTTTAAGATAATTTCATATTATCATAATTTTGTTTAAAAAATCGCTTACAATATATCTAAAGGTGATATTCAATCGATGGATCGCTTTGACCATCCTCTTTCACTAGATAGATCCCACCATATATAATGCACGTTTTGAGCAACAAATCGATCGAAATTCTGGTTTCGGAATGGCATATTTGGATTGAGATTGCATATTAGTACCGACCGTAAGTAATACATTCGCGAAACCTACCTATGTCAAATGATTCTTTTAGAAGTACCTAACATGTTTGAGAAATAAAAGTTTGTCAAATGATTAGTTTTTCAAACGTTGTTTGTAAAATGATTGTTTGTTATATGTTTTTTGTTAAACAATAGTAAACCAGGTAAATTGCCTAACTAAAGTGAAAGTTCATTATTTTTAAATTTCAAAATAGGTCAAGGCAAAGCTTATAACATTTTAGCGTTTAGTCTCAAAATGTCAAGTGGTTTCAAAATGTCCAAGTCTCAAAATGTCCAAGTCCCAAATTGTCCAAGTCTCAAAAAGTCCAAGTCCCAAAATGTCAAAAGCATTTAAATGAAAACTACCGGGTGTAAGGGGAACGTTCCCGAAGCCGAAGGCCCGTGGTAGTACTCCAGATATACTACATATATTTCTTTTTCAATTTGGCGAAAAAAAATGTTTTTTCAATTTAAAAAAAAACTGCGTTTTTTAGTACTATTTATACTCCATCGTACTAGCAAAGCTCAGTGAAACGATAATTTCGTAATAAAACATCACTACAGAAGAAAAACAAATGGCGACAAGCGCGTGCTTTTTTTGTTGCGATGTTTTTTCATGTAATTGTCGTTTCATTTGGGCTTTCCTAAGACGATAGAGAATAAAAAATGCTAAAAAATGAAAAACAAAATGTAAAAAATAATTGCAAAGATTTTTTTTTCGCGAAATCGAAATTTTATGTACCTAAGTCAAAAATTTAATTCTGACATTAGCTATCAATACAATTATATAAAGTTCAAGTACGTAACATCCAAGTGTGTAACATCCAAATATCACGACAATTATAATAATCTATTTACTGGAATCACCAATAACCACAACATTTATGATCGGTGAAATATTGGAATCGACCTATCATCACGGACAGGATTATTGTCGCTAATAAGCCTGACATAGTGGTAATGTAATAGATTGATTAGAGCGCCTTGCAATGATTGTTGATAAAAACCTCATGAAAGCCGAAAAAGACAAACAAATAAAATATTTGGCTATGGCTCATGAGGTAGTCGACATGTGGAATGTTGATTCGGCAATCATTGTGCCGACTGTCATATCAGCCCATGGGCTGATTGCTAAGATCCTCGACCAACACCTTAAGAGGCTCTCGTTAGGCAGCTGGGTCAAGGGCCCGATGCAGAAGGCGGTACTCCTCGACACGGCACGTATTGCGAGGAGATTCCTTTCTCTGGAGCCCTAACCACCAGTAGCTTGGTCCCTGTACCCGATGCCGGTGGGATCCTATTTTTATATTTTTAAATATATGTTTTTATATTTTCTGTATGTATTTAAAAATATAATTTATAAGAAATCAAATGGAAATAAAGAGGAATAATAATAATAATAAAAAAACTACGATCAGGCGAGGTGAAGTCAAATTGACGAGTCCTATATATTAAAAAAAAAAACTTACCATCAGGCGAGGTGAAGTCAAATTGACGAGTCCTATATATTAAAAAAATAAAATAAAAACTTACCATCAGGCGAGGTGAAGTCAAATTGACGAGTCCGAGCCAAATCGCAAATTTTTTTTTTCGCCAAATCGAAAATGAATATGCCTTCGGCTTCGGGAGCGTTCCCCTTACATCCGGTAGTTTTCATTTAAATGCCTTTGACATTTTGAGACTTGGAAATTTTGAGACTTGGACATTTTGCGACTTGGACATTTTGCAACCGCTTGACATTTTGAGACTTGGACATTTTGGGACTAAACGCATTTTAGGTTTCTTATTAAATTCTAAACAGTGCCGGATTAGCCACGTAGCAAGAGTAGCAAATGCTAAGGGCCCCGCGAATAGGGGGCCCCGCGCACCAACGCCTGTCTGACCATAAAATTCTTTCATGGTTCAACTCTAAGCCCAAATCAACTAACTGACCTTAGGCAAATTGGTTCAAATAGCTCTTTTCTAAGTATCATGAATGTCATTCCATCATCATCATCATCAGGCTATATTAGTCCACTGCTGGACATAGCCCTCCCCCAATGAGCGCCATAGCGCCCTGTCTTCAGCTTGCCGCATCCAGCATCTGCCTGCCAGTCTTTCTTAGTTCGTCATCCCACCTGGTCGGAAGGCGTCCTACACTATGTTAATGTCATTTACTGACATCAATATAATAAATATGATTGAACTAATAACAATAGCTATTATCGCTGATTACGAATTATTACTTACAAAAAGTATTAATAAACATTATTATAGACGCTTTTAATCATCTTCAACGCTATCTCATATAATTGTCAAGGAATAACGCAGGGCGACATATAATCCTTGGTGCCTGGCCCATCTTGGGGTGCGAGGTCGCGTAATTTCTACCTTGGTTTCCCCCTTTGAACTTCGATCCTGGGCAGCGGAAGCAAGGGGGCTAGTGAACCCTGGGCAGCGGTTAATACACTCCCACTTCTAGGAACTCTGTTAGCCGTTGACGAAAAACCCATAAACTGACCCTATTGCATGCGATATGCGATAAGTCGTGGGAAGCAAGCTCGGTGGGGAGGGTTTCGAAGGATCCCCTAGAAGACCCTACAAGTGTCTTTCTGATTGTAGAGGGCGTAGTGAGCAGCAGTGGTAGACTGGGGTGTATGGGTGTTTCGCTTCGTCCAGAGGTGGGAGACATGGTCTGATACAGACCACCATTCAAGCCGAAAGCCCGACCCTGTCAGGAACTGTGGCTGTTAGTGGGCTACGAGGAAGGCAACCTCTATAAAAATAATTACATCCACGGGCGGACTGACTCGGTCTGGTGCAAACCTCGTCCGATCCGGCTTTAATCCTGAATTAACAGGACCGGTGGATATTCGGATCCGTGACTCTATGAGCACGGCACTAACCTCGAAAACAAAAAACACAGAGGTCGCGGTACTCGACACGGAGGTTCCGTTCGCAACCGCGGCGAAACATGTTTCTACATTGCCACTGCGGGTTGTCACGCACACACATGTTCGGTTTTATTCTCTCATCTGATTTTAATACTACAAATTTAAGAACCTTTAGCAAACTAAGGGCCCCTTTGTGGCATTTGCTACAGGCCCCGCGCTGTGTTAATCCGGCACTGATTCTAAATCAATATTATTAAACATTGTACACGTGAAAACTGTAAACGCAATGTAGACTGAGATAATATATGCGATATTCTCTTGCACTTCATACATTTGCTATGGTCGAACGGTTGGACTTAGCCTTGCAGGCAATCTCCGATTGGGGACATACCAACTTGGTCAACTTCAACTCAACCAAGACCCAGGCGTGTCTCTGCGAACCCCACTTTCCAAGGTGTTTCCGTACCGATAACCGACCGCCTTGAGCTTCTTAGCGTTTAACCTACCCTCAACTTTGGCCCAAACATGAGGCAAAGGCTCTACGCGTAGCTGCCAAAAAGCTGGGAATTCTATCGAAGGTGCGACAGTATTTCACACCAGCCCCTCTAGACAAGTGCCAATTCGTTGTCGGCTCAGAGGTTGAGCAGCTGTTCACCCCTTCTAGACAAGTGGCATTCGTTGGCCGGCGTCTGGTAGAACAGAATGACAAATGTATGGGGTTTGACGTATTTGACAGTCGTTAACGCACGCAACACACTTATATGGGGGCTGACCAGCTGCTCAACCTCTACCAAGCGCAAGCTCGATCGTGCATGGAATACTACTTGCACCTCTGTGATGGTTCAGCCAAATACGAGCTTGAAGCACTTGAGACGATAGAGAAACAAGCCAAGAGGCTCATCAACAACGAGCTACCAAGAAATTTAATGGCATATTGAGTTTGAGATTGAGATTAAGTAATTGTGAGACAATATTATGAGTACCTAGTTCATCTTCTTTGGCGAGAAGTGTAAGGTGCAGTACCTACCTGCCATTTAGAATTACAAGGTTATTAAATTTCTAAAATGTTACATTATTATTTATTGTGGAATACTGGTGCTTCAGGATGGCTTTTCATAAATCAGGTGAATGAATGTGCACAACTAACAAAATTAACTACCGGATTTTTTTTAATCAAGTTTTCAGCTTATAAGCAGCATGCTTCATATAAATGAATAAGAATCTAAGAAAGAAGTGTTTAATTTTCCTTGACTACAGTTTCCAGTGGTTGTATTTGATGCTCGTTGATAGAAGATGAAGATATTAAACTAGGTACTATGAAGAAAATAGTTTTATTGTATAATTATTAAGAATAAATAACATACTGTATATCTGCTGAATATTTATTTTCACTATTTTCCTTTACTCTTTTTTTTTTATGCCACTTAGGCGGCAGACAAGCACACGGCCCACCTGATGGGAAGTGGTTACCGTGGCCTATGGACGTTTGCAACACCAGGGGCGTCACAATCGTGCTACCGACCCTGTAGATACCTTCTAATATCCTTCTTGAAGAACCCCATATTGTAGTCGCTTGGGAAAACCACGGCAGGAAATTCATTCCACAACCTGAGCGTGCGTGGGATGAAGTTCCTTTCAAAACGCACGGTGCGTACCATTTCCGGTCGCAGTGTGTGAGGATGAATTCCCTGCCTATGGCGAGTGGTGCGATGATAGAATGCAGCGGTGGGCATCATGTCAAACAATTCATCTGAGCACAAACCATTGTATAGGCGGTAGAACATACACAGCGAGGCAAAGTCTCTTCTGAGGCTGAGAGGTTCCACATCGCCTGTGAGTATGGGATTGTCGACGAGCCTCAACGCCCGTCTTTGCAATGAGTCGAAGGAGCCAAGCTGGTATGCAGGCGCTCCGGCAAAAAGGTGACAGCAGTACTCCATGTGGGGCCGAATTTGTGCCTTATAAAGCAGAAGTCGTTGCCCCGCAGTGAAGTACTGCTTCGCCCTGTTGAGCACTCCAAGTTTCTTTGAGGCCAGCTTGACCTTGTCCTCCAAATGGTTGCGGAACTGAACGTCGCTTGAGATGTCGACACCTAGGATCCCAATACTCGAAGAGATGGAAAGTGGTGTGCCCAGGAATTGCGGCGCTACAATAAATGGGGTTTTCTTAGCGGTGAATACACATACTTGTGTCTTAGTGGGGTTAAATTGGACTAGGTTAAGTCGACCCCAATCGGATACTCCCGAGAGAGTAGTCTCGATTTCAGACACAAGTTGTTCGCGTCTCTTCTCCACCTCGAATTAAGGGATATTTGCACGACCCGTGTAACACGTATCCCCGGTACTGTCGTCCGCATAGCAATGAATAGATCCATCAGACAGCATGTCATTGATATGCAGCAGAAACAGCGTCGGGGATAACACGGAGCCTTGTGGGACACCAGCGTTTATGTCCATGCGGTCCGAGCAGCTGCCATCGACGACGGCTTGGATACTTCTGTTGGACAAAAAGCTGGCAATCCATTCACAAAGTCCCTCGGGGAGTCCGTAGCGTCCGCAACTTCGAAAGAAGACCTCTGTGCCAGACCCGGTCAAAGGCCTTTGCTATATCGAGGCTGACCGCTAGTGCCTCGCCCCGACTCTCGATAGTTTGCGCCCATCGGTGTGTGAGATACACAAGAAGGTCACCAGTGGAGCGACGGTGGCGAAAGCCATACTGTCGGTCGCTCAGTAGGTCGTTTCCCTCAAGGTATTCCAGGATCTGTGCGTTAATCACACGCTCCATTACCTTCGAGAGAAGGGAGGTTATAGCAATAGGCCTGTAATTGGACGGGTCTGTCCTGTCGCCTTTCTTAGGCACAGGATGCACGAATGCAGTCTTCCACGAGGCTGGGACTTGTCTCGCGGAGTAAGAGAGCGCGAAAAGCCGTGTAAGTACTGGGCACAATTCGGGGGCACAGTGCCTGAGCACCATCGCCGGTATACCATCCGGCCCACTCGACTTCCGAACATCCAGGGACTTGAGTTCCCGCCGAACCACCCGTTGCGTGATTTTAATTTCAGACATGAAAGTACCACAGTCGGGGACAATAGGTGGCTCGGCATTCCCGTCGTTCATCGTCGAGTTTGACGCAAAGAGATTACCTAAAAGATCGGCTTTCTCCTTAGCGCCATGAGCTAGGCTACCGTCGGGTTTTCGCAGCGGTGGAAGGCAGGAATGGCAGAAGTTTCCCTCGGCAGCTTTGGCGAGTGACCAAAATGCTCGACTACCGGATGGGTAACGAGTAAGCCGCTCGCCAATTCCACCGATGAACTCAAACTTCGCCCTGGCAGTAGCTTTTTTACTGGACCTTGAGGCGGCATTCAATTTCCGCTTCACTTCAACTATGTTAGGATCCTTATTGGCAAGTGCCGTGGTCCAAACCTTATATGCAGATTGCTTGCGGTCTCTAGCTTCTCTGCAAGGCCTATTAAACCACGGCCGTTTGCTCGCTCCTGTTGCGATCCAACGGTTGGGAATATAGCATTCCATGCCCGATAGGATCGTTTCAGCGACTGCTGTTGCACAGGAGCTTGGATCCTTAGAAGTGAAGCAAAGCCGCCTCCACGGGTACGACGAGAAGAATTCTCGCAGTCCGTCCCAGTCTGCCGACTTGTAGTGCCAGACATGCCGCCACTGAGGTGGCCGCGGTGGTTCTGGCCGCGCGAGAGTCACTTGCGCCCGGATGACGCTGTGGTCCGAAGTACCGAGAGGTGCTTCCACAGGTCCCTGTCTTCAAGGCCGTTTAGACGGCGACAACAAACGTCATCCCGGACGTACATGCATACCCCGGCTTTACTCAGGCAGTTATGCTCGAGTCTGTACCCGGGGTACATAAGGTAGGCTGTATCGGCCGGGCATGATATTTGGGTCTCCGTCAGAAAGAATAGGGTCGGCTTTGCTGTCTCAAGATGGTGGTGGACCTCGTTAAGATAGGAGTGGAGGCCCCTGATGTTACAGAAGTCCACTTTCAATGTGGACGAAGGTGCCGCTGTATAGACTCTATTGCTTTTCCTTTTTACTGCCATGATAAAGAAGGGGGGGGGGGGGGGGGGGTATAGAGAGTCTCTGTGCCGTCAGCGCAGAAGACAAAGCAAGGCACCCCACCACCGCAGACGAGCCAGGGTTTCGTGACTTGCTGGCGCGGCGGGCGGAAGGGCCCCCGGTCCCCTCCCAGATACTGTAGCCGAGTCCACTCCGGTTTCCTCCTCCGGCACGACTACAGCACCGGGAACTTTACACAGGCTGCTGGTTCAGCCTCCTGGGGCGGAGATTATGTGATCCCCAGGTTCGGGAACCGTACAGCCTGCGGGCGGCCAGCGGATAACCGTTTCACCGGGTCTCCCTGACCGCCGCGCCAACATTTCACATCCCCACTAGTCAGCGGTGGCATCTTAAGCCTTTGGTCTTCCCACTGACAACACAGAACCTCTCCAGTGAGCTCTGGCTACCCTACTCACCGTCGGGAACACAACACAAGGTTATTATAACCGCGGTATTCTGTAGGGCGAAGGTACTTCCCCAGTCGGACTGCTCAATTAGGACGGGAGATACCGTCGTGTCCTACCTTCTACAATGTCCTACCTTCTACAAAACTGTCGTTGCTTACTCGATAGTTACCTATTATCACGAAAAAACTTTCATTTTGATTATCAGAGTAACTCTGATTAAACAAAAAAGAAAACAATTATTAACGAAGTCAACACACTCTACAGCGCGTCTGGTTAGCAATTAGTGAAAATGTGTATCAATATTTCTCCAAATTCTACCTCTAAACAGAGGCGGCTCGTGACTATTTCGGTTGGAGGTTCACTAAGAAGTATGAAATAAAAAAGCTCACCACTTTTTGACTGCCTTTGAGGTGCAATGGGATTGCGTACGTCAGCTGTGCAAGAGGTTCTGTGTATGATTCCCATACAGGATCTGTCCTTTTGAATGATCAATAAGTAGGTACATTATGTATCAAATGTATAGGTACCTACCTAGGTATGTTTTGTGTCAGTTAATAGAATAGGTACCTACATATATCACTTTGTAAAGCCAACTGGCAGCGATACAGGGCTCATACCTATAGGTAGGTAGGTACTAGTATAATGCGGGAATTTTCTTTAAAAAATATATATAAGTACCTAGGTCCTAGGTATGAGCCTATGTTTCTGGTGAGTAAAAACGTCAACCTCATAATACATACATACCTATATAATCACGCCCTTATCCCCGGAGGGTTAGGCAGAGGTGAATTAACATCATACACACTGCTTTATATAGAAAACATTTATTAATTTTGACACAATTTCGGAAGAAGCAACAGACAACAATATTTATTATAGTGCACGTATGCACAATTGCATATTCCGTACGCAAATATTCGGTGACAATAATATCACCTGAGGCACACCTAGGAAGCTCTCGAAAAAATGTATGAAACAATCGAATGCTAAATAAAACATACAAAGGTCGTATACATGCACGATAGTGTTGATGTGTGTGAAAATCAGAAATGTCATGGAGGCATTATTTGAAATTTTAACTAATATTCTTTGTTACAAAAGGTCATATAAATGATTTTGACATTAAAACGTATTCCCATCCTTTTCTTCGCTTCAGAAGAAATGAATATGGGGATACATTTTGGTCTTTCGAACTACTGAATCGGCACCAAAAACAAAATACTACGACACCACTTTATTATGTTTATAAAGGAATTAAAACAGATTGTGTTCATAAAAACTAGCTGCTGCTCACGGTTTCGCCCGCGTGAATTTTTTATTAATTATAATGTAACGTTGTGGATTTTTTATAAATCTATTTTTAAATAATTTGTCTAAAATAGACGATAATTTAGTATTTTCGATACAATATACTAATTTGTCTATGGCTGTACGAGCGAGATTGGACAACATTACCTAAGTGTCTATTCACGGCGCTAAAGTGGTCCCTTTCTTCGGCTATCCTTCGCCGTGAAAGGTCACTCTTGACCCCGGCGGCCAACTGCTGTCGGCAACGGGGTCTTCGCACCGGGCTTCACGCCATCATTCGGCCGTGAGGCACACCAGCGAGGACCCTGGCACGCCGGCAACAGCAGCAGCCGGGAGTGAACTAGCTAAGTGCATACCACCATCTCTGCACAACGGATCAAACAACGCCTCGGCAGAATATTTATTGCGAATCCGCCCTGAGATTCATTTCCAATTACCATATATTATAAATTTATGTAACGCCACTTAATTACTTCGATTATAATTGTTATCAATTGTTAATCTATCTTATTATTTATGTCTCAACCGCTAGCCGTAGACAGCTTTATATTAATTAATTTTACAGTGCTCTCATAGCCACTTTCATTCACTTTTATTTCACTTAAATAACTTCACTTAAAACCCAAGCATCAAAATTCTTTTTCGTTACATTGGCGCCCAAAATGTAACGAAATATAGGTAACGAAAGAAAATTTTATGCTTGGGTTTTAATGTGCAAGTTAAATAAGTAAATAAAATGTGGCTATGAGAACTGTAAAAAGCAATAAAGATGATGTCTATACCGGCTAGGGTATGAGCAGAGATAAATAATAAGATTGATTATAACAATTTAGAACATTTATAATCGAGGTAAAGCGTTACATGAATTTATGTTTAGGTATTAAGAAATGGAAATGAATCTCAGGGTGGATTCGCAATAAATATTCTGCCAAGGCGTTGTTTGGTCCGTTGTGCAGAGATGGTAGTATGCACTTAGCTCGTTCACTCCCGGCTGCTGATGTTGCCGGCGTGCCAGGGTCCTCGCTGGTGTGCCCCACGTTGGGCGCCAATGTAACGGAAGAAACGTTTTATGCTAGGGTTTTAATGTGCAAGTTAAATAAGTAAATAAAATGTGGCTATGAGAACTGTAAAAAGCAATAAAGATGATGTCTATACCGGCTAGGGTATGAGCAGAGATAAATAATAAGATTGATTATAACAATTTAGAACATTTATAATCGAGGTAAAGCGTTACATGAATTTATGTTTAGGTATTAAGAAATGGAAATGAATCTCAGGGTGGATTCGCAATAAATATTCTGCCGAGGCGTTGTTTGATCCGTTGTGCAGAGATGGTAGTATGCACTTAGCTCGTTCACTCCCGGCTGCTGATGTTGCCGGCGTGCCAGGGTCCTCGCTGGTGTGCCTCACGACCGAATGATGGCGTGAAGCCCGGTGCGAAGACCCTGGAAAAAGAAAGAGTGCGGGTCAGTATGTCACATGGGAACTACGTCCAGTGACCCGCTAAAATAATAGCAGGTGAAGATAATCTCCCCAGCGGCAGAACAGCGTAGCTAGAAGCTATAAGAAAAAATATTTATAAATAGTGCAAGCTGGTGACGTGACCTCTGACGGTGGAGGTCATCGGTCTCGTGGCACTAAATAGTAGGCTGAAATAGCAACATAGAAAAATGTAAAATAATAAAATATAGTAAGCCATACATTAAGCAGGCCGTAAGCTGCGCCGCTGAGAAGTCTTCACCTGTTGAAAGAAGTAGGAAATGTTGATCTCAAAACTTACCCGGTGCCGACAGCAGTTGGCCGCCGGGGTCAAGAGTGACCTTTCACGGCGAAGGATAGCCGAAGAAAGGGAACACTTCAGAGCCGTGAATAGACACTTAGGTAATGTTGTCCAATCTCGCTCGCACAATCATAGACAAATTAGTTATCTAGTGTCGAAAATACTAAAATATCGACTATTTTATAGAAATGATTACAAATAATTTTATAAAAAATCCACAACGTTACAATAATTAATCTCTGTTTCGACAAAGTAGCCGATTCTTCTTTTGTCCGTATGTCAGTTTGTTTGTTAGTTCCGGTCTAGAGGACACATTTCTAAACCGAATTTCACCAAACTTGGCATACAATAATACAGGTTCTTTGATTTAATACACAAGTTTTGTGAAGAACTGTTTTTAACAAGAGGATTAAAGGAGGGCCTTTTCTGTCGCGTTATTTATGAACGGATTTTGATGATTTATGGCAGAAACATCACGGACATGATTCCTTACAGGTTGTTGCGAAAAAACCATGTATCGTAAAGGTGAACTTCTTTATTTAAAAAAATGAGACGTTTGGCTTTTTTTTAAAGTACGGATTATCATTATTTTTTGGTGAAATATCCAAATACGTAACGTTTAAAAAAAAGTACCAGATTTGATCTCCAGAATATCAGAAAAAATATAGTAAGGAGTGCTCGCGAAGTCCACTCTTCACAGAACTACTAAGAGTATTATCCCTTAGTAATTTATGGCCAACTAGCTGTTGCCCGCGGCTCCGACCGCGTGGAAGTCGGTTATCGCTTAGTGTTGATCCGACGATATTGAGCATTAAATTCGACCCTCTACTCAACTTTGTCCTCGACTATGTACTCACCTCTGTTCTCGACTTTCTACTCGCCTCTATAGGTACTTGAATTTATACTCGACTCTCTACTGACTTCTCAGTTCCCCTCTCTACTCGACATTGTACTCTTCTCTCTACTTGCCCATCCATTCGATTCTCTTTTCGCCTCTCTACTTGACTCTCCCCACTCGCCTATCTACTTGCACATCTACTCAACTCTCTATTCGATGTCTACTCGCCACTACATTCATTTTGCCTAGCCCTATTATCCTTCCCCCTCACCCTTCTTTCCCTTTTTTGGCGATAAGGGATAGCCTATGACCATTTCCCAGCTCTAATCCATCTCTATACCAATTTCATCAAGATATCTACAAAATTGTCAAATTTACATACCCTAGCCCTATTCCACCCCTTCAACTCCCTGTTTCGCAATAAAAGGTAGCATATGTCCATTTTCGAGCTCTTATTCATCTCTGTACCAAATTTCATCAGGATATCTTCAAAAATTACAAACTTTCATCTCTTATTACTCCCCCTCCCCCCATACCTCAATTTTCGCGTAAATAGGTAGCCTATGTTTGTTCCCATGCTTTAATCCATCTCTGTACCAAATATATCATCAGGATGTCTTCAAAACTGGCAAACTTTCATCCCTTATAACCTCCCCCCCCCCTTTAACCTCGTCTTTCGCGACAAAAAGTAGCCTATGTTCGTTCTCAAGCTTTAATCTATCTCTGTACCAAATTTCATCAAGATATCTTCAAAAAAGACAAACTTTCATCCCATAGTCATATCCCCCCCCCCTTCCACCCCTGTTTGCGATAAAAGGTAGCCTATGTCCGTTCCCAAGCTCTAAACTATCTCTGTACCAAATTTCATTAAGATATCTTCAAAAAGACAAACTTTCATCCCATAGCCATATCCCCCCCCCCCCTTCCACCCCTTCTCGCGATAAAAGGTAGCCTGTTGTTTTATGAAACAGGTCGTCTTTTAAAATACCTTGTCAAGGGTGAGGTAGTTCATTTTTTATAATATTGTTACGAGCGTGGGGGTCGGTTTAAGTAGAAAATGCGAGAACAACCGTTGAAGACAGATTTTATTCAGCTGCACTTAAATTACAGCAAAGCACGTAGGAATTCGAAAACTCTTCCTTACACAATACACAGTTACTTGTATAATCGCACTGTATCGCTTCGCACACTTTATCGCTGTGATCGCTTCGAATACTAGTCGTACACTGACTGAGCGGAGGCTGCCACCTCGCCTAATATATCCGGCGCGGCCGAGTAGCAAATGTTCTCGAAAAGAGAGCAACATTCTAGAATGTTCGATTGGGGTCTTGTGTCTCTTTCTAGCCTGACGTCTCGTTCTATTTATTCGATTCCTTCTAGAACAGTGACTTCAAGGCATGCTGTATTTTTCAATAGCGCCGTCTCGCTTACTCCTATGAGAATTTGGCCATATATTGATGTTGACTGACAGGGCCCATAAGGGGTCCTGAAAATGCCTGAAAAGGGGTTCCCAGGGTAATGCCGCGGATCGACGGGTAGTGGTCTGAAACGGCCTGAAAACTGTTTTCAGGCGCCTGAAAATGGCGGCAACTTTGTCAAAATTTTGATTCTTCGGGAGGTGAGAGAGCACCTTCTGAAACGTGCCAAAATGTGTTGGTTTCAGCCTCCTGAATTCGTCTCTAACACAGAGAAACTGACGATTGAAGTTGCCAAGCGCCCGGTGTAGCAATATGAATGGTTCGTATAGAAACTATCGTGAGCCATTTTTCAATTAAATAAATTTATTACGGCTATTCTCACGTAAATCGTCTGGATACGCCCGACTTGTTTCGGACCATCCTGGCGCTAGACGTCCGGTGCTTTACTACTACTTTAGTACTTTTTGTAAAGCACCTGACGTCGCCACGCCAGGATGCTCTGCTCATGAATAAGGACTCCGGTCGGGTCCGAAACTAGTCGGGCGTATCCAGACAGCAGCCGTATTAAAGTTATCTAATATGAACGGTGTTTCATAACAATCATAACATACCAAGGTTTCCAGTTACTTTTATTATCCTAATACTTCTTTAGAATTGTCGACTGCGAACATAGAAAAATGTCAGTAAAATAGTGTTAATTTATTTAATTAGCAATTAACAAATTTATAGTAAAACCACAATTTTTCACAAATTACCGATGTTTGATAACTTTACTAAATCGAAATTGATGGTATTTATCTTATTTTCTTACAAACAAATGGTTTTAACCATTCTATACTTTGTAAAAGGAATCATAATTTTGACAGCTCACGCCTATGAAGTGTGACTTTTTTTCTATAAGAATGTATCACAATTAATGTTGTCCATCATGGACTCCGTCATTGCCAGGTACCGCCCATTTTTAATCTTATACTTATTGCTTTTGAACTGGGTAATGAGGTTTAATTAGATGAATCAGAAATAAAATATCAAACATTAAATAACTCAATGTATTATAATTATGTAACTCCTTCATTACAAAGATTTTGCAACAATTTCGTAAAATTAATCCCCTTCAGTATAATAAAACATCAGAAAATTTTATATCTATAATTCTACAATAATCGCGAGTACACCATTTCCTCCAAACATACCAGTCCAATAATATATAATAGCTTTATATTATAATATTTATCCTGGCACAGTACCAGCAAACTCACTGTACTTGCTACCTATATACATTCTTCGTTCAAATTCTATTTATAAATATTCTCAATTTAAATCTATAGATTACAACAAATATCCACGAGATATTCGATTTAGTTTTTGTACTTAAATCAATATTCATGCAACCTACTTTAATAGCGGCGTAGGTAACTAAATGTAATAACTTTATAAAAAATATTGGTGTATTTAGGCGGTAAATTACAGTACTTATATCATGAGTTAAAGTAGCACTGTGCCAGGCAGCAACACTTAAACTGGGAAAATACGAATTCTAAAACGGCCTAGGCGTTTATATTGGAAAGACGACAATAAACTAATACAGTTCATTACATTTAGGCTGGCCATTTACATATTATATAGTAGAATAGTAAAAAGTACATGTTCATTTTATAAGCAATAGATTCATGATATGGTTACCTATTTGCATAATTAATTATATTATTATTTACACAAAATACTTTTTGCATCAAAATTCCACTTCATTTTATTTTCTTACATTATTGATAACAAAATATTATTATAGCGGATTCTGGAAGTATGTCTGTTGGTTGGTGTAGTTCATTTTGAATGAATATAGAAAGCAAAATGTCTAGAACAAGTACTATTTTTTTTTTGATATGGAAGACTAACGATTTTTGTATATTCTTAATTTAGTTTATGGATTTGATATGCCAATTATTTTTTTTAGATAAAGGATTTTGGAAGTAGATGTTACATAGTGTAAATACATCTTAAGTATATATTTTATAAAAAAATACATACAAAAAGTAAGTAATAATGGTACTTACTAAGATAGTTGCTACTTTAAAGAATTTTCAATATGTGTCATTGATATTGAATCGTAGTTCATTTAAAACATGAACCACCAAAATATTTATGTAAGGTATGGGATAAGTTTGAATGGGACGTTCGAAGTTCCACCTGAAATATAATCAACAATTTTTACTATCCCTATTTAAGAGTCACTAATAACAAATACAATATTTAAGCCTTACAATGGAAGCAAATATAACAACATTAAAATTATTTGAATTTGAGATATTTACAATATAGATAGTTTCACAGTACGTTCAAAAAAGATACAGCAATGTTTAATAATATAATTAAAGCGCATCGTTTTGTTTTCACGAGTCTGAGTCGAAGTCTCAGTATGCATAGTTACACCTTAAATTAATAACAAAACAAAATTGCACATTAAAATATTCTACTTAAAATAATTTTGGCACTAAATATCTGTGGCACTATAATTAACTCGTATGTCTTTATCCTGACCTTCATTATTTTCAATAGTCTTTACTTCACTATCTCTATCACTTTCACATATGTTTTCACACGTAACGGAATCTTCGTCTTCAGAGGACTCCCTACCAGCGGGAGTTATAGCTAGGTTCGCGCTGTTGGGTTCTCTATATTCCAGTTTCGTCGGATCTTTTTCATGGAGTTTACGAGCGAGTGTCTGTAAACTAGCAAGGGAGCTGGCACAGTCTGTAGTATCAATGTCTGTTAAACTCACTCCTGCGCGCTCAATTTCCGTAAATGTCCCAAAAGGCAATTTAAATAAACATTCCAGGCGCATAACGTGCATTTTACTCCGAAGATGCTTGGCTAGGTGACCATGTATTCTAAACGCTATGTTACAATCGGAACAACGAAACGGTCTTGGGTTAAACGAGGTTGCGGCTCCAAATGTTGAAGTCATTGAAACTTTATTATGATGCGAACCTGAGCGTTCATGTTTTTGAAGATGTCCTCTTGTTCGGAAACTTACAGCACATACACTGCATCTAAAAGGCCTTTCCATATAATGGATATTTAGATGTAATCTTAACTGTGATGGTTTCGTAAATGTTTTGTTACAAAAATCACAAACTCGACGACCGTCTTCCATTAGTCTGCCAGGTGAATAAGACGCATTTTCATAATCTTTTCCTTTAGTAACTTTAAAAGCTACACCTCCAGCCCCTATGACTACTTTTCTTGCAACAGGATCGTGATCTGGGAGTTTCATTGTTTCTGCTTCCGATAAATATTCGTCAGCTTTGGCAATATCCTCATTACTTTTGATCGTATTATTATCGTCACTTATGTTATCATTCTGATTTTGAGGGCCGTCCTCTTGGGTTTTGATAAGATTGATTCTAGCGTGTTTTAAATATTCAGATACCACATGCTTAGCATTTTCGGCATTGCTACAAGGCTGAGTAAGATTGCCTTTCACATCGTTGACTACAGTTGTTGATGTAGAACATTCCTTGGTTATAGGAATAGCTTCCCTCGATACAACAGCGACCGCTTCGGGTTCGCTTTCGTCAGTTATTTTTGATTCAGTGTAAATCACTTGACATGAAGACACTGTTGTCATAATGGAACTTTTAACCGAGTTGATTATCTTATTTTTACTATCCATCGCACTGTAACTATCAGCATAGGACGTTTTTTCTGTATCAACTTTTCTAACTTTACTCAAGTTGCCTGTTAGTTGACTTTGCTTAATCTTAGAATCCTGTAACGCCCTTTCTGTTAGGTATGTATGCAACATCGGCTCTCCATTGGACCATTGAGTCTGATTCTCTGGAAGTTTAGCTTTAGCGGTATTTGAAGCTAAAGAGGCTAAAACACTAGATTCTCTAGCGGTTGGTATTTCAGGTATACTCGGTGTAGATACTTTCAAATCACCTTTACTTAAATCCATTGGTTCGTTATCAGAATTACCTATTGATTCTACTAGGACACTATTTCCTCTATCTTCACTACTTTCAACAGTAATGGTCTCCAGTCCTGTTGGTGTATATGGATAAGTAGTAGGCCTAGCACTAGTTATTAAGCCAGGAGTTGTTGATGTTGTTGGTCTTGAACCTCCAAGTGATAATAAACAATGAGCAGCCTCGTGTTCTGGTAGCCGTGATTTGTAGACTTCAGTATCTGAAATGTATTAAACATATTTTCTCATCACATATATTGATTAAAACCTCACAGATATTGAATCAGACATTTATATATTAAGATTAATCTATACCTACACATAGGTTAAATTTAAAAACGAGAGATAATAATTTTTTTTTCTTTCTTTTTTTCTTTAATAATTCATCTAGCCGACTAACGTCTTGAGTCATTCCAATCGTAGATACCTTATTTTTCTAGCAGGAATGATCGGATCCACCGAGTAAATCCCTAACTTAGTTCAATTTCTATGAGGGAGTATTTACTAGGTACGGTAAATGAAAGATAAGTGCTCAATCTTTATAGATGTTGATGGAGGGTGAAGGATTAGCGGCAGGAGTGTTGCCTCACCTATTTAACTTTTGTTGATGACAAGGTTTCGTAAATTGGACAAATGCAGTAATTTTCCGCAAAACTTAAAGCAGAAACTACCCAATTATTGCAGCAACAAATTAATAATATACCAAAAAAATATATATATGTAGGTGGTGTGTTAGTGAAGTACGGAAAGAAAAGAGACAGGTTAGAAAGAATGAGTTATAAACCCACAATCCACAGTATAGAGCACTTTTAGTGGGCAGGCAGGCCGATATGATCAAATTTGTCTCTTTGTCGAGGCAGGCTAGAATCACTCTATAAGACCTACTCTAAAGGACATTCGTGTGTAAGGAAAGAAATAGCGGGTTATGGTTTCTACTTATTACAGAGTGAGAAAGGCGCGAGTATGTGGGTATGCAAATAAGGTTTCAATTTAAGTTATGACAGAAGGCCATGGGTTAGGGACTTGCTTTTGGATTCGGTCATTCCTGCTATAAACAAAACCTGACTACTTTCAGCTAATAATATAATCAACCTTTCTTGCGTAGTGCATTATTATTAAAAATTCCAATTCATCTGTCATTTTAAATCCTTTGATTATACGTATTTATAATAATTTAAGTAAATGTGATTAATATGCATGTATAAAACTATTTTAATTTTCCTGTATTCGTCTAAATTTACTTCTGGTATATTTATTAAGTACTCATATTTTGTATTGATTAATGTGTGTCTTACCACTGGACTCAGTTTCTCCTTCATTTCCTTCATCGCCGTCTGAATCTGTGTCATCATCTGTTTCACCTGAACATTGCGCCATTTCTGCATTCTCTGAGTCATTCCCTTCTATCGGATTTATTCCTAATTCACAGCACTTTTTGTAATGCGCTTTACTTTTCATATGTTTTGTTAAATTACCTTTTGTTTTAAAACTGAAAAAGAAATAAAATATTTAGGTTAACCATATTACCGATTTAGTCCCACTGTACACAATGAACCGACTAAATAAATTATAAAAAATAATTACCTGAAGGCGCAATGTACACAGGTATAAGGACGGACATCGGTATGAGTTCGTATGTGTTTCTTTAGCATTGAAGGTTTTTTACAACGTATTCCACATTCAGAGCAAACGTACCGTCCTCTTCCCCGACCGCGGACGTATGTATACGCTTCGTTACTTTCAAATCCTCCAGTCAGCTCTTTTCTAGGAGTGGCTACATTATCATGTACCGCGAATTTATTTTCCTCTATTTTCTTGGTATCAATTGATTGTGCAGTCTGAAAAAATGTACAAAACTATATTGATACATAAACAAAATATTATACTACTATAATTATGACTATGTTGGAGGTCGCGGATTCGATTGAAGCTCAGTGCAATTTTATTATTGATATGTAAGATTTGGCCTGGGTGTTTCATATAAACTTTTTGTAAGTACATATTATACACAAGAAGGTATAATATTATATGTAAAAATATATAAGTATGTAGGTATGTTTTCACACCACCTGCTCGACAATGCCTCATTATATATCATGCAAACCTTACTCAAAGTAAATCATTATAGCCCTTGTCTTTTGCCGGGGTGTAATGTTGTACTGAATTTCATTATAACCCGCCGCGCGCCGGGCAGTAATGTGATTCTCACTTCTCTTAGTTCTTATTGTTATGCATTTAAAGTCTAATTTCGTCAAAATCGCGCGGCGCGCGGCTTGTATCAAACATCAATTTTAATTTTTAATTTACTTTTTATTGTTATTTACTGTGCCAATTATTTATAATTAGTAATGAAAATAGTATTTTAATAAATAAAATACTTTTTCTAGTAGCCTTGGTTTTTATTGTCTCGCAAAAGGTGAGAAAAGTAGAGTATACTCCTCAGGGATAAAACTGATTTGGCCTTGGGCGCGCTTAAATCCTTCACTGCTCTCAGGACTCCATTTTAATTCCCTCGCTTCGCTCGGGAATCAAGTCAAAACCGCCTCGCTACGCTCGGGAGTTAAATCTGGAGTCCTTCGTTACGCTCAGGATTCAAATATCGCGCCCGTGACATAATACAGTGCTTTATCCCCTTGGTGTACAATCTACTATTATCCGCATACTAGAACACTTGCTTAGTTTGAGTCCAGATAGTACTGCGTAGTTTATCCCGGAATGTTAAATTTATTATAATTTGGATTAATTTAGATTTACTTTTGCTATTATGGTGGTATATATTATAATGAGATTGTACAGTACTTTTAACTAATGAATAATCTATATTCTACCTACGACATCCTACACAGCGCTTATTTTTAATGATTTAGTTACTTATTTAATAAAAAATATTGTACCTGTTTGCTTTCCTTCGAAACTTCATTCCATTGCGATGAATGAGTCAGTATTAGATCTTGTTTTATCGCAGCAACAGCTACATTTTGCGGTCGATGACGTGAGTCATACAGAGACATAGCAGACGATGCTGACAATCCCAATGGATCTGGCGTCAACTCAGATAATAACTGTAAACACATTCATAATATACTTGTACAATTATCATTTCATTGTATAATAACTGACATTGCAACTACTAGAACAATTGCCGTTTAAAATTGAATAAAAAATTACCTGCCAGTTGCTGTACATTGATAGAAATTCCTGGTTTGGAACATATGTCGGCTGGGGACGATTGATTGTACAGTAAAATACTTTTGTTGAACATTTTAGTCCTAGATACGTGTAAGCATTTCCATTCAAGTAAAGTTGGCCATATGCCTTCGCGGGCCGTGGAGTTTCAGGTGATACAAGTGGCATAGTATTTGCATTTGGAGTAATACCATGATGTCTTTTAGGAGTAAATGTACCTGGTTTCAAAGGTAATGTTGATGGCCGTAAAAATTTTGGCTTTCTCTCGTCTACAACGCCTTTAGTAACGACGTTTTTCTGAAAATAGGCCGTTTCAGACCTTTCATTTTGAACGGACACCGCTGACGTATCTTGAGCATTGGTATTCTTCTGAACTTCTGATGAACTAGGAATTTGATTGTTATTATATATTTCAGCTTTAGTTATTAAATTTTCAAAATTGAAACTATGTAAATCCTTTTCAGCTTTACTTTCCACGTTCTTAAGCGAGGAACTGCTGTTCAGTTTGTCTTTATTTAATTTAAGTTTACCTGAAGGATAGATGGAATTTTCTTTTAAGACATGTGTTCTAGGTACCCCTTCAGAATTTCTTTTGATAGCTACATCTTGTCTGAGAATAGATCTAACTAAAGTTTTTGTCGAAACTAAATTAGACTCGTCCATATTCTTTATTTTTATTATAGGAATAGATGAAATATAATGAGGTGGTATCTCATTATTGACACATTCAGCAGTTGACTTCTGTTTCTCCATATCTATTTGCGATGATCTAAGAATTGGACTTTTACTGTTACGTAATTGTTGTGAATCATATTTAAATATTGTTCCTATTGCACATTGGGCATTCATAGATAATGAAGGTGCAATTACATCTTCTCTAGTCGACTGTAAGGATGTTTTATTAATATCTGTGGTTACTATACTCTTCGACTGTGAATTCGGATTCCCCACATATATTCCAGGTGTATTTGGTCCAGGTATACCTGGTACATGGGGTATGAGTTTTCCACCATGTAATATCGTCGTAGCCCCATTGGGCGATGAAGGACTTAGAGGTGGTAATGTCAATGGATTGAATGCTGTAATAGCACTAAGAGGTGGGAATTGAAAATGTGTTATGTCATTTATATTAGGTAAATTTGAATTAGATATTGGAGTTGCAGTCGATATAGTGATTCTAGGTGTTTGCGCTTGTGGCGTACCCAGCATTTCTTTAGGTGTTGGAGGATTATGCATTATTGTTCCACCGGAATGTAACCCAGATCTTACAACAACGCTACTGGCTTCTGCGTCATTAACAAGTTTTGAGGGTGAAAGGCTTTGTTGAATTAGTATAGGTGACAATTGATTTTTACTAGGCTCTATTCGTAAAGTTGTCGTACTCCCAGAATGATCAAGAATTTTAACTTCTCCTCCAAACATTTGTAAAGAGGTTGAATTATGTTTTATATGTTGTTGTATTTCATCTAGTGATCGTAGCGCTGAAGAGCTGGCATCTATACACCTGATCTTAGGTTGTGAATATAAATCAGTTGCTCTAGGTGAAATATTTTCAATTAATCTTGGACTATATGAATCAGACCTACTATCAATTCTTCGTTTCGGGCTCGCTACCGGTCTTACTCTAAAACTTTCATTTTTTCTTGTAAATTCCGATGGCACTCTAGAGTCTACGAGTCTGGTATTCCCAAGTAGTGGTCCTGGAGATGGTAAAGGAGCCACAACATCATTTTGTTCTGGTTTCATAATAATCAGATTCTCGGGTTTAATTCTAGATGGTGATAACTTAGATGTATTATTGCATCGTGAAAACGAATTCGATGCTGACGTCTCAGGTAATCTTACGTTGATAGAATTACTTCTAACAAATACATTCTCAGGCCTTATACCTTTAATGTCTTTCGGAGTTGTGTGGTTACTGACATTTCCTTTACAATAAAACATTCTATGCCTTTCTAAGTTATCTGCACTTCTAAAAATTATCTGACACAGGGGACACACAAATAACGGCCCGTCAACTAATTCTCCCGTAACTGGTCCTAATCCATTCATTTTAGTTTTGAGCAAGAGATCTTTTATGATAGACCCTTCCGGATTCAAAGGATGTTTATGATGATCATATTGTGAAAAACTTTCCGAATGAGATCTTTTTCTAAACAAATTCTCATTTTCATGATTAGATTTTGTTAAATTCAGTGGCGATGGTTCTGATTTTATTTCGACTAAGTCAATAAACTGCTTACTCTCCGCTATTTGTTTAATTTTGCCATATTTCTTCTGTAATGGTGTATCTATGACGTCAACGATAGCTTCGTTATCTGATATAATTTTAGAGATATGTTCAGTAAGAAAATCAGCATTCTGTTTCTTGGCTTTATCTTTTTCCTCACTTTCTTGATATAATGCTGCCCTGAATTTAGGTTTGTAAATCGATTTCGATTTACTGTTATCATTTAAATACAAACTTGTTGATGGCATGTTATCAATCGTTAATTCTGTTGAATCATTTGATTCCAAATTTTCAACACGTATAATTGAAACATCCGAACCAGTTTCTGATATTGATGTAGGAGGAATCGATGTATCGCTTTCAGACCCACCAGATAAATCCTCTTCATTTAAAGTAACGGGTACATCAGCTCCTTGTAATCTTAATGCATGAGTTCTTGATCTTCGATGTTTGTATAAGTTAGATTTAGTTTTAAAAGCAAATCCACAGGGTATACAAGGGTATGGTCTCTCATTAGTATGAGCTCTGATATGTTTTTGAAGAACCGAAGGCTTGGCACAAGATAATTTACAGTAGGGGCATATATATCGTCCACTTCCCCCACCATTGCAGGAGTCTTTGATTAAATCATTTTCAAGATTTTCAGTCTTATTTGAAAATTCATCAGTAAAACTGGTCTGACCAGATACTTGAACAAAATTATTTACATTACTTAATCTACCATTATCATCATTATAATTAATTTGTACATTTTTCAATGTGTTTTGAATTTCTAAATGCTGCAAATCTTCCTTTATTTTAATTTTTTCAATTTCTGGATGAGCTGCAGCAATACTGCCATTAGAAATTGTAAGATTGCAAGCAGAAGTAGATACAATTGCCTCTTTATGTCTGGCATCGCCGGCTTTTGATAGATTGCCGGGAAACACAGAAATTGAAGATGCCATTTTTTTGAACTTCTTATGTAGATAGCTGTGGTCATTGTTATTAGAGAAGTTACTGTCGAGACGTTTTTCCTGTGTTAGCGGCATTGTATCCGCGATCTTCGTACCTGGAAAGAAATAAATATTATTTTAAATTTAAATTGATCGTGTCAAGTGAATTTACGCCTGAATTTAAAATTAATAATCGTACAATTTCAATAAATGCAGTATAAGTAAACACTTTTCATATAAAGCTGAATAAAAAAGAAAAAATATAGTATTAATGTCGACTGTACATATTATATAATAGATAATCTGACAAACAATAACCTGCAAGTATCCATTTGGTATACCTATGTAAATTGATCAATGCACGCACTATCATTATAAGGTATCACAGATAGTCTTATGATATGAGAATTTAAAACTATTTAAAACTTTCAATGGTTAACCATTGAAAGTTTTAAATAGTTTTAAATTTTCAAATTAATTTAAAAAAAAAATTAATTTTCAATCATTTAGCTTATGGTAGTCCACTGTTGGATATAGGCCTCCGTTAGGAGGCATTAGCCTACTGTTTCCACGCTAGCCAGTTGGGACAGGGTCTGTTTCAAGTTTTTCTTTTCTCGTATTGGTATCATCTGTGTATTTTTCAGTCATTCGCCTCTTTCGACACCTTTCGGATGAGATGAGGTGGTGATATATGTATTTTTTCTCCGTTACCACACAGATATTTTAAAGTTTCAAAAGTATACTTATTTATATTTCCTGTATACAATAACTAATTTCTTGTTAGCCAGAACAATTTAAGTTTCATCAGGGAAGCTTCGGATATCATTTTACTGGAGATATAAGTACACCTACGAAATAGTAATATCTGTATTCAACCAAAATAACATGGTGCGTCCGATATCAGACCTTTTACTGAGAGAAACTGTATGCTCGCGAAGCGAATGATTCATTAAACTTTAGCACACTTCAGGCCTTAAACAACTCTTTTGAGAAACGGGCTGCCTGCACTGACTCCCAGTCAGAATTACAGAATTACCGATTGGGAGAAAGTCTGTGCCACACATGCCCACCGCTTTGAAAGAACGACGAATAAGAGGAGAAACTGATGCCCGTTTGCACTGAACTTAAGAGTATCTTAACCTGATGCCTAAGGTATATAAGACACTCTTAACAAGAAAATGCATTGCACCAACCCTAAGATACTCCTAAACACGCTAAGTCAATCTTAATTCTTATGACACCGAATAAGTAAGTCATAACGTTTTAGGAATCTCCTAACCCTATTTTTTTGACAGTTGTCAATCAATGTCCGGTATTTATATGTACTGTTTGGCACATGATATTAAAATAAATAAATAAATAATCTAAATTTAAATAAATTTAAATACAACGTGACTTACGCGACTTGACCGACGAGACGAGATCGTTATTTTTATTATTATTTATTGGGGCTTGGCACAAAGCCATCAGCCTAAACCTTAAATATCTTCAATACAATATTTTTTCAAGACGATGACGATGAGTGATGATTTCTGCTTCAGTAAAGTTGTGGGGACTTTACTGAAGGTTCCCCAGGAGATTTGGAACGAACACGAAATGTCACAATTCACTGTAATATCCTACTTTCCTACACTTGTGTGAATTGTCCAAGACGTTATGTCTAATAATCCACCATTTTTACACATAAAAACTCGAATTCACACCAATTTCGAAAAATAAAATAATACTGCGATGTGCGCTTTCCCGCGTTCGCGCCAAAACTCCGACGAGATCGTTAAAGAAATCATAGACAATCGCTCAATTATCATAGACAATTGGGTAATTCATTCGTTCATTTACACCTTCATTCGCTTTACTAGGCTTATCTTAAGTTAGGAATGCCCTTTCGTAAATATGTTGGTGCAATTGAAAATAAAGTTAAGATTATCTTAGACTTAGGAGTCACTTTACAAGGATTATCCTAAGTAGAGTTTAGTGCAAACGGGCATGAGAAACCCACATTGTCACTCATTCTTGCCTAGCTGGACTTTTTTTTTTCAAATCAGTATGTATATATTTTTTGCTTTATGTACGTCCTTATAGGCGACGTGCTCGCCTCGCCTGTAAGTGCGCATTGTGCGCACTCTTAATTGTCCTCAAATCACTGAATATAGAGCGTTTTCTTTTTCGATATTATGCTATTTACATGCAAATATTTGTGGCTTTCATGTACAAGTATGATCATACAGCTGATTTCAAAGCGCAAAATAATCCGGACAACTTCGGTGTAATTAATGCGCGATTTCAACCCCTGGTCTTAACCATAATTTGTTATAAATGTCTTAACCTTACACACGCACACCTATATAATTATGCGATATATATTTTGATAAGAAACTGCTTCTTATATTAACCTTGTATAATAATCCGTTTCCTATTAACGCAAGTAAATTATTTTTCATATGACAATTGTTAGAGAAGTGAGATTGCACTATTATTAACAAGAAAGAAATCCTAATAAAGATTTGTCCAACGAAAACTATTAAACAATACCATTCTTATTTACGTTGTTGGAAGGTGCTCGACATAAAACAGCGATGCGGTGAACGTGTTGACGCAACGCGCATGTGCTGCGCTATTTCTATTGGTGTGTAATGTGACATCACGGTGACGTCACGGTAATAGACGAGGATATCCCCAGCCGGTGTTTTTTGCCTGATGATATTAGTTTGCGCATCGACAGTGTTATTTAGACCGCTACTAAAGCATAAGTATTTTTTTACAGATAAAAAGAATATTGGATTCATAAGAGTGATAATGGGTAACTATGTAAGTACATGCATAATATGGTGATAAATTGATGAATAAATTTATTATTATTATTAGAGATAGGTATCCTACAGTAAGATGTGGGAACTACGAGTGTGTGAGTGTTATCTACACAGTACCACACGTGTAGTAGTGGTGGACGACCTCGCTTGCGCTCACTTGAGTCGTTTGTGGACGGTTGCGTCGTTGGTAGTCGGTACGTTCCAAGAAGGCGTTACAATTTCTGAGAACTGGAGACCCAAGTCGCTCCGCTCATTTAAGAACGGGCAAGTAAATACGCTCAGTACACACTTGGCGCTTACTCATCTATAAGCTATGCTATTACGTAGGCATTTGGAATTTTTTGTCGGGATTACAAAATTGAACTCACCAGGTTCTTCTGAACTTAATATTTAAGAAAGTTCAGCTTTAGTTAGTAAAATGTGAAGATATACCCACCTACTTAATTGAAATATAAAATGTAAATGAAAACCATTTAAGGCAGTATAAGCTAGAAAATGTGACTAAACAGGTGAAGTTATTAGGCTGATACACAAAACATTAGGAAAGTCGTCTCTTTTGCAATCCTAGTAGTGTTGTAATGAGACAAAGGAATCCCGGCGAATGGCCGCCGCCCGCCAGCCTGGCGCCAAGCCAGGCGGCCCTGGCGTCGCCCGTGTCGGCCGCCAGCACGCCGCCATCTCCCACTGCCTCTACCTATCACTTCACTTTACGCGATTTTGTACACCAGTTGATTAAGCTCGACTTATTTACCAAAAGTGATGTAGATGTAGGTAACGTTTGTTTTACAATAGCTTCTGGTTCCCATTTCATTACTAAATCATTTTTTGTAAACAAATGATTATAACACAATACTTATACCTAAAGTGCAGTATTTGGCACCTAAGGCAATTCCCTGTATGAACTATACTGTGTAGGTACCTAGGAGGTCCGGGTGACAAAATAGTTAGCTTTTTTATAACTTTTCGAAACATCAATTAAAAACGTAAGTGGGATTCTACTAATTTTCCTAAAGATATTAACTTTGTTCTTCAGTAACACTTTCATGAATCTTAAAGAATTATCAATATACCTAGGTACCTATGCTGTATTGAAAGGTGTGATTATAATATCTTATTGTAGGTATTTAAGTTTGATCCTTGATTTGAGTAAACATTATTGTGTCAATGTAATACCTACAAACAGCCAAACTTGCATATTTATTGTGTAATCAGTATGTATGCAATAATTTATAAGTGGAACCTGCAGTAAATGGAAAACCCTTACCGCGGTTTAATTGATCAGTCCACCATTATATCACTGCTGTCTTGATATCATTTGTTGACACCTTCATAACAAATGTCAACAAGTCCGATAGGCTGCATTTCACCCGCGCGCAAGTGAATCATCGTTAATAATTGCGCGACGATCCACGCCACACGGCACACACACACAGATACACCTGTATCATCGTCACACAAGTCTCACTTGCACTAGAATACTGAGTCGCCACTTTCTTTTAACAGATGATAACAATCATTAATATACAAGTATTTATTTGTTGTCTATATATTGGAAATATGTCTCGTTTAACTGTACATTCGAATGGACAACGCACGTAACCACACCGCGGATGAATGTTCAACTGTTTGTAATGTCGTTGGTTTGTTCGTTTCGTTCCGTTCAGCTCCCCGCGCCACCCGCGCTCCTACCCGCGCACCGCACTCTGCGCTCGCTGTAAGTAGTGATTCATGTCGCGTTTTATCTATCTCCCTCCTTCACCGCGAACGGATCGGTTGTTCTTCGTAATCTATTTATATGTATCTACATAATATGCACGGACTTTAACCTGCGCTTTAACTAGAATTCAAAACTTAGTACATTACTACATGTCACTATATGTAATCAACTAATCAGGCGACATAAAAATATATGTTATCAATTAATTAATTCAGAGGTAAAGCTAGATTTCAGCAGTTGCTTAGGCCTATAAGTCCGGCACCCAATTAAGGTGTTCTATTTATTTGCTATTTCTTTGTTAGTACTTTAATGAGTTTTATTTCTTGTATTAAGTAAGGTAGGTAGTTACCTACCTATTTACTTATCGACCTCAAACGTATTTATGTTCTTTCGAACATAAGATGATGATCTTCAAGCTCATATTTAACCAGAGAAGTTTGGGATAGGTACAATGAGACTTTTATTATGCATAATATATTATGCTAAATTTTGTTATCATTTTGTATCAGACATCGCAGGCACCTCAATGTAATTTTCATGCAGCGCTGCTTTCGTAACGGTTGCGTTCGAGTAGAACGGGTATCGGTTTTATGTGCCACTGTCTGCTAACATTCTCTATTGCAGGAAACGATTTACCGCCGTCACTTGTAGTAACAAATAAGTTTAATACTTATATATGAACGGAATCCTTAAATATATAACATTTGTAGATAACTAAAGTGTAAATAAATATTGGAATCAGCCTTTTATGAGATCAGTAAATGTACCTATACTTACTTTATTATATTTTACTATATTTAACTTATCTCGTGAACTTATTATCTGTAAGACCTCTTTATCAAAACTATGAATTGAACATAGGTACCTATTATTACCAAGCTTTACCTAACCTACTGAACATGATAAACTTGCAATAAATTGACTATACTTACATCTAAAACTCTTCGAAATACGTAGACACGTAGTGATAATGTCCAGTAGAGAAGCTTCATAGCACTCCGTCTAGATAATATATGAATGTATAAATAAATACATTATTTGCAATGATAATTGGTAGGCGCTTATCAGTAATGCGGAGGCGATGACGCACGCGTTCCGAGGATAGCACGCAGTCGGGCGATTGTGAACCACTTGGTCAGGAAGCGAACAATATTCTATTCTACACCGACTGCTATCACCACAGGCTAACACCAAACTCATTTCTTAGGTTGTACAGTTCATATTGAATATTAGGTACCTTGCTATTATTTAATAGCACAACGTTATCTATAATCATAACCACAGAAAGGACTTACTAGGCTACGACTATACTCATTGACAGCTGACGCTATTGGCCTAGAATGTAAATGGTTACCTTACATTACCTATGTATTTTTGAATTTGACAACTTTGGCTTAGATGAATCTTAAACGCATGTCAAAACAAACAGATAGGTATGAGTATTCCTCATCATAATCTATCTTAACTGTTAGTTACTCTTAGACATTGACGTGCTCTTAGATATGAGGTAGGTAAAATCCAGCATACGTTCTGTTCAAGCTTTATTTTGGCCTGTTGAAAGTCATCGCAATTCCAAGACATTTATCACATCTTATTATTATAATTGATTAACACTATCTTTGACTGCTGCTTCGCGAATAGTAGGTATGAGAAGTGCGGGGGCGCGGAGCACTTGTTGCGTTGTTTGGTTGGCGTAGGTACCGCCTGTTGCCGAATGCCGACGTCACGTCACGACCTTGAGCTGTGTGCCACGGGAGGTGTCTGTTTCTGTGCCTCTTGCATCTAAGAACGTTTAGGCATTACAATATCCATGTCATGATATCCTTTAATAGTAGGTATGTTATTTTAAAGCCTTACCAAATAGTTATAGAAACATGAAGCTAAAGATTCTTTTAAACATTTTTAGTTTTAGTTCTTTTTAAACATATTACTTAACAATTTTTTTTATAAGTATAATATGTTAAACTAACCTGCACACATATTGTGTTCAGGCACTTTTTATGCATTAGTTGTATTTAAACATTTATTAAGCAACAAAAACAATTCATCTGAGATACAGCATTTGGCAACGCAGCTGTTGAATAAATATGTCCACTCGGGCGCCACAAAGTCGCGTGGGCGGGAAGCCATGAAACCAGTCTTGGTGTCAACTGTGGCAAGTTAAACTTACTGGAATGAACTATCAAGTAAATTATTTTTTTATAACACAGAAGTACTTACCTAAAATAGTGTATAAAACTAATAGACACAAATGAGTTAATAGAGGGATCGATTTTAGAGGAACAATGTTAATGGTACCTAAATAACGTCATCTCTTGATGGATTTTTAATTCAACGATGTGATGACTATAATGAGTCCTGTATTAGGATCCAACATAATCATCAATGAGATATAAAACAAAATCTCGGTAATCTTTCCGATAGGTTTCGTGCTCTGCATTTGTTTTACTAACCATCTTCTTCGGGTCAAAATATCACCATACAATAGAAGTACATGCGTCCAGAAGTAAATCGATTTAATTAATATGATTGTTTTGTAATAAATGCCTTTAAAATTTGGTTCTAAAAATTGTTTGTTATTGCACATTACATAGGTCTGTACAGTCGATACAGGTTGGTACTCAATATGAACGGCTTCTTTGTACTAAAACAAGTTTGTGGACCAGTGCAAATGCGCCCGCGTTGTCTCCCCACCTTGCTTGGGCTTCCCTCGGAACCAGGTCATCGTTGACTTGTCCGACCGCTACGCCATCCAATCGACTGGCTGCCGGCAGCGACCGCACGGCCCCGAGATTACCTACTTTGTATTTCTTTTTTGTCTACTAGAATATTTCTATTCGATACTATGTATAAATACTTAGTTAATTACCTATGCCTTTGGGAGTGCTGACGAGTCCTTAATTGCCCAAAATGTATGAAGAATAGACAGTTTCCTTATAAATCCGAATTTCGTCTATTCTTTAAATGTCACGGCAATACTGTTTACAATGGTTACGCATTACCTTTACGTTTGTATAAGAATACTGGTATTGAGAGAATGGCGTCATTCTCTATGAATTCCGGCGTTCACATATCAAATACTAAAACGCCGTATGTATGAATGTGACAATATTAAACGTGAGTCATCTCGAACTGAGCAACACTTGACCAAATAAATAACTATTCACCGTTCGTCTTTCCTCAATGACGTTAATGAATTGTGATTTTTTTTTTAATAGTTATGGTACCTACCTATTTTGCATTTATTTACTCATTTTTTGTTCAAGAAAAAGGTGTTTCCTCTATGAACAAAAGAAAGGACGCATTAGGTTATAATTTGTTTGCAGTCTGAGCTACCTGGCTGCATTTTATTGTATAATGCTTAAAAGAATCTCCATGTATTCTCTTCAATTTGACGAAAATAGAATTGGCATTGTTTCGTTTTCTCTTCTAAGCTCTTCAGTCGAGGTGTTGTCTGTAGGTGCTTATATTATAAGCGTGCGCGTTGGGATTTGGAATCATCTTTTGGATATTCGCCAGAGAGGTATTCCCGCTTCCGAGGTGCATTCTCATGGTACACCCACGCACATTTTCTGTTCCGAAAATAGCTGTAGGTGTTACTGCTACAAAATATTTTTAAATACCTACTTAAGAAAAATGTTTACAGGAGAGATTTATTACCCATATTTCAACTGTTTATCACCATTAAATTTGGACGTCAAGCTTGCTTTCTTCAAGTGTTAAAATGTAGCAATGAAGTAGTTCTCTGTTTTAGTCAGTGATATACCTACCTAGGTAATAAAATTGTAATCCAAATAAAGGATACAGCGGTAAATAACCAATTCTTAAACAACTATTTGCAGCAAATTGTAGGACCAGCGAGCCTACGACGAGTCGTGATCCATGACGCGCATAAGTGATCCAATCATTTTGTGATTCAAATTCAGTAGGTAAATATTACCCAAAGGCCAAAACTGAATCCTATTTGATTCGCTTATGCACGTGATAGGCTCACAGATAATCACAGATGGTGCTCAAGGTTAAGAGAAAACCTTAAGGAAAGACGTCATGTCATACACGAAGAATTTAAATATAAATTAATGAGAAATTTGGAGCGCTTTCTCCACTTATTATTACGGGGAATGTATATATATATATTCTAAAAATCTAGGAGTAGTAGGTAATCTTATTTAATATTAATTTTTAATTGAGAACTATATAACAATGAATCCCTATTTCCCTTGGTCACGCCATCACGCGAGAACGGCTGGACCGATTTCGCTAATTCTTTTTTTAGAATATTCCTTGCAGTAGACGGTTCTTACGCAGAGATACATTTAAAAAAGTGTTAAGCCGTCACGGGATCGGGTATAGAACTCCACGCAGGCGGAGTCGCGGGCATCAGCTAGTTGAGAATTTAAAAAAACTATGTTCTAAAAACCGACTTCAAAAACTGAAAAGTATGAAAAGTATAGCAGAATTTATACAGATTTACTGTTTGTTAGAAGCCGGTGCCTAGCTCAGGTCGGAGGTCATAATTATTTCAATTGATTCCAGCATAGAAGTTCGGGCACCACAAACAAAGTTGGCTTGGCACCGACAAAACAGTAAATCTGTTAATTCAGTTATTTTATGCTTTTCATGTGGGTGCTAGCACCTCTGCCTACCCCTTCGGGGATAAAGGCGTGAGTTTATGTTATGTGTTATACTTTTCAGTTCTTGAAACCGGTTTTTTTAAACGTAGTTTTTATTTTTACTTTTCGGTGTTTGTTGTTCTTAACTAAAAACTATAATAGTTACCCTTGGATACTATAACTGTATTTTTTTCCCCCTTTTCATCTTAAATTTCAATATTTTGGGTGCTTAAAAACATCTTTGTAAGGCGAGCGGTGTGCGAACTTGCATTGCCATGGTGCAGTATCATACGACGCGACGTCTTGAATTGTTTTTTCGAAACTCGGTGATGCCTGATGACTTGTGGCTAACGAACATTGGTATACCAGTCAGCCTTAATCGTCTTGCAATCTTCTAGTACAATAGTGGCGACGTGACCACCCTTTGCCACAAACGAGCCAACCTTTTTTTTTTAAGTGCTCTGTGAGCGTATATATATATACTTTGATCGGTTTTGGCTCATCCTGGAAGACCCAGATTGCTGCTTAGAATCTGGGTCGTAAGCAAGACTCGTCACCATTAAAGATATCATAAACATGCTTTGACTTTCCTCGGTTGAATCGCTGCAGAGTTTTGCAACATCAACTAACACGGGCTGTTTTTTTGGTTGCGTTGAGCAAATGTGGTATCCAACGAGAGATCAACTTTCTTACGCCAAGTTCTTCGTGCAGGATTTTTGGTCAGTGGTCGTTGCAATGCCCACGGCTGCCTCTATTTCACGGTATGTCACATGCATGACTGTAGCTGCCACACGGCTTCAATATTCTCCTGCGTCATGGCGGTTTTTGGACGACCTTTTCATGGCTTGCCACTAAGGACTCTACAGTCCTAAGACATGGTGCTGCATCTACATTCCTAACACATGGTGCTGCATCACTAAAAACAGCAGTGATCTCCTCAAGGCACTGAATTCGCGATAATCCCCTTTGAAAGTTGTAGAAATTATCACACGCAAATTTTACTTAGATACCTACCCATTTCCATTTTTACAACCGACTTGTCACGTTTGAATAGATGATACAATAAAACTAAGTATTCGACCAATCTGAAAACATTCTTTTGTTTTCAAATTCTAAATTCAAAAAGATGAAAATGCCAAATGTTTTTTTACTAATCACAGGAGGTCGGCAAACGACACGACTTAAAAGGCAGCCCTCGTAGTCACAAATGCCCCAAACTGTCTAAAGAAAATATGAAAAGCTATTTGAGAGATGTTGAGTAAATTAATGTATTTTCTTTTTGAAAAGGGTCTGTCCTTTGAAAGTGAATTTGCACATATTAACGGCTTCAACTGTTTTCAATACGCCAATACGCAGGTCTAGGTCAAAGTAACAATGAATAATATCATAATCTCAGTGACGATGACGCACTGATAGATAATATTCTCTTGCCAAAAGTGCCTAGTTCTATTCAACTATGAATACAAGTAAGTCAATGATAATAATATTAGCAAGATAAGTTTACTGATAACAGCCTAACTGCGATTGGACTCCGGGCAGGTCCCTGAATTAGCTATCAATGTAGTAATAGCAAGCTATACTTATTCATTTTAAAAGATTTTTCTTAGTAAGTAATCATTAGGTAGGTAATGGCAATAACAATATTTTTTTATCCTATTGAAATTTAAGCGGTCAAAGAGAATCGTCACATCGCCATCCCTGGTAATTTTCCAAGACTATAAATTATTATGATTGTGCAGTTATCTACCAATGTAGCATAGTTACCTAAAATGTTTCTGTGATGATAACCTTTTAATTTGTTGGCCCGTCATTTGTATTCCACTTCCTTTAAGTCGAGCTTTGGTCAAATCAAAAAATAAAACGATAAACGAAGGATTCTTCAAGCGGGCGTGAAGAAGCATTTGTTAGACCTTTAAACTAAGGACCACATGTTTAAACTTTTAAATTTACTGAACCGTTTGATTCGAATCAATCGTATTGCACCAGAGTAGGTTTGCCAGGTGTCCAGCTTTTTACCCGATTACCTATGCCAGCGGGGGTAATGTGTCACGCGTTTGTATAATGTATATCTTATCTTATATATCTTATATATATATATATATATATATATATCTCTTATTATATATAAATCTCGTGTCACAATGTTTGTCCTCAATGGACTCCTAAACCACTTAACGGATTATAATAAAATTCGCACACCATGTGCAGTTCGATCCAACTTGAGAGATAGGATAGTTTAAATCTCAAATTATAGTCCTATTCGCGATAACCGACATCCACGCGGGCGGAGCCGCGGGCGACAGCTAGTATAAGTATATAAATCTTATATATGTATATAAAAATTTCGTGGCACGATGTTTGTTTTTTGTTTTTTTTTTTTTTTTTTTTACTTGCGGGAAATCCCCACGGATACCCGCCCCTCCGGAGCCGGAGGGGTGGGTTATGTCGGACTCGAACCGACTAAACCACACGCCGTCTGTGGGTCGTGGTGCTAGGCCGAAGGTGAGGTTGTCTTGCGACATATCCCTCGCACCCCGGCTGACCCAGGGCCATCCCTTTCGGTCTGGCCCTCCTCGGGAGGTGGGGACCACGCCGTCCCCGACTCAACCCCGGTGTGGGACTCAACCCCGGTGTGGGGGCACGATGTATGTTTGCTATAAACTCCGAAACTACTGAACGAATTTTGATAAAATTTTGTAACTATTTATAATATGGTCCAATTTAAAAGATATAGCCGAGCCGAAATCCGAATTCCACGCGGGCTGAGCCGCGGGCAACAGCTAGTAGGTATATAGTTTATTGTTCCCCTCTAATGGCTGGACAGATTTCAATGAATGCGATCTCTTATGCGAGTTATTCAGTGTTGTAGAGTACATGGAATGTGAATGAAAAACTTGGGATTCAACAGGAGAACGTGAAGGCTTCCGCAAGCATACATTATAAACACAAACAGTTATGTTTTAACTTTAAAAACCAATGTGCTACGTCGTCTTTTGTAGATATCTATCCACTATTACGGAAGACGTAATAATATAGCGAATCGTCTAAAATGACTAAGCCTTTTCATAGGATAACGTCTTTCACTAATATCATAGATTTTTATTTTATTACACATGGCATAGTCCATATCAAAATGGCACCCAGCTCATTAGCCCAGATTTGTGTAGATAAAAAAAGTTAACAATATATTCATATCTTAAATAATAATAATATAAAGTAAACTACCCAATGTTTGTCAGTTCCGGTCTAGAGGGCTTCTTAACTGATTTTCAAGTGAAATTTACGTTTAATTGCAATAATTATATAAAAATTCCTATAAAAATTCCTCAAAAATTTCAATAAAATGATCAATTATTATAGTCAATTTTTTTTAGTCCTACTCGTAGAGTGGAGACCTCGAGAAGGCAAACGAAGGGTAGGACGCCCGCTAGACAGATGGACCGATGACCTGAAAAACGTAGCTGGAACGGACTGGATGCGGAAGGCGGAGGATCGTACGAAATGGCGCACATTGGGCGAGGCCTATGTCCAGCAGTGGACTGCAGTGGGCTAATTGATTGATTGATTGATTGAAATATCTCTAATAATTAAAATTCGATCTAGGAAAGAAGCATATCCATCGTTCTCTTCCGTGCCAAACAATTACAGATATTAATTTTTACGAACTATGACCGTGCATTGTTTTTACTTTAGGCAAAACTAGATATTTTTATGTGACCAGTGGCTTGACAAAATCAACACCCTCTATACGTGTAACTGGTGAGAGCCGCCGTCGCGTCGCTCGACGCAGTTTTATCAGGCGGCTAATGTTTACAATACACTAGTCAATGACACAGTATTATTTCCAATGACCCCTATGACACTTACATAATTTAGCTTCCTAATTTAAGTGCGAACGCGACGACCAATTTAGACCGCAGCGCAGTAATTTTAAAGAATCTATTCTTTGATATTATAAAGACCTGAATATCAGGATGTCTTTTGAAGGGAATCTTTGTCATCCATGCCATTAAGTGTAGTTTTAGGTTGATAGTTTTAAATGTATATAGATTCGAATGTCCAAAAACTTCTTTAGATATTAGGTATATAATAAAGTGGCTGTTTGGTGTCTGTTCGTTTTAATCTTTTAATAGTTTAAACTACCCAATGGATTTTGAAATGCAGTTGTCATTTATAGATAGAGTGATTCAATGGGAAGGATAATCTCAATAGTTTCATACAGCTATGTTGATTTTTTGAAATATGACGGTACTTGTTTAAAATATTGAAGGACATCTAAAAACTTTCAAGTCCCATATTCACCACACGCACCGCAAGCCGAGCCGCGAGCCGCACCCATCCATGGACAAATCTGTCTTCGCCCACACACCACACGAGCCCCGCGTTGCAGTCCAGTCGCTCATGTACTTTGGCGAGCCCTGCACTTCTATATTTTTATCGTTGCTGGATGCCTACTATGGCAGCGGTGCTTTCAAAACGCAAAAATGTCTGTCTAGTAGGATAGAGATTCGTATGCTATTATAGTTTCATTTATTGTTTATTGCAATAAACTTTACTTTTCACTTCTCACAAGCACGTATTATCTTTAAATAACAGGATAAAACAGCAGGCATTATGTGCATCTGGATTGAGCGATCTTTTCTTATATTTCAACGAAACCAAAGCGTACATTTAGTCAAAAATTGTCAAAACTTATAACTGATATCCAAAAATTTGTCACTCACAAGATAATGAAGATATTGACCAATATGTCGATCACTCAATACAGACATTTTGCAAAATGGCTTCAAGCTGAATCTTAGCCAATGCTTACTCCGTGGACAAAATTTTCGTATCAAAAATTTGTACCTAATTTGTCACATTGTTTTACAAAAAATCTAGAAACTAAAAGGTAAATCCAGGAATCTATGACAGTTTCATTGGATCACTCAATTCAGACAAATTTAGATTGAGTGATTCTAGAAATAGGGTATTATGTAGACATAATAAGTATTTTTTATTTTCGCCATAAATTTAAGACTCGAAAATATTTTTACAAATTGCAATCACAACGCCAATATTTATAGTTAAATAGTTAAGAGAAATTAAACCTTTTTGAATTTGCTGAACTGAGTGATCGTTAGAAACGCATGCAGGTAACTATCCCTTTTGTTTAAATGTACACTAACTGCGTTGAAAATTTGTACTACTTTGTGACTAAAATTTGGCATAAAATTCATTTGTTTATGTCATTTCATTTACGAGATATTCGTTTCACAATTTTCAGAGTAAATTGCAGTAGGGTGACCATAGTAATATGAGATCATAGGAGAATTAAAGACTACATAAAATGTTTGTCAATTTTTATTTAGAAAGCAAACTACTCTTTTAAATCGCAAATTACGTAAGTAAGTACATGCAAAAAAATAAGTGAGTCATTTTTACTATCATACATTTTCTGCATTTTATCATAATAGCAAACCATGCGTCCATTTATATACCCGCGTGCTCTATAATGACCCATTCCACCAGGATGCATAGAAGCAATGAATTCTATACCTCCCAGTAATCTGTAGGACTTCTTTTTATTAACATCATTTCGGGCATAATAACATTTGAAAGTTCGTAATTATAGGCAGCAGTACCATTACAAAAAGAACAAGTTCCCTTTTCGTCGCTAAAAGTAATTGCATCTTCTAAGAGCGTGAATACCAAATACGGTTATTATATTTAGATTCAATGGCAGGAATACAATAGATAGTAGATGATAAAATAGTCCGTGAACAGTAAAAATTTATATTTACCCTACAACACTCTATTCTTTAATAAAAATAAAAAAATAAATTTCGTAAATGAAATGACATAGACAAATGAATTTTACGCCAAATTTTAGTCACAAAGTAGTACAAATTTTCAACGCAGTTACAAACAAACGGGATAGTTACCTGCATGCGTTTCTAACGATCACTCAGTTCAGCAAATTCAAAAAGGTTTAATTTCTCATAACTATAAATATTGGCGTTGTGATTGCAATTTGTAAAAATGCTTTCGAGTCTTAAATTTATGGCGAAAATAAAAAGTACTTATTATGTCTACATAATACCCTATTTCTAGAATCACTCAATCTAAATTTGTCTGAATTGAGTGATCCAATGAAACTGTCATAGATTCCTGGATTCACCTTTTAGTTTCTAGATTTTTTGTAAAACAATGTGACAAATTAGGTACAAATTTTTGATACGAAAATTTTGTCCACGGAGTAAGTATTGGCTAAGATTCAGCTTGAAGCCATTTTGCAAAATGTCTGTATTGAGTGATCGACATATTGGTCAATATCTTCATTATCTTTTGAGTGACAAATTTTTGGATATCGGTTATAATTTTTGACAATTTTTGACTAAATGTACGCTTTGGTTTCGTTGAAATATAAGAAAAGATCACTCAATCCGTATGCACATGCAGGCATTCAGACAGGATATAACAGGCGCAGGCTCGATCCCCGCTCAGTGCAAATAATATGCATGAATAATAGGTATTTGCATTGATCTGGTTGTGCCTCAGAGAGCACGTTAAGCCGTCGGTCCCGGTTGCCATACGAACACCTATGGCCGGCGTTACGGGTAGCTGGAACCTAACAAAATTTCCAACATCTGATCTAACTGCAATACATCGACATGCCAATGGGTTGTGAAGGTCAGATGGCAGACACTTCACGGAAAATACTTATCGTAAGCCAAATCCGCAGTTAAACTGGAAGAAGCGGACCCCAGGCTCCGAGGTGAAAAGCTTCGGATACGAGTGGATTTAACGCTAGGATGAAGAAGAACAGAATAAATTCCTGCCAAAACTCTCTTTGATTATTGTATGCAGTATGTACCTGCGTGTACGGGAGCGCGATGGTGAATGACGAAGTTTGCCGACAAATTCGCGGTCGCACACACAAGAGCAAAATTATTTATCATCTCGTGCATTTGAACCCCTCATCACGCTCAGGATACTACATTGGAATCACTCGCTAGTCGTGGTCGTTACGCTCGTGATTCAATCTTAATTCCTTCGCTTGCTCGGGACTCAAATCAGCACTCGCAGCAAAAAACAATTTTGCTGACTTGTTGCACAAATAACTATTATTGTTTTGCGTAGAAAAATTCATAATGTCGTTATAGTGAGTGGATATTTGTCTTATAAATCAATTTTTTTGTCTTTTGCTTGATGAGTACCTAACTAAGGTATACCTACGCAACTGGTTGATGCATGCGCGTTTGAGTGCAAGTCACGAAATTTTCTTAAAATTTATGTCACCTAAATATAACGTAGACCGGTAGATTATATTTGTTACAAATCATCGGATTTATCGGTATTGATACACATGTTTTAGTAAAGTTTGAAAGAATCTATCTATCTACATACATACTGCAGTGCTGTCGATTAGATAAGAAATCATCTAGGTACTTAGGATCAAATTATTTTATCATAGCAAGGATAGAGACATTAGAGACCCACTTGTGACACCATATATTCAAAGGAATATGATTTAGCCACTATTTTCTTCTTACATACTGCAAATCCGTAGGGGCTCCAAAGTGCAAGCATGGATGCAACTGAGAATTCACTCATTTCAGCATACCAGCAGAGATCTCGATGGCATGTTGCTAATGCTTGCACTCTTCTATAAGTGAATTGCTTATATCATCATGCCAGCAGATATCTCGGGTGCATCAATGCTTGCACTCCCCTATGAGTTAATTGCTTACATTATCTTGGTCGCATCCATGCTTGCACTCATCTGTGAGTGAATTGCTTATATCATCATGCCAGCGGTTATCTTGGTCATATATGCTTGCACTCCTCTATTAGTGAATTGCTTACATCATCATGCCAGCGGTTATCTCGGTTGCACCCATGCTTGGACTCCTCTAGAAATGAATTGCTTACATTTACATCATCGTGTCAGCGCTAATTTCGGTTATATCATCATGCCAGGGGTTATCTCGGTAACATCTATGCTTGTGCTTTGGCGCTCGAGTTCTTCATCTGATGTAAGCCACAAAAAGAAGAGAAGCAGAGCAAAGTCACCGCCAAAGCAGGTGAGGTTCGCTTGGGCCCTGAAGAACTTAGTGGAGCCCCATACAATCAATCAATTGGCCCACCGCAGTCCACTGCTGGACATAGGCCTCTCCCAATGTGCGCCATTTCGTCCGATCTTCCGCCTTCCGCATCCAGTCTGTCCCGGCCACTCGAGTGAATTGTTTACATATAAACAGATCAATAAATACATTACCTATAGGGACTCCGTAAACACACAAGGTACTCCGTAACCTACTACGGAGTAATGTGAAGTAAACTACACTTTTCTAGTTTGAGGAAAGTTCACGCGAGTGGTATTCTGTTTGACGTTTGATACCCGTAACTCCGGCCGGACGATAAGTCTATCGCCTTAGCCATCACACCCGGTGTGACAGATCGCTCCAGGCGATCTGGTACCCTAGCAGAAGCAGGCCGAGGCAGTGGCGCGGCAGGATCAAGATATCGTAGTTCCGATACCCGAGAGGGCCATCTCAGAACCGGAGTGGCCCTGAATCTACCGGGATGCGAGAGATATGCAGGCGGCAATCTCGTCTCTGTTAACTTATGACTCAAGACGGCGCGGCGTGTGGTTTTAGTCGGTTCGAGTCTGACATAACCACTCCCATCGATTTCGGTCGGGACGGGGGGTATCCGCGCGGTATTTCCGCATTATAAAAAAACCGTCATCGTGTCACTCTCCGAAGGTTTGTTTTTGAAACTTTTCTGTTACAGAACTTGCCCTTACCTTAGAAGATATGAGAACTTACTCATAGTTCAAAGAATAATAATATCTTTTAAACTGGAAATTATGAAAGTCGCCGAACCAGTAACGAGAACGAACAGCATGCACCTGCCGAGTATTAGTGCCCTATACTGTCGATAAAATAAAATTATGCTGGACTTAGCTTAACAATTATTATACTAATCAAGAAAAGAGCCACGCTTATTATTATTATAACTAAGCAATTAAAATAAATTTCTTTGGATAAATTAAGGCAATTTTTAAATTTTTCAATATTTGGACCAAAGCTACAGTCTTACTGACTAAATAAAATATTGAATTTCATTAGAGATAAATCTAAAAAACATAAGCTAACAGATTCCTGTTTGTTTGCCTGGCTTATCTCTGGAACGGCTGTGCCTATTTTGATGGCTTTTTTATCCTGCTTGAATTCTAAAAAACATATTAAGGGACCCGCGCAAACTAAAACGCAGATGACCACACTATGACTAGTTGACCCGGCGAACTTCGTACCGCCAATATTTTTCCGCCATCGTGGCGTCAGATCCCGTTCCCGCTGCACTCTCTACTATATTAAACATGTATTATACATATAAAGCTTCCTCTTGAATCACTCTATTTATTAAAAAAATACACACCAAATCCGTTGCGTAGTTTTAAAGATTTAAGCATACAAAGGGATATGTGTGTATAGGTACAGAGGAAGCGACTTTGTTTTATACTATGTAGTGATAGTGATATCGCGGAATAGCATGTCTAAAAAGAACACTTTATTGGAATCGTATTAGGATAGGTAATATTTAGTTATTTACACGAAATTAGAATCTCTATAGGAATCTGTTGAGATCTAGGTACTGGAAATTCATAAAGTCATTCATTCTTAGCAAAATCGCTCAATGTGGCCTTTTTAGACCCGCAGGTGAAAACCAAAGGTGTAAGGATGACCGTTTCTTGACACCATGCAGCTTTTGAGAAATTGTATGAGAGAAATACTTTGCCCGACCCGATAATCGCGCTCAGGATAACTGGCAAACAACGGTACCAAAGAGGCAATCTGGTGGTTAAAATGTTTCCTATTGTTTTTGAACAACGTATCATTATATTATTTTAATTATGTATCTACCTACATACATAAATGGTTTAAAAAGTCCGCATT
Source organism: Eilema caniola (assembly GCA_949126895.1). Classification (NCBI taxonomy): domain Eukaryota; kingdom Metazoa; phylum Arthropoda; class Insecta; order Lepidoptera; family Erebidae; genus Eilema; species Eilema caniola. The sequence goes on along the minus strand of OX421463.1, from coordinate 11,871,051 downwards.
CCATTGCAGTCCGCCGTTTACGAGTCTTGAATAAAATTTTGTGAGCGTAACACAACAGTTTATTGTTTTTTGTTGACGGACAACGGACAACCAAGACTTGTGGGTTTAACAGCTGATTTCATATTTGTATACAGATGGCTATTCATTATTACAAAATAGGTAGATAGATACGTATTTAATTTAGTCCATAAAAATACCTACTAGTACCTACATTACTGTGCAATAATTCATAATTCTAGGAAAATAAACAATTTCGCGAAGCAAAATATTATGTTCAATTTAAACTAAATACAATATGCTCCCAGGGAGTTTGGTGAACGTTAGTTCTGAGATGTGACGGAGATCGGCATGCGGCGGGGGCGGGCGGACGTGCCAAGGCAGGCAGGCGAGCAACATATTTACTCATACGCCTGAGGCGTAAATCACCGTGCATCTATTTCGAGTTGGCCTGTACGGGTGTGAGCACAAGCGGAGGAGCGCGGGGCGCGGGTAGACGCCGATGCCGGTCTGGCGCCAGAAGGATTCCCCAGCGCCCCGCACTCCCCGCGCCATCGCTCGAGGTCACCGTGCGCTCGTGTCTTCACTTTGCTGTCGCAAAACACCTAATGTGATGCTTATTCAGAAAGTTGATAAATATTTTAGTAGCAGAGCGGACTAATATTAATATCCTGTAAGACTGCTACGTAAGTTTGTTGAGTAGGCCAAGTGCTATTTATAAGTTGAAAGTTTAATTGCATATCTGTTGGACAAACTTTAAATAGGTATTATTCTATAAATTATATCGCATGCCTATATGAAATATAGGTAGGCACCTACATACGCTTCCTAGTCGTAGTATTTATTATAATTTCTTTGGCGATCTTACAAGATAAAATAAAGGGCCCTTGCAAATGATTACTATTTAGCTAACTCTCAACTAGATTTAACTTATGAAGTTATGATTGATGGATCGGCTTTCTTACTTGCTCGTTTAAATGTAGGTAATAACTGAGACAACAAGTAGGTACGTGATAATGAATATAAGTATCTGAACATGGCATATCTTTACTCACTTGTAAAGTTGATCCTGTCCGAGACGAACTAAGAACCCGACGCAGTGTTGTACTTGGCAATCTGATCTCCCCTTCCCCCACCCTGTACGCCCCCGCGCAGGGTTGCCCTGCGGTCATTGGTTACTCATACATCTTGCAAAACCTGTACTCGTTCCATTACACCAATTCAGAACGTTTGTTTACATAGCTAAACACTACACTATCCCACAACTTGCACTTTTGAATTCAATACAAATTACATAAATAAAAAAGTCTTAATCTTTATAGGAAAAATTCATTCGCACAAAAACGCGCGCACCGTGTTGAACTCCAACAGAGAATGAATATAACGTAACTACCGAATTGAAAGTAGGTATTACATACAAAATATCAAGCTAGCCGGACAGATGTTTGTATAGCTATACAATAGCTACGCGAGAGACTATGACTCTTAACGGTGGGCATTAAAGCTCACAATACATTATTTGAACTGCTTGTAAAATTGGTCAACTGTTCTACGATATCTACGTACGTATCTACCGAAACCTACCTACCAAGGCATAGAATGACTCGCCTAATCGATGTCCAGCCAGTTAAAGTAAATCCTTGCTCTGACCTAATCAAGAAACAAACAATTTAAGTATATTAAAAAAAATATTAGGTACTGATTGGAAACGTAGATTGTTGCGTGTACCGTTATTATTGTTCTTCCCCGGGACTTATATGGATTTGATATACGATTTTTGTCTGCCTGGCTACAGGGTAGTTAGGTATTAGTTACTGAAGGTATTAAAAAGTGGATGACCCCAAATCTATTAAATAATTTTAAACTTGAGATTGTAATAAACGCCATCTTTGCAAACAAATGTGTTCTTGATCGTAGCAAGAAGATGGCGCTTTTACACGAGACCATCATTGGCTTCACTAAACACTAAAACACAGCACAGAACACACAATGTCATGTACAGTGTACATTTACAATACTCCAGAGTACTCCAGACAATGCAGGATCTAGCGGTGGGCGAGTGCGAGTGATTGTCATAATCGACATATTTTCGAGTACTAATATTGAAAATTTGATTAAGAAATTAGTACTCGAGATATTTTCATGTCACGAGTAATCTTCATTTCTCTAGTTAGGTAGTCTTTGAATAATTTCATTCGACATAATATACGAATTCGTAAATTGAACGTTAGTATTAAATTAATTGAATTACATACGATAAGTTAAATATATGATTTAAAACGATATAGTTTTTGTCTTTAAAATGAGTTTCTAAACAAAATACACTGAGTATAAATAAACTGAGTTTTTAAATAAAACATATCCATAGAAAAGACAAGATAAGTTCCTAACCAAGACAAGTTCCTAACCAAATAGAGTATAGGGTGGTGGCACCAATTATCGGCCGTGTCAACTTTCTCAAGTTTGTTTGCTTGTTTTTTTGCTTCCTTGCAATGCCCTTTTTGGGTAGAAGGATACTGAATCTATCTACATTCGCAAAATTACCAATCCTTTGTATGGTCTGTTATCCTCTTTAATAATATTTTTAACAGTAGGTATTTATCACGTTACTTCGTGTTCTGGGAAAACCGCAGATAGCCATCCGTATCAACCTCAGATGGTTTATTGCTCTGAGGTATCAACCATTGAACAATTTCTTCTTCTTCATTTTGGTTTAACACTAAATCTCTACCAACTGTGCTAGGTATCTGTGTCTATTCTTCCATGAAGTCTGTCTTGTAAAGTGGTCCTCGGAATTCTGATTCTGATTAGTGACGGCATTTACTCCAATTTACTCCATCTTTTGTTCTACTACGGTTAGTATTGCAAACGTTTTTCTTTTTGTTGGGCCGCCGGCATGGTTATGCCTATCTGTTGACAAAATTAAAATACCTAATCAATCAATCAGCCAATCACAGTCCACAAAATACCTAAGTAGTTGTTCATTTTGTACCACGTCCCTGTTTATTGTACCTACAGGTCGTGGTTTGTAGGTACCCTAGGTATACAAAGGTGGCCGTTATTACGCATCAATCACCTTTATATCCGGCCGTAGCTGATCAAAACGTCTCATCGCATAATGTCCTTTTCTCGAAATGTCCTTTCTCATAGTGTCTTTTTCTGCATGGTTATAAAAAAAAACCACCTGGCCGATATTGCGATTTATCAATAATAAAGATCCCTAACCTCGACTCTCCTATTATTTCATAAAAAAAGACAAGTAAATGTAAAAACAAACTATCTAAACGGTACTTGAACGGTTTTTCTTCAATAACAAACAATATAAAATACCAATAACGAACAATTTAAAATACCATAGGTACCCACTTATGTTTAATTGCATTGAAATACTTACCAACTTAAAGCGTCGCAACCGGGATTTGACCCAGCACTGCCCCTAAATGACACACGTCCGTACCGGCGCGTGCTCTATTGCTAACCGAACATTCAAATATTGAAGCACCCCACCAAAATATGGAACGTTATACGTATGGAAATAGAGTTGCTTTTTGCAGCCATCTGTTTAATTTGCGAGTACTCTGTGAAAAAAAACCTGCTAAAGAAATTAAATGCATCGAAGCACAGAATAGATAATAGTACTAGCGTACAGAATGGAAGCTCACCCCCTCCCACCGATTTCATTTCCTCTCCCCGCACGTCAAAATCATAGGCGCTTTCATGGGCGCCTAAAACAAAGGTTGTCGCTAGTAAAATGTGTAGTAACGGCACTTCGGGAAGAAGAGTGAAAAGTTCGGCTAGCTTCGGTTTTTAAGGCGTCCTCTCTTTCACACATGACTATAGTGAAATTTAACCCTCAAAAGCATCTTGCTTGTTTGTATAAATAACTAATGAACTACACATAGTAAGAACATTTGTACTTTTTCCACAGTATTTATTATTGATCCTGACCGGTTTCGCCTAATGGTAACTTCAAAAGTTTACATTGATGTTTTTGAAATGTTTCTAATCTTAAACACTAGAGGTGTTTACGACTAGAAATGTTCATAAACATTGCGAAACTGGTCAGGTTCAATAATAAATACTGTAGAAAAAGTACAAGTGTTCTCAATATGTGTAACAACAAGTTCCACCAAGGGTCATCAATGAACAGTATAAAAAAAAACTAATGAACTGGATTTCAGGTTTGCCCAGTAATAAATTCGTGAAAAATCTTATCAATTATAATAATTTTCATATTATAGTCCGGGTTTTTTAGAATATAACTCTAGAACTAGCGCGTTAAGTAACATTATGGTGGACCGATATTGATTATAGGTGTATTATTTTTTTAACATTATAAAGATTATAACTCAAAAGCAGATGATGCAGATTTACATTAGTAAACATTCTAGGGTTAAAAAATGGGCGGTACCCAGCAATGACGGAATCCATGATGGACGACATTAATTGTGATACATTCAAATTGAAAAGAATGCCACACTTCATAGGCGTGAGCTGTCAAAATATTGATTCTTAAATTTTATAAAGTATAGAGTGGTTAAAACCATTTGTTTCTAAACAATATAAATAGATATCTTTCCGTGAACTTTCGTTTAGTATAAATTATAATTGATACTTAAATAAATTAACACTTCTAAATTAAAGTGTGCTCAACTACCATTTTTCTAATTTCCTACTCGCCGTTGACAATTCTGAATAAGTATTAGGATAGTTATTACAAAAACCGGGCATAAAATCCGTGTCATTCAGTTAAGGTTCAGAAACCTTGGTACGTAATAAAAACACCATTTATAAAAAAATGTTCTACCTCACCCTTGGCAATGGAGCATTAATTACTAAGGGATAAATACTAGTAGTTTTGTAAAGAGTTCCAGATAATTTTTTGGCATCTGGAGATCAAATCTGGTATCCTCACTTATATTTCTTTTATACGATACGTATCTTTATTTTATAGCTCCCTGGATATTTCACCAATAAATATTGTCAATCCGTTCTCAAAAAAGCCACAACAAACGTCTCCGCCTTTTCTCATGTTTTTTTTCCACAACTACCTGTAAGGAATCATGTTATTTCAGCCAAAAATCATCAATATCCGTTCATAAATAACGCGACAGAAAATGCACCCCTTTTCTCCTCCGATTAAAAAGCTCTAGGCAAAAATGATGTTTTAAATCAAAGAACATGAATGCCATGTTTGGTGACAATCGGTTAAGAAATGTGCCCTATAGACCGAACGGAACGGAGACTATTTATAATTAATGAAAAATTTCACGCGGGAGAAACCGTGAGCAACAGCTAGTTTTTATAAACACAATCGGTTTTAATTACTCTATAAACATATCAAAGTCGTGTTGTAGTATTGTTTTGTTATTTGTGCCAATTCTGTTGATTGACAGGACCAAAATGTATCGCCATATTCTTTTCTTCCGAAGCGAAGAAAAAGATAGAAATACGTTTTAATGTAAAAATCATTAATATGAATTTTTGTAACAACAGAATTGTCGCCTCCGTCGGATGTGACGTAAATCATGACACTAAGGGATAGAGTGAGAAAAATCACGCTATCTCACTCGAAAATTAGCTCAAATTTCAAATAGTGCCATCCATGACATTTCTAATTTTCTCACACATCAACACTTTACAACATTTACAACGCGATTGTTTCATACATTTTTCCGAGAGCTGCCGAGGTGTGATCGAAGGGCAAATGATACACAAAAATAGGTAAAGATTTGAGTTCAGATCAAAGTAGGTAATTGTACAAAATTGCTTCGGCGGTAATGTCAGGTGAATTTCCCAAAAACCTGGAAAATAAATCTCCTGCTCGTTACATCACACGTGCTAACCGAATACTATACAATTGTATGTAGCACTTGAAAAACCATTATAAAATTTAAAGACACTGGCCACTTTTGTGATTAAAGTTTATGCACCATCTTCAACTTCAACTTTTGGTTCATGGCTTTTGCGAGATGCACCAACCTTTTTTTTTTTAATTTCCGCCAACAACTCAGTTGTTATCACGATTTTAACATGTACCATCTTCAAAGTAAGCCATCATACATAGGTGACAGTGGTGACACGCGTCATGTGTTTAATATCATCAAAGCCAAGCTACTTGCCAGAAAGTTCAAAGAAGGTTGTAAATCTGCGTTTCTTAACCTCAGGTCGCGACCCAAATCCGGGTCGCAGGTGGTAGTGGGCTGGGTCGCGCGAATTTTTTAAAGACATTCTTAGCGCCGTAAACAATGTCATTCCTTTTTTTTACATCAAAAAAAACTTTGGCAAGTGAAATTACAAATCGTAAATTAGCAGCGTTTGCCACCTTAAACTTGTTGTTAGAATACCCTAACGACAACAATATTTTTCTAGAGACCATATTTATCTTTTTGGAATTTTGGAGACATCTTGGAAATGAAATGGCAAGATATATTCCACAAAATGTTAATATTGAATACAGTTGGGTAAGAAATCCATTTGAAGTAGATGTGATGGCCGTTGAAAATCATATGGCTGGATTACAAGAATTGCTTGAATTTCAGGGTGATAGAGTTTTAAAAGGAAGATTTGCCACAATGAAATTTGGGCAGAGCTATCCGGGAAGTCTTTTCTCAGCAATGAAGCTGAAAAGGCTTTGCTACCATTTCCCACTACTTATTTAGGTATGTGAAGCAGGTTTTTCGTGTCTTGCTGTTTTAAAAAACAAGTATAGAAATAGCCTGAATCCTCTACATGACATGCGGTGTGTGCACTTTCAATAAACTTAACTCTGCGTATAAATCTTTGCTCAAAAGTAGAGCATCAGGGCAGTCACTAATACAATTAGTGATGATATCCCTCAGGCTATACGTCTTATCCATCATTATTCATGTTTTCCTCGGATGATTAAAAAAAAAATCGCTTTTCTACTATGAATGCGAAATTATGCTGATACTTGCTTACATAGATTTAATTAAGAAAATATTAATAATGTTGTATTGTAGCTTTTTTATACTTCGTAATGACACCTATAAGAGCCAACCACGGACTTTTATTCTTATTTTTATTATCACTGGAAAAGGAATAAAACGTCATGGTCGCTGACGTCAAATATATTTATATTTTGGGTCACCAGCCAACAAGGTTAAAAACCGCTGTTGTAGTAGATCCTGTTATTCAAAGAAACAGCAATTTTGCACATCCCGAATGCATTCTTCTTATAGGTAATGTAATCAGATGAGAACATATTATATTTGTGGCACATAGTTTATCTGACCCTCCTGTACCTAGAATATTTCAAGCAACATTAATAAGTTTTAACGTTTCTAGTTATAGACTTAATAAATTAGTAGAAAAATGTAACTGAACCATACACTGATTTTATTAAAGTTATTTGACCATGAAATTCGGCACATCGTTCAATCTGGTGGTAAGGGTGAAATATTATTTATAAGATGGCCCTGCCATATGCAAGCTATATAAAGAGCTGTAAAGATTATATCTGAACCTCCAGTTCTCAGTGCACTAAAGTCACAACTAGGTGCCATCATGGGTGCCATATGAGCAAAGTTGACATCAGACAAGATTATGCCTAATTTGAGATTAAAAAGTAGTTTTATAGCTACATAGTAACATTCTCAAAATTTGATTGTTTTTGTCTTAGTATATTAACACACATTTAAATAAAAAATGCTATTGATTTAATGTCTTTTTTCCATTAAATTAAGCACAATATTTCGTCTTATAAGATTTTTCATATAATTGGAAACATCAAGGTCACTGTGGAACCAGATGTTCACCAAATTCGATAAAAAATACTTTCAAGGCACGAATCCGCCCTAGCCATTCGTTTTGCTTTTCTAGCCTGCCTGTTTTCTTGTATTGCCCAAACCAGCTATATTGTGCGTTTGTATCTACTATTATGATTATGATATTGCAGTTGTTTCAGAAAATTATAGTTGCAATCCTTTTGAAGGAACTTCTCTCTAATGAGGAGGCCTGAAACTTCTTGATCATTTATCGCTATTTATCATAGTTTCGGATTTGACCATCCTTACCCAGTTCCATACCATCCATCCTTATCCTTACCCTGTATACATACTCCACTACTTTTAGTAAAAATAGTTAAATAAAACATATTAGAAATTGAAGTCTATATATTTGAAAAATGGTTATGAATCTCTCTAAATAAAACAAAACCTGCCAAGTTACAAAATACTTGACTTACGAAAGATTAATCAAGTGACATTTCGGCATCGTCGTCCTTTTTATCATTTTTACCATCTTTAGGTTTCTCTTCTTTTTTCTTATCATCTTCTTCTTTGGACTTGCTTGACTCCGACGGGTTGGATGTCTTTTCAAGTGCATTGAAGAAGGCCTGCATGTTCCCTGTATTTGCAGATGAAACTACTTCGGATGAAAGTCCAAATTGCGACATAACGGGTCCCATCTGCCCTGAAGTAAGAGCCGATGAAAATTGGTTTGTTGCCTGAAATATAATTGCATATGTTGACAAAATTATAAATGTGACGTGACAATTTCATGATAGTTTTATGTAGCTTAAATAAAATAAACATTTCGTTTTATAAAGATTTTGTGAAATAGTACTATATATAGTCCAAATATTACAATTTGTAAATGATTTAATACAAATAACTTTAAAGAGATATACGAAAAATACCAAATAAACAAATACAGCATCCTTTTGTAATAATTTTTACAAATATTATACAGATTTTAGGGTATAATAAAACATACTGCAATGATAGTGTTGTTGTAATTTTAATAACGAAACGTAAATTATAAAAAATTAAAAACATTTGCACCACCAAAGAAGTCTCTTGGCAAAACTCGGAACTAAAAATGACATCGCCATCATGCTTTTATTGCCGTTTATTTGAATAATAAACGCGTCAATATTTTAAAATGCCTAAAGTAACAAAGAGTGTTTGAGAAATCATTCTCAAGGTGAAGTAGTTTTGTGTAAAGCTGAAATGAATAATAAAGGCGTTATCCCAACAAGATGTCATAACCTCAACTTACAACTTATCCGCAACTTACAAGTAAATTCCCACTTGTACATCATAAAAAAAGATACCGCTCGAATTACCTTCTCCTTTTTGGAAGACGGTTAAAATTGTGCTGAGAACTTGAAACCTTACCTATCACGGACTGAACCAACCAACAGACAGTATGGCGATGATGACATTTTGAGTTCCGAGTTTCGCCGTGGGACTTATATACTGGCACGGATTCTAGACGGACCCTATCAATATTCAATGAGGGTATTCGATACTTTTTCCGCCACTAGGCGGCGCTTCGTAGGCGTCAGGTACAAATACCGCCTCGCACGTTTATTAAAAACTGGTTTTGCTGAAAAAACTACGGATACCCGCCAAAAAGGTCTTGTCAGCACCCACACGGTGGTGCAATCGGTTAGGCAGGCACCCCGGTACTTTTTAAAAAAAAAATCGCCTAAATACTGTTTGGTTACCTGAAATTTTTTGACTAAAAGTTGACTTTCAGGTAATAGTACCCAGAGAATCGGAAACAGCATCTACAGACAGAGGACGGCCGCGTGGACACGTTCCAAGCACCAACAGTACAGGTTTCTATGGATGAACACCAAAAACGAGCAGCAGAAATTATAAATTTGTAGGTTCCAAATAAGCACGTCACTCCCTCCTTTTACGCGGCCGTGAGGCGTGGCCGCTGTTGGAGCGACACAGGCAGAAGCTGAGGAACTCTCGCATCTGCGGCAGCGGCCTTCATGTCCGTGACATCGTAGATAACATGCAAGAGAGTCGCCTTCACTGGTGAGGCCTCGTCTTGCGACATCAGCTAGGCTACGTGGGTAACAAATGCCTAGTAGTGGCGCCCCCGCCGGGCTCAGATAGAAGGGGTAGGCCCAAAAAGTCCTGGCTTGACGTCATGCAGGGTGACATGCGTGCAAATGGTCGCACTTCTATGGACGCACAAGATCGTGCGAAGTAGAGGAGAAATAGATGGAAGACGGACCCTGAGCTCCGAAGGCGTCTCGGCCTTGGATGCAATCAAGATAACGTCCAAATGTCCATGATGACTCCCTTGGGAACCCCCTTGGAGTACAGGTGTTTAAATAGTGCGTTGGTGAAGTTGCTGTCTCCATTGAACCTACCAATGAACGTGCGAGAACCCTCTTGCACCTGGGTAAATTTGAAAAAGTTTGATGTCTCTGGGTGGTATAGTTTGCCTGAATATCAACTTTTAGTCTAAAATTTTCAATTGTTTGTTTACGGGGTAGCCTACCTAACCTATTGCACCACCGTGTGGGTGCTGACGAGACCTTTCAATAGGTATCTCTCGCGTTTCGTGGGTATCGGTAATTTTTCTGCAAAATCGGCTTTCAATAAACGCGCGACGCGCTGTTTGGACCTGACGCATACAATGCGTCGCGTGGTGGCAGAAAAAGTATCAGAACTCCTCATTCTCGCCAAGAGTGGACGAGCGAGGGGCAATTGTTTCTGAGAATGTTTAGACGAAGTAACTTTTTTCTGTCATTTCGAGAGTCTTGCAGGCGACAAGCTCTTCTCTTCTAAACGAGCCTAAATGAACAAACTGACTGATAAACTTGAAGGGTTATTTTGTGTTAGTTTCTTTTAAATTCTTTAAATGAGCAATTTGCAGAAAGTCTGCCTACAACTATTAACCGATTTGAAAGTAGGTATAAACATTTGACTCATTTATTAGTTATTACTCACTCTTTAACATTCTTGATTGAAATTTGTACTATTATTGAAAAGTTAGCTAGAAATTTATTTCGGTGTTGTTAATTAATTCCATTTTAGTAAAATTCAAGATCAGAATGTCTATTTCAATTCAATAATTAAATTATAGTGTGAATGTTTTTCGTTAGTGTTTTCGTTACAATAGGTAAATTGATTCACAAGAATGTGCATATACAGTAGTGGTAGCTAATGAATATGCACAGTAAGTTACACGCGCCTGCCCACAAATAAAACATTTTCAATAAAACAAATTCAACAACTATATGTAAAAGAAATTTTTTTTCTTTATAATGTATATAAATGCAGGGACAATATTCACATTTCATGACATTGTTTCCCTATTCTTATAAGACAAGTTCTGGCTTAGATTTGGTGAAGTTTCTAATATTTATTTTTACATTATTAAAACATAAAATCGTGTTTATTACTATTCGAATGTCACTTCCATGTGCCACTGAATAGAATGGAAAAAGTAATTTTGTGCCATGTATCCATTGAAAAAACTGACTTAGTAATGTGATTTTGATATGATTTGCATATTTGAATGTTTCACGAGTTAAGTGAACAACGATTCGATTTAACTCTTCGGTATGAATACTATTAATTGATCTATATAAAAAAAAATAGAGAAAAGGCGAGAAGAAAGCGTACCATGCACCGCTCACATAGAGACTAATCGGTCAAGCATTAATACGAGGAGCGCGCGTCATCATAGATTCGAAGCTCAAGCGATCACCGTGAGATACCCGGAGATGACGCCTCAGCCAGTAACGGGTGCGCTAGACGTGGAGGTTCACCTGGGCGAACTGCGGTGAGAGCAGTGTGGTCCTTACATCATCGGGCGTGGCGCCCGCCGGCGCCGGCGGCAGGTGCGGCGCCAGGCGCGCGGCGTTGGGCGCCGCGCTGGCCGTCGACACCACCTCGGGCGCCGCCAGCGCCGCCGCCAGGTCCAGCCGCGCGCCCGCGCCCGCCCCCGCCGCCGCGCCGCCCGCGCCCGCCGCGCCCGCGCCCGCGCCCTCGCCCTCGCCCTCCGGCGCCGTGCCCAGCCCCGAGAAGTAGTGTTGCAGGTCGGCTAGCTGGATCTGTCCACCTGCCGAATGCCGTACTTCTTACAAAATGAGATTGCATTGAGTCTTCTCCAAAATAAGCATATTTTTTTCCCATTTAGGTGATGACGAGCCTGCCTATGCACAACACTTGGGGCGTCACATTCATGCTGCCGACATAAGGCATTCAGTTTTCGCAAAAACAGATAAAATGAGGGCAAATTTGTTTAACAATTGATTGTTATATGTAAAGTCCAGTCACGTTGAGCATTCAGGGCTATCTCGAATTAACAAAAGCGATGATTGCGGCGACTGCGGTGCGTGCGGTGCGGCCAAGTGTGCGTTCACCTTATATCAACTCCAACTGGGCTGGAATAGGCTCAGAGAATGCTGATGAATAGAGAAATATGTTTCTGCCAAAAAAGTGTAAGTAAGACATTGTTTACGTACTGCGTGGTTGGGTGGCAGTGGCGGTGTTGGGCGGCGTGGCCGTGGGCGCGGGCACGTCGCGGGCGCGCGAGGGCGTGCGCGCGACCGGCGCCTCCGTGCTGCGCGGGGCGCTGCCGCCGCGGGAGCTGTTGCCGCTGCCTGCCGAGGGACGGCTGCTGCTGTTGGCGCTGCTTCCACTGCTACTGTTGCTACCAAAATACAATTATTGTATTTTTCATGCTGTGCATATGAGTAAAAAAAAACATGTTGAATCCATACATACTTAGAAATTCATAAAAGTATTAGTCTGTCAGATTGGATTCACAATGATATTATTAAGAAAACATTCATTTATTCAGTCGGTATTAAGAGGTATTTAATTAAGTTGAAAGATTGGACCCATTCCATAAAGAAGAACTAATATAATCATTTATTAAATGGTAACTTTAACCTAAGTCAGAATACCAAGCCAAGCTAGATAACATCAGCTGTCTAAAGTAAAAATCTCATCACCATCAGTCTAGCACTCTAGCCTCTTTGGAGGTAACTAGAATACAGTGTACATTAATATACATTCAATAAAAAGCTAATATTGTAATGTTACTAACAGATACTCCAATTATATCTACTATATAAAAATAAGTCGGGTTTTCCTTTCTGATGCTATAACTCCAGAATGCCGAAGTCCACAGTTTTGCACACACATTCAGGAAAACCGACATCCATGCGGGTGGAGCCACGGGCAACAGTTAGTTTATTTATAAAAAAAGGATTACCCCATAGTGCCAAGAAGAGAGGACAAGCCTCCAATCTGCCCCACTCCTCCAAGAAGTTGCATCAATTGTTGCTGTGACATATTGTTCAATATATTCTGAAGCTCCCCATCCTGTCCACCTCCACTGCCACCCCCACGGCTGCCAGATGTGGGAGGGTTATTCAGTGCCTCATTGATTCGACGACAATAATCATCATCCTTGTCAGTCTTAGGTTCCTATTAAAAAAATATGTCAGCATAACATAATCATAAATTTCAAGAATTAATTTGACAAATCAAAGTTCAGTCTATCAACTCCTGCTAAGGCACACTGCACAACATGTACTTATGTGTAAGTAGAGGATGATGAGACTACTTCGATTTATCAATTCTAAAATTAGCACCAAGTCTTTCAGGATGGTATGGACACATGGATAAGTCTTCTATTTCAAATGAAAACATAAGTTATTGTTTTACACTGTGACTATCTTATTATGTTAAAAAAAGCATTGCAATTGTGTATGAGTCAGCATGCATGAGCTGTTGTCCTGAATGGAAATGAGTAGATGAAAATGAAACAGACAAAATATATATTGTGCTTGCATTTGAATTTAATTCTACATACCTGCAACCAGAAGAAATATTTCTTTGAAAAGGACTTGAACTTGAGGACATACACCCGGCCCGTAGTGCATTCATTTACACGTACAAATTCACAATCATCAGGAAATATAAGTAAATCATCCTCGACTGCGCCAGTGGTGCGATCTTTCCAACAAAAATGCATCAGGGAATCTTCTCCTTGGTAAACATACAAGAGACCCTTCCTTTTATCCGGATGGACCATCCGTCCTTTCAGTGTCATTCTACCAGCACGAAATTCTACCAAATGTTTATTACCTCCGGAACTACCGCCCAATCCAGAAGTATTGCCAAATAAAGCAGTAGCTGACATGATGATGCTGAAAATGCGAAGAAATTTTTATTGATAGCAGTGACATTATCCAACCTTAGACCGACCGAAGAAATAAGTGCATGATGCATTTATATAATTATACTTATTTATTTATTATAATTACCTCTAAATTCTGTAATATACTTTAGAATGAAATACGACTCTTCACGCTATCTTGAAATATTGAGTAGTTTACCAGTTTACCCAAAAGGTTTACACAGTGATTGATGAATGATTGTGTTCTGTGGAATGATTCTGCAAATAATTTTATTGAAATAATAAGAATGATTGGATGAAGGGATGACCACCCATAGACAAAGTCCACAGACAGCTTATCCACAGACCACAGAATAAATATTCTATAGAAATAAATTCCAGCAACAGACAGACCAAGATAAAAGACGTAATAGTCGACACTGACCCAATAGTCGACACTTTTGAAAAACTGTTTATTTTAAGAAAAGTAACTACTTGATTTACAAAACTATTAACTTAAAAGACGCCCAATGGCATCTCATAAGAAGTGTTCAAAAATTCACAGCACTAGCCGAAGCAAATTTTGAATTTTAATTTTAATTGAAAGCAAAATAATGGTGTTAATTCGGCATGTCCACCCGACTAAACTAAACTAAACTAAAAATTATCTTATTTTAGTTTAGTTCAACGCTGTGTCTATTCGGTTTGGCCACCGAACTAAAAATAGTGCATGCATTTTTAGTCAAGGTCACACGACTAAATTGAATAAACCCTTTTTAATCTGTGAATTCAATGAACGAATGACAACGTCCTTAGAGAAAGAAAGTTGGCCGTCTACGCCTTTGGTCTACGCTGTAAATTATGGTAAATTAGTACAATCACAATAAGAAGTTGTTGAAGTGTGAGAGAGACAATTTAATTTCTTGTCAAAAAACATGTGTTCAAACGTGACCGTAAATTAAACCTCTGAAAAAGTAAACAAACCAAAACAACAAACTTGGCGGCATGGTATTTTTCCTCTTTTCACGTAATATTCCCATATTACGTGAAAAGAGGAAAAATAAATATAAGTATGTCACAATCACAAAAAAATCCTCTTCGCTTAATCTAGGGTGATTTTCAAGTATCTCCAACAGGAACTTGGTCGCTGATGACGGGACCCTAAAGAATTTTCTAAATTTGCGGTCGGCCATCTCAAACGGATTTGATGCATCCCTCAACCGAAGCAACCTGGCCCGTTTTCCCGATTTCTGTAAAACAAATAAATTTCTAACCCTAAAATAAATTTCAAACCCAACTTTTATGATAATTGTTAATTTTTCAATTATTTTTAGTGATACACAATTTTTACATGTATTACAGATGTATTGGCAAAAATTTAATTAAATTAATAAAGTTACTATATATACACAATACTAAATATAATAAAAAAATAAAACTAAAAGTTAAAATGCGTCGTGGAATTCATCCGCATCGCATGCCTCTTGTGGTAGCGTTCCCAGAAGACTAGCAGCATAGCCACGTTGTATGGCAATACTTAATCTCTGACCTGAAAAGAGGCCAGCCTTCTGGTCACGAGAAGCGTCAACCATACGTTTAGCAATCTCCCTGAAGAGATTGGGGGCGCTCGGATCCCAAGGCCCAAACGTTTCGACTCCAAACGGCACAAATTCATAATCTCCAATAAGATTGGAGTATTTGCGCCGCTTAACAGCCTCTGCAGAAGCTGCAGCGGCACCGGTACAGCCAGCCGTGCCAGGTATATGGGTAGGGGCAATGGTGTCGACGCATGTTGCGTTCCACACCAGAGTCCTATACATTTTCCAAGGCATTATTGACATACCATCCAGTCTCTTGCCATCGTCGCGCACCAAACCGTTTGGTTCAAGCACATCTGGCACACCAGCAATGACAAGAGCACGGCGGATTATGTCGTTGAGGCTGGCGTGCCGTGGAATTCGCCCCGCGCTCCTGCAGCATGATAGGCCATGGTGTCCGAGTCGGTCAACTGCTTCTCCACAATGGCATTGATGCAGAATTTTTTACTGTTATGTCAGTTTTGAACAAATAAACATATATTTAGTTGATGCATTTTCTTATTTACCTTTCTTGCTCCTTGAAATAAGCAGCCACAACTAATACGTTCATTTTTCTGTAATTTAAAAATTTCAACCATACCACCATTTCAACATACTTATTTAATTTTCCCTTTTTCACGTAATATTCCCATAATCATGCCGCCCAGTTGGTTGTTTTGGTTTGTTTACTTTTTCAGAGGTTTAATTTACGGCCACGTTTGAACACATGTTTTTTGACAAGAAGTTAAGTTGTCTCTTTCACACTTCCACAACTTCTTATTGTGATTGTACTAATTTACCCATAGATGTAGTATTTAATTTACCATAATTTACAGCATTTTTTTCTAGACGGCCTACTTTCTTTCTCTAAGGACGTTGTCATTCGTTCATTGAATTCACAGATTAAAAAGGGTTTATTCAATTTAGTCGTGTGACCTTGACTAAAAATGCATGCACTATTTTTAGTTCGGTGGCCAAACCGAATAGACAAAGCGTTGAACTAAACTAAAATAAGAGAATTTTTAGTTTAGTTTAGTTTAATCGGGTGGACATGCCGAATTAACACCAATATAGGCCAATGAATACAGTCGCGTTGTTTCTTAAGATTTTTATTAAGGGTACTGATTTTTAATAGGTGTGAAATTTTATTACCTTTATTCATTTTAACAAAAGATAAATAATAACTTTTTTAAATACATCTACAAAAAAATTTAAATATATGAAAAATAGTGTCCCACCGGCATCGGGTACAAGGACCAAGCTACCGGTGGTTAGTTATATTTTACTTATTATTAATGATTATTAATAATTTTAGAATGGATGTTATAAATATATAAGTTGTTGGCATACTTAGACCATTGCCTACGTATTCAGGCTAGATTTTCTAGCAGTTTAAGTGATGTCGAGTATTGGTACCGAAAAATGTAAAAGTCAACACTTCCGACAAATACCTCTTTTTTTGGAAAAGTATATATAATACGTATACCTACTGCGAATGTAATGAAGGCGTCTTGATAAATATCATAAACGTATTGGAAATCATCATAATCCATAATATATGTAACTACCGGTTATCTATTATATAATATTATCCATACTAATATGATAAATGCGAAAGTAACTCTGTCTGTCTGTCTCTCTTTCCTCTCTGTCTGTCTGTATGTTACGCTTTCACGCCTAAACCACTGAACCGATCTTAATTGAAATTTGGTACAGACGTGTATTAGAGCTTGACAACGGACATAGGCTGTCGCGAAAAGCAAAGGATTCGTAAATAGCCCTTTCGCGAAACTGAGGGTTTCTTTCAGGGTTCAATAGCTTGAATGCATGGGATGTGCATGATTGCTGATTACCAGTGATTCTGTCATCTCGCACCGTAGATCTCCTCCTGTAGACAATGAAAATATCTGTTACTCTCAAAGAGTAAGTTGATAACCTCTTGTCTCTTATAGCACACATGTGCTTAACGGTCCATGACACAAAACACGCACTATACTTTAAAGGCATGATGCACCTACATTGAGTCCCCTCCGTGGGACAAGCAATGGATCTCTCAAGATTGGTACAAATCTCACCGCAAGTTGGTCCCAACTCCATGAATTGCGGGTTTTGATCTTCAGGCACTGCTAGGCGAAACAGCTTTCATCGCTCCGCTCGAGCCAGCATGGAGACAGCAAGTGAGCGATGAAACGCATATCTGGTACAGGACAAAATTGCTACGATGCAAACTAAATACACAAAAGGTTACCAACCTTCGAATCTTTCGTACAGACGCGCTATCTCCTAGACCCGTAAAATCGCACCGTTTGCTTTCGATTTCCTCTTTGACATACGTATTTATACTTGACAGTAAAGAAAATAGAATTATATAGATTGAGCTGCCAGTGAAACCAACCAAAGAGTACGAATCCTAAAAAGTTTGTATTTCGTGAAGGAACTTCGCGACACTCCCTACGCGAAAGGAATTGAAAAATTATCACATATCAACTTCTCAAGTTGATTGTGGCATTGAGACCTCGTGACGAAGTCGCGACACTCGCGGCGGGATAAAATTAATTTATCGTATAATGTTCTATTAATTGTTATGACAGTTCATGAATTTCAGTCAATCACAGACTTAATTCTAGTAAACATTTTCATTTCATTTTACTTTCAACAAAAAATCGTTAGACACTATGTCAGTAATCAGTTCAAATTGTATGCAAGTGTACCCAATGTACCGCTGTACCTGACTGTACATACATGCCAATTAAAATCATCTATCATATCACCTTTAGATAAATCGAAGTCGAAGTTCAATCACACTCATAGCCGGACTGGAAAATCGGACTGGACTTCAGACTCCGAGGTGAAAGCCTCGGATATGACTGGGATTAACTTTAGGATGACGAAGATTAACAACACCAATAGACAATCGTGCTCTCAACTCGTACGTAGCAAAACATACAGAACATGCAAGTTGACATAATACAACGTTTACTTGCTCCTTTCTCTGCACTTCCAGTATGTACAGGCGTGTATATTTGTATGTATGTATGTTACCATGTCGCGAAAAGAAAAGGATTCGTAAATAGCCCTTTCGCGAAACTGAGGGTTTCTTTCAGGGTTCAATAGCTTGAATGCATGGGATGTGCATGATTGCTGATTACCAGTGATTCTGTCATCTCGCACCGTAGATCTCCTCCTGTAGACAATGAAAATATCTGTTACTCTCAAAGAGTAAGTTGATAACTTTTGTCTCTTATAGCACACATGTGCTTAACGGTCCATGACACAAAACACGCACCATACTTTAAAGGCATGATGCGCCTACATTGAGTCCCCTCCGTGGGACAAGCAATGGATCTCTCAAGATTGGTACAAATCTCACCGCAAGTTGGTCCCAACTCTATGAATTGCGGGTTTTGATCTTCAGGCACTGCTGGGCGAAACAGCTTTCATCGCTCCGCTCGAGCCAGCATGGAGACAGCAAGTAAGCGATGAAACGCATATCTGGTACAGGATAAAATTGCTACGATGCAAACTAAATACACAAAAGGTTACCAACCTTCGAATCCTTCGTACAGACGCTGTACTGTCCCAATCCTGGATCACGTCACCAAGTTGTAATATCCTGGTCACGCGGGACCAAAATGTAATGAAGCGGAGGTCATACCCGTAGTATTCCACCACACTAATTAAATCGTCTATATTGTTAATTCTACTTTGGCCAATGATCGTATAATGGTCAGAGGAGACCCTAGATGAGCCCGTATATCCCGGATCCTATAGGGTTCTAGGAATGCTGGTATTTATATAATAAACATTACTATACAATTACTTAATTCTACCCCCCACTTACTCTAACTGCTTTATGATAAGGTATAATAATTTCTCGACGAATAAATCTCTCACAATTAATTTTTCACGAACAACTTTCAACCGTACTAGATCCTAGCACTGCCCTAATTACTACTACTGTGGCAAACAACTCGAATAACTTTAATGACCTAACTTTTACATTGTCGACTTAGTGTTGCAAGCCGCTTATTCCAAATTTACTGTTTCCCATAGGCATATACTTTGAATTTGTTAGTTTTTGTTTCCCCGTTGGCACAGGCTCCGCCAATCGCCGTGTGCAGTGGGATACTTCCAACTTTAAATATCCCCCCTCTATCCTTTTGTAAGCACGTAGTTCCAAATGGGACTTCCGCGCCTTTAGAGAATGGGATAGCTGACTCGTATTTTCCCTCCCCAATATCTGAATCCAGACAAATGTATACGTCTAATTAGACTTGAATTAGAAAGGGCATTGCCAATTAATTCTAATTCAAGATAAGATTATATCTTTCTCAATATTGTCAAAACATAATATGACTAGTACAGATTCAATGAATAGTTTCATGTCGTAGCGCGGTCTGATGACCAATCCTTCAAATGAGATTCTGTGTCCAAAATAGGATCTTTAACATGTCAGAACTGACCCATACTTGTCACGTGCATAATCGAGATCGATATAGTGTCCCTGGTGTAGAAGACAGCCATATCTAGGGTCAATTGCCCAAATCAATTAAGGTTCGATACAAGTTCCAAATTAGGAAAGCGCTCTGCTAACGTGAGCTAGATGTACCTCGCCAAAATGATTCCTCGGCTACGACGCTCCGAGTAATAAGTATTATTAATAGCATATTACTTTATTCAAAGTCAATTGGTAGATCAGTCAAACAAACTTCTCATTTCGGAATAATTTCCATTACGAATTTGATTAATTATGATGTGGGTGAATTTAAAATATGTTATGTCACCAATCCAAGTTTCATTGAGACCATACTAAGTCAATTGCTAGGCAAGTAGAACGTTAATATACCCTCTACCAACAACATTAGCAACGCGGTTCAACGACGGCTCGCTTATAGGTCTAATCCGAATACATCGAACGCCTACTAAGCTATACAACGCGATAGCTCGTGTACAATTTACTCAAATCACGATTTCACCACGGCATTAACGCACGAAAAACCTTAACTAAATCAATCACAAGCATCACCATGGAATGATATGTTACATCACCAAGCAAAGGTCCGATTAGCTCAGAACCGTTACAATACTAGTCCTTACTAATACACTTCCTAACCTATTCCCATTGTATTGTATTGCAGTACCTACTCTACCCCCGACTTAGAACTTCTGTTCAACCAAAACTAGGTGTAACGTCACCTCATTTACATTTAAACGTGTGGTGTGTCGTGAGCCTACCATGCATTGATGGTATTCCATCAACACTCCTGCTCTGCTATGGGTGCAAGCTAGTTAGGCTTGACTTGGCCTATCCTCATAACTGTGTGCTTGCTCCAGTCCACGAGCCGAAGCTCAGGGATGTGAACTGAAACCTTAACGAGATAATAGTTAGTGTATATATAAATAGATATATAAGACTGAACTGCGAGCTCCGTAAGTTCTGATCCAGGCCCAATTGGACGGTTCCACTTCGACGGTACCTACCCATCACAGAACAAACAGTCACCCACATTCAGGAAGCTTATCCGATCCCGTTTCCACAGGTAAAATTGGAATGCCGCCCGCTTCAAAGGTTATCGGCCCCTAGCTAGTTCAGATGAATATGGAGTCGTTGCCACCGTTAGGTATCCCTCCATAACCAGGCACATCGCCATGGGTTTCCTACGGGAAAACTAGCTAAAATCACCGCAGTGCTACCCTCAACTTCTAACATAATAAAAGATGATAAAACGACAGCAATGACTTTACGAATGCACTGCCAGACTCAACAGCACAAGACAGTAATAATACGCATGCATTCACGCGTACTACCCCTGCCCAATGTAAGGTGTCTTCATTTTCGTAAAGGCCCTAGGTCCTGCTCCGAATACGACCCAACCCAATATTCGACGCGAGAACTGGCCTACCCCACGCCCTAGTCGTAACAAATAAGATAGAAACAGTCAAAGAATAATTAAATCTTAATCGCGCACCCTTGTATGTAACACGCCCCAAACACACACAAAATCAAGATTTATAATTAATTTCAACAATTTATAATTTTTACAGAATTATAAAATCTTCGGCGGTACATTGGAAAAACTCTAAACTGTTCGCGTCAAGCAAAGATAGCTAATAACTTGTTCATTACACAACACAGGCAACAATTTCATATAAATCACAAAAATCTATTTAACACTATTTCTTTACAACGATAGAAATATACATATAACTTACAAAGACAGTCCGCCGAGCCGTACCCCTTGTTAACTATCTGAATCGAATGAATAACGAATAAAAAGTGAAGTCCGCCTCCAGAAAACCCATTTTTTTAAAGCTGAGGTCTCCCTTCTCTTAACTAACCTTGCCGTTTCTAGAACTACACATCATCCTTCGTCCAATCGTGTGCTAGTAGTTCCGGCAAGCCGCCTCAGGGAATTTGCTCCTTTTATATAAAAACTCCTTAATTCATATGATTGGAATAAGAATAATCCAAGATAATGTCTAACTAATTTTCCAGTTAATTATTCGTATACTAATATTTAGAATCCGCGACTAGTGCAATAACACAGAACATGCAGCCAATAGAGATTCCTGGTTACATCAACCGCAGAATCAGTAGCAGTTGATGTTAAATCTTATTTCATTTTTTTAACGGATAATCTTACGTTATTTCGCTACCAATAAAACATAAACATGGAATTTAATTTATTTACAATAAGGGAAATGGCTCAACCGCTGCGCCATCTGACACACATTTTTTTGAATTTTTAATTTTAGCTCCATCTACCCATATAATTGCGAACTACTTCCACTCACCAACTTTAGTCCGTTACAACGCGCTATCTCCTAGACCCGTAAAATCGCACCGTTTGCTTTCGATTTCCTCTTTGACAAACGTATTTATACTTGACAGTAAAGAAAATAGAATTATATAGATTGAGCTGCCAGTGAAACCAACCAAAGAGTACGAATCCTAAAAAGTTTGTATTTCGTGAAGGAACTTCGCGACATAGGCTACATTTTGTCGCGAGAAAGGTAGTTTAAGGGGGGGAAATAGGGGATGAAGGTTTGTATGAAAGATTGGCATTTTTGTAAATATCCTAATGAAATTTGGTACAGAGGTGGATTAGTGCTTGAGAACGGACATAGACTACCTTTTATCGTGAAAAGGGGGGGAGTAGGACCATAGGATGAAAGTTCATATGAAAAGTTTGTCATTTTTTAAGATATCCTAATGAAATTTGGTACAGAGATAGTATAAAGCTTGGGAACGAACATTGGCTACCTTTTGTCGCGAAAAAGGTGGTTTAAGGGGGGAGAGGGGGAATAGGGGATGAAATTTTGTCAGTTTTGTAGATATCCTGATGAAATTTGGTACAGTAATGAATTAGAGCTTGGGAAGGCACATAGGCTACCTTTTGTCGCGAAAAAGGGGTTTAGGGGGGGGGGGGATAGGGGATGAAAGTCTGTCAGTTTTGAAAATATCTGATGAAATTTGGTGCAGGGCTCAATTAGAGCTTGGGAGCGGACATAATATGCTACATTTTATCGCGCAAAGGGAGGTAGAAGGGGAGAGTAAGGCCATGGGTTGAAAGTTTATGTGAATGTTTGTTATTTTTGAAGATGAAATTTGGTACAGAGACAGTTTAGAGCTTGGGAACGGACATAGGCTACCTTTTATCGCATAAAAGGGGGTAGAAGGTGGGGAATATGCCTATGGGATGAAAGTTTGACATTTTTGACGATATCCTGATGAAATTTGGCACAGAGATAGATTAAAACTTGGAAACGGATATGGCTAACTTTTATAGCGAAATAAGGGGTTTAAGGGGGAGGGGTAATAGGGGATGAAAATTTGTATGAAAGTTTCTTATTTTTAAATATTCTTAGGTAGGTACAAAGATGGATTACAGCTAGAGAACGGACATAGGCTATATTTTATCGTGAAAAAGGGGGAAGAAGGGGGATAGGGTTAGGGAATTAAAGGTTGGCCTTTTTAAAGCCATTTTAAGCCTTTTGTAAGAATTTGATTTTTTAATACATCCTCATGAATATTGGAACAAAGGTGGTTTAGAACTTCGGAACGGACATAGTCGAGTAACGAGCCAAATATAGAAGCGAGTGGAGAGGCGAGTAGAGATTGTTATAGGGGCGAGTGTAGGCGTGTAGAGGTAAAATAGAAAGTCAAGTAGAGTCGACTACTGGAGCGAGTAGATATGCGACTAGAGAAGCCTGTGGAGAGTCGAGTATAGAATCAAATGGAGTACAGTAGAGATTCGAGTAGAGAAGCGAATAGTGAGGCAAGTGGAGGGACGAATATAGAGGCGAGTAGAGATCGAATAGAGAGTTGTGTAGAGATTCGAGCAGGGAGGCGAGTAGATTGGCGAGTGGGGAGAGTCAAGTAGAGAGTCCAATATAAAGGCGCGTATAGAGGAGAGTACAGAGACGAGTAAAGAGTCGAATATAGAGGTGAATGAATTGGCGAGTAGAGATCGTTATAGCGAGAGGTCGAATAGAGTCGAGTACAGGGGTGAGTGTGAGGCGAGTAGATAATCAAATAGAGTCCAGTAGAGAGTCGAGTAGAGAGGTAAAAAGAGAATCGAGTGTATTATCGAGTAAAGAAGAAAGTACAGTACAGTACAGTATTAATGCTCAATAGCTTCGGCGCTCAATACTAGCCTATGATCGCGACGCGGGCAACAGCTAGTTATTAATAATACCTACGGCTCTACCCGCGTGAATGACCTCTTCCTCTTCCCCGTTGCCTCTCTTCTCTCCTTCCTCAAGCAGTAATCGGTGTATGTGTTTCATTAGAATTTCAGGACATCTTCAATGATGAACTTTTATAGAAATTTTTATCCCGTATATCCCCCCTTTTAACCCCACTTTTCGCGTGTTACTGTGTACCAAATTTCATTAATATCGGTTCAGTGATTTAGGTGTGAAAGCATAACAGACAGACAAACAGATTTCGTATTAGTGAGTATGGAAATAAGGATATGGATGTGGATTACCGATTTTCCTCGGGAAAATTATTATGTGACCTTAGTCTGAGGATGATAATGATAAAGATGATGATGATGATAACGATGATGATGATGATAATAATAATTATGACGATGTTGTTAATGATGATGATGACGATGACGATAGTGATAATGATCATAATGATGACGATGATGATGACAATTATGATGATGTTGTCTACACCACAGGAGCGAGCGTAAAAAGTGTCTACTATTGGTGCCAATGGGTGTCTAATATTGCTGTCTACAATTAGTGTTTACGACCAAGTGTATAATAATTGTATTTAAACTAAAAGTATGATAGTTTAAACAGATTTTATCTTCAAAAGTTAATGTCTGAATATTGCTGTAACAGTTAAAAAAGGATACAACGATCATTCCGTAATTAATATATTTTACCAGTTGTTTTATTAATTAAAATATCTACATATAAATAAATTACTACTAGTAACATACACTGCAACTAAAAATAAAATATAATTAAATACTAACTAACATACACTAACTAAAAATTAAATATCGAGTAAAGAGTCCAATATAGAGGTGAATGAATTGGCGAGTAGAGATCGTTATAGAGGTCGAATAGAGTCGAGTACAAGGGTGAGTGTGAGGCGAGTAGATAATCAAATAGAGTCCAGTAGAGAGTCGAGTAGAGAGCTAAAAAGAGAATCGAGTGTGAATCAAGATTAATGCTCAATAGCTTCGGCGCTCAATACTAATCGATGATCGAGACGCGGGCAACAGCTATGTCGCGAAAAGCGAATTTACCCTTTCGCGAAACAGAGTGTTTCTTTCAGGGTTCAATAGCTTGAATGCAAAACATGTCCATGATTGCTGATTACCAGTGATTCTGTCATCTCGCACCGTAGATCTCCTCCTGTAGACAATGAAAATATCTGTTACTCTCAAAGAGTAAGTTGGTAGCCTCTTGTATCTTATAACACACATGTGCTTAACAGTCCATGACACAACACGCCTCACACTTTAAAGGTGAGAGGCGCCTACATTGAGTCCCCTCCGTGGGACAACAATGGATCTCGGATTGGTACAAATCTCACCGCAAGTTGGTCCCAACTCTATGAATGGCGGGTTTTGATCTTCAGGCACTGCTGGGCGAACCCGCCTTCATCGCCCAGCCCGAGCCAGCATGGAGACAGCAGGCGACCAATGAAACGCATATCTGGTACAGGACAAAATTGCTACGATGCAAACTAAATACACAAAAGGTTACCAACCTTCGAATCCTTCGTACAGACGCGCTATCTCCTAGACCCGTAAAATCGCACCGATTGCCTTCAATTTCCTCTTTGACTTACGTATTTATACTTGACAGTAAAGAAAATAGAATTATAGAATTATATAGATTGACTGCCAGTGAAACCAACCAAAGAGTACGAATCCTAAAAAGTTTGAATTTCGTGAAGGAACTTCGCGACAAGCTAGTTATTGCTTATTTCCATTAATATATTAAATTTTGTAGAATGAAGTTCGATTTGTCCTTAAAGTGTCTAGCATTGGTGCTTTTACCTTACCCACACAGTTAGCCTTGTCTTGTCAGTGCTTATAATAAAAGCACACCAAAGAGTAAAGTAAATAGGGAGTTTATAAAGTTTTTGAGACGCCTTAAATCAGCGCTTCAGGGAAACAAGCTGTATAAAAAATTATAAACTTAAAATAGCCAAAAATGACTGACCATTGCCAGTTTATTATAAAAATTAAAATCGAGTCACAAAATCGATTTTTAGTATAAAGTTACCAGTTAATAGTTCACCTCACGACTTTTAGTTTTATACAGTTTTATATAAATGATGTGACTTGCTTGTGACGTGTTTTGTAAATGAATCGGAATCGGTGTACGGGGATCGGGTTCGGTTTTCACAGTCTGTGAAAAAGAAGTTATTTGCTAAGTTGTGAAGTTCACATTCATAATAATTTAATTAATTCTTGTGGATATTTTAAAGCGAATTTATTTAGCTTCTTACTTTTAATTGTAAGAACAAGAACGCGCTGAAAT
The DNA here is from genome assembly GCA_949126895.1 of Eilema caniola. Taxonomy (NCBI): domain Eukaryota; kingdom Metazoa; phylum Arthropoda; class Insecta; order Lepidoptera; family Erebidae; genus Eilema; species Eilema caniola. The sequence continues at coordinate 11,844,553 of OX421463.1, read as the reverse complement.
CTACCGTATAATATTTTGTAGATAGTTTAGCGGCTGATGTCTTCTACCAATATGAGTGGTGTTCAAACAGGTATGTACCTAATACTTCTTTTGTTGGTTGTTATTGTTTGCTGGCATTAAATATACAGTGCTTACACGGTTTACAATTTGTGAAAACAATGCTCTCAGACAGGCTAAAATTTTTCGAAAGGTATGCCTATGTTATTATGTATAATGATGTCTTTTTGCAATTTAAGAAATCAAGTTTCAGATACCTGATTAATAATAGTTATTTGCGTTAATCGGCCCTTCGTAATGACACTTAAAATCTTGTAATATGAACGTCTAAACTCATCATGACCATCATCTTAATCTAATAAGGTTCTATAATTACGCCTAGTAGGGCGTAATATATTTATTAAGTTATATTTCTTCACACCTATTAAATTTTTTTGTATGAATAAATTTGACATTTCATTGTATGTAATCACCAAGGGTGAAAATAACACCTAAAAACTACTTAATCCGTTAGGAAATCTAGTTGTTCCAATAAGAAATTGGTTTTAGTGATGAGGCAGCTCTTTGTTATTTGAATATATGTATTATTATAAATAGTGTTTAAGAAAGTTAGTTCATGTTAATCATTTTAAAATCTGTTTGGTATTTTTAAAAACAATATTATGTATCATAATATTATATTATCAAATAAAAAGTCATTTTCATGAATTCTCCTGCAACTACTCTCTCTACTATCAGTATGTACATAATTATAAAGTCATCATGATTATCTTAGCGATTTCCTAGTCTTGAATCCAGTTCCTGTCAACTTATTTGTACTTTTAGGTCCTTTTTTGTTATTTACCTGGCATCGCAGCCTATACCAGAGCAGATACACTGACTTGCATATGAGGTTGGGCTCAGGGATGTTGTTAAGGCCTTGTACAGCACCACCATATACATACTAATGCTACATAAGGAATATGACTTTATTACTACTATCTATCTATAATTGGGTCTAGACTTAATGTGTTAATACATTGATAAGTAATTAATGACTTGTCTATCACCAGGTGACCTGTATTGTTTAATAATAAGTTAACAATACAGTTCATTTTTGGAATGACTATACATGCAATCATAGGTGTCATTGTGACTCACTCTAATCTTGAAACATCATAAATTTTATGAATCATTATTTAAGGCTTCAGATTTGACTAGATAACTGTATTTATCATCCTAAATCGTTTAATATCTTCAGTTTACTACCAAATTTATGTTGACAATGTAACTATTAAGAAGTGGACACACCAAACCAGACGAGGTGGTTTATGACAGTGACAAATCTGCAACTTGCGCACAAGCTCATTTATCCGCTGATAGCTGGTATTTTGCAGAAATGAACAAAGACGCAGATATTTTATTTACTGAAATGAACTGAGGCCCTGCCGGATTTAGGGGAGGGCAACGGGGGCGGTAGCCCCCACAATAGAGACATTGGATTTTTTTTTTAAATTCCATCTATTAAGCACTAGTTAACATCTTTTCCTTTGATATTTTTTTTTTCTGTTTTACCTTTACCTACAGTAATTAGTACAAACATGATTATATAATTCTTGAAAATTAACAGTAATATCATTTTTCTATCCTTCTTCACTCCAATCAGGCATTCAGTAAAATATCAAAATCTCGAAATGGTCCTCATGAGCACTTGCAATTTACTACTGGTCTTGAGGGAGTATCCATATGGCTCAATGGCTGAGTGGGATGGTACTTGTCTGCAGCCTCGGAGGTTGGATATTCAATTCCGTGGATCGACAATTAAAAAAAAAAACTATTTGCAATATGTGAACAATGAGTGTCATTCAATTTTAAAACAAATCAGTTATTATTGACTAATTGGTAATTTCTTCCATATTTCTTTATGCAGCAAGCTATGTAGTTGGAAAGTCACAATATAAAGTTACAAAAATAATAGTTGATCAATAATAAATTATTTATATACTTATTTAAGAAGATCAATTGATCAATAATAAATTATTTGTATACTTATTTAAGAATATCAATTGTCATACAAAACCCATATCATGGTGACGAGGAGTCAAACGCTAATATTAACAATCGAGTCTTGGGTGAAGATCGAGGAAAGAAAGGTGTCCGTTGAAATATCCGTGCTGGCCCAGTCATATTAGGGGTTTCACCTTGGAATTTCACTAAAATAATTATATCGGTTATCACGGTTATCAGTGTACGTTGTATAATAATTTATACAACGTACACTGATAACCGTAACTCACGCTTGACCTTGCATTAGGCCATATATGATTGTACGCGGCGCAGTCTTCGTGGTCAACCGCAAAAACGGTTGATCGTATTAAAAAAAAGTTCAAACAAAAGTAGAAAATTTTATACTCTACAACTTTTAAAATAGGTGCAAATCTCATTTAAGCAATAGAAAGCGAAATATTTACAAAAAAAACGATTTTTATGACCTTTGACCTTCAATATTTTGAGACGCGGACACGATAGCAATTGTGACTTTTGAGACAACATTTAGAACGATAAAACAAAGGGTTAGGTATACCAATTTACAGCTTATTATCTTTCATTCCGAGGTTGACCCATTTTTTTTACCTAATATGACTGGGCTAGTGCGTAATTTCATCTTCATGTAGTTATCTATTCTTTTATTTTTATTATTCTTGTCCAAAAAGCATAATTACCTTCAACCGGCAGGTGGGAGTTTTCTTTGCCCTTTACCTGTCCGTGTATCCGCAATAGAATAGAAATTGCTAGTTCGGATGATGAATTAATAGTACCTACATATATTTTGCGGATTTGACAAGCCTATTCAGTATAATTATTGCCCGTATTTGCATGTCGATACGAGATACGATGGTACGCCTTTTCCCCGCTTTTGTCTGTACGATCCGTCGTAGCGGTGACAAGTAGTGTCCACTGAGTGGCGTGCTTGTCAGGGAATCCCGGAATTTCATACATTCACGTGCGACTGAGAAGCGGCGAACTTATGAGCATTGTTGCAACAAATGTAACCGCACAGGTATTTGGTCTTAATGGTATCAAATTGCACTGGAGAGCGCTCATTTTCAAAAATGAAAATTATAAAAAATAGGTTTCAAAACGCGATGGGACAAAACAGTGTTTCAAACCTTGATCTCCTGAGCATTGAAAGCGATTTACTTCGGGATCTGGAGCTTAGCGAAATCATCAACGATTTTTCGGCGAATAAAGCTCGGAAGGTTCCGTTCGTTAACACTAAAATTTAATTTCAAATACTTTTTATTTCTAATTATATTTATACTAGCTGTTGCCTGCGGCTTCGCCCGCGTGGATGTCGGTTTTCGCTTAGGGTTGAGGTGACAGTATTGAGCATTAAATTCGCCGCTCTACTCAAGTTTGTCCTCGACTATTTACTCGCCTCTGTTTTCGACTTATAGAGCTGCTCGCCTCTATATTTGACTCTCTACTTGACTTTCTACTCATCTCTCTACTCGCCTCTACACTTCAATCTAAACTTGTCTCTCTACTTGCTTCTCTTCTCCTCTATCTACTCGAATCTGTACTTTCCTCTATACTCGCCTCTCAATTGGCCTCTCTACTCGCCCATCCACTCGATTCTCTTTTCGCCTCTCTACTCGCTTCTCAACTCGCCTCTCTACTCGCTTCTCAACTCGCCTCTCTACTCGCTTCTCAACTCGCCTCTCTACTCGCTTCTCAACTCGCCTCTCCACTCGCCTACGTACTCGCCTCTCTACGCAAAACTCTACTCAACTATCTATTCAATCACTACTCGCCTCTACATTCGTCTCTCCAGTCGACTCTCCACTCGACGCTCTATTGGACTATTTGATCCTATACTCGCCTCTACACTGGCTTCTCTAGTCGCATATCTACTCGTCCGTGTACTCGATTTTCTATTTGACCTCTACACGCCTATCCACTAGCCCCTATAACGACCACTATTCGCCTCTCCACTCGCCTCTATATTTGGCACGTTACTCGACTATGTCCGTTCCCAAGCTCTAATCCACCTCTGTCGTAAATTTCATAAGGATATCTTCAAAAAAAAAATATCCATATTTTTGCGCGATTGAAAAATGGCAAGCTCACACAAACTTTCATCTCCTAGACCTATTCCCGCTCCCCCGTCTTCTATCCCTTTTTTCGCGATTAAAGGTAGTCTATGTCCATTCCCAGGCTCTAATCCATTTCTAAACCAAATTTTCATCAGATTATCTTCAAAATTGGCAAACTTATTTTCCCTAGCCCTATTCCCTCCCCCTCCCTCTACCCCTTTTTCGCGATAAAAGGTAGCCTATGTCTGTTTCCAACCACTAATCCATCTCTGTACCAAACTTCTTCAGGACATCTTCAAAACTGACAAACTTTCATCCCCTATTTCCCCCCTTTAAACCCCCTTTTTCTCAAAAAAGGCAGCTTATGTACGTTCTGAAGCTCTAATTCATCTATGTACCGAATTTCATCCAGACAGATACACAAATGGCTAACTTTCAGCCCCTAACGCTACACACCCCTCCCCCCCTTTTCGCGATAAAAAGTAGCCTATGTCCGTTTCCAAGCTCTAATCTACCAGCTCTGTACCAAATTTCATCAGAATGTCTTCTAAAATGACAAACTTTCATATTCCTTTCGAGGGGTGAAAGGCTATTTGGTTCAAGCGACATCTAGGGCGATATTGAGTTATATACATATTCGGAATCAGCGAATTTTTCTCCGTCGAATGATGCCGGATTCATTAAAATCAGAGCACTTTTTTGGCGTTTGAAACAATACTAGTTTTGGGTTGTTTCCAAAGTAGCAGTGTGTTATCCGACATGGAGTTTGCATATTTTTTATAGTAATGTATTTGAACCATACAATGATATTAAGAACCGAGACATAAACCATTTACCCTTTCTCAGATCATTAATTCAATAAGAGTTAAAGCATTTTTCCTGTTTCGAATTTTTATAAAGACGTAACATTTAGACTTCCAACAACTATACGGTGTGATGTCACTTAAACCATTTGTCCGTCACCCAAATACGATACGAACGATAAATAATTTCTTTATTTATTCAATATAAGCACATGATATTTTCGGTGATTGCTATATATTCAGGTTGTTTTAACAGCCATTGAGTATTAGATTTAAAAAAAATCTAACATAAATCGTTACATTTTCAATAATATATGTCACATAAGTAAATTAGCCATAATAATCTAAACTGGTAGTTGAGATAAATAGTTTACTAGTATTAATTTTGGACTATGTCACTTAATGTTTTTTGGCCTACTCTGAAAATATCCTGCAGCGCCGCTTAATTTCTTCTTCCTTTAGCCAATTGAAGTTATGAAGTCACTTAAACCTTTTTTCCATACTCTGAAAAATAAGAGCTTAAGGCAATTTGTATTAAGTGACATTTCTCTTTGCAATTAAAGGTCCATTTTAGTTGATATTAGAATCAAATATTCGATCTTTTTAATTGAATTTCAATAAGGTTTACCTCATTCAAATAGCTGAAGAAGTTTTTTAGTTATGATTTTTTTTCCAAAATTTTAAACTTTAAATTGCTCTCCTGTAAAGTTGCAAAAATGTCGCTTGAACCAAATAGCCTTTCACCCCTCGCTTTCATCCCATAGCCATATTCTCCTCTTCTACCCCCTATTTCACGATTAAAGGTAATTTCGTCGTTCTCAAGCTCTAATCCATCTCTGTACTAAATTTCATCAGGATATCTTCAAAAATGAAAACTTTCATCGTCTATTTCCGCCCCTAAACCCCCTTTCTCGTGATAAAAGGTAGCCTATGTCCGTTCTCAAACTCTAATCCACCTCTGTACCAAATTTCATCAAAGTCGGTTCAGTGGTTTAGGCGTGAAAGCGTTACATACAGACAGACAGTTACTTTCGCTTTGATACTCTTAACATTAGTATGGATAAGTTTGTTAAATACTAGAAGACTCTACCTGCGTTTCTCAATACAACATTTATTGAAAAACTCAACTGAAAAAATATGTTCCTTTTATTCGGAAAATAATTTGGGGCCAGAGGGCCTCCACTCCTTTGTTGCCCCGAGCCCTCCAGACCTCTAAATCCGGCCCTGAACTGAGGTTCGTCGACAATCCCACTCTAACTGAAACCACTCAGCCTCTGGAGAGTCATTACCTCGCAGTGCGTGTTTTATCGCCAGTACAATGGTGTATGTCAAAATATATTTTTTTTACATGATGGCCACTGCTACATTCTATTAGTTGTACATATATGTAGTTGCGACCGGTAACTACGCACAGTCACTTTTAAACATCACGGTGTAAACTCAAACTTTTTATGTACTAATTCGGGACTTATCTCGATTATATTTTTTGGAAACTAACTACATAGGCCAAACCAAACGCACAATTAGAATAAGAATAAGAATCTTTATTTCCAAGAATATGGCTAGTTACAGTTGTTTGGGGTGATTAGAAAATACAGTGTGTTTTGAAAGCAATATTTTGTGACAGACAAAGTCGAAAGCTTTTGTCATGTCAAGAAACACGGCTGCAAGCATTGATTTGTCGTTTAGTGTTTGTGTAATTTGTTTCACTAGTGAGAAGCAACCTAGGGAGGTGGAATTATGTTTTCTGAACCAATGTTGTTGATCTTTGAGTATATTGCATGATGAAATAAATGCGTATATTTTTTTATACATGACTTTCTCAAATATTTTTGATAGTACTGGAATCAAAGTTATTTACGTTGGTCTTTAGCCCTTTTTTGTAAAGCGGTTTAATTATAGAAGTCTTTAAGCGTGTAGGGAATACACCTTCTGAAATGGAGAGGTTAATTATAAAGGTAAGTGGGGCTAATATGCTTAAAGCAGATTTCTTAATTAGTTTGGTGGCAATGTGAGCTGAATTGCAGCGAGAAGACAGAGAACATATCGCAACTGTGAAAAATCGGCAGTAGCAGAACATCTTGAGTCGGATACGGGGGCACCAATCACTGGATAGCTTCATCTACCCAGAGTCCGCTCCACTGATCGCTACTTCTATTCACGGATTGTGCGTGAAGCTATTGAAATGATAAAATTAATACGATTTCAATTGGGAAGATGGATTCGCCGCAGGTAACACGAGTGTATTGCACACGTCCAACTCCAATGTCAACAGATGAATTAGTTTAAGATTCGTTCATTATGTGATCTGATCAGTGATATATAAAAATCTGTCCTAACAGGAGGATTGACCCCAGGAAACTAACCCGAGACCTTATACTGTAGTACTTTCTATTGAGGAACTGAACTAATCCGGTAATAAAGTGTCGTTGGCTTAGTGGTTAAGACGTGACAAACAAAAATGACGCTGTTCTTTGTTCAATTACGGTCATTATTTTTCTTTGAAGATTAACTTGAGAAAAAGACTTCCAAATTCCTTGATACATACATTTCCTTATATTTCGAACGAAAAATTGTGTAACCGCATGTTTCACTATAACGGTGGATTCAATAACCAATAGAAATAGCGAAATTCATCTGAAACGAATTTATCTGCCAAACTATACAGGCATGACTCATTCGTCGTGCAATCCTCAGACTTTTTACAGTATTTCAACAAGAAATAAATGACGCAACATATCTGTACCAACTTCCAAGCATTTGCGCCGCTCGCTCGCCTGCGGCACTGTCAATAAACTTTAGCGGCACAAGGTGAGCTCAATCTATAGATTCGTTGTTTTGTTCGGTTTTCAAAACTCGTTGCGTGGTCAGAGACCCTCATCGTTAAATACCTACCTACAGCTATAATTTGATTCAAAATTATTTTATTCTCCAAAAGCTTTGCCGTGCAATTTCGATTTAAATGCCAATATTCTGGAGGTCAGCATTTTTATTTAAAAAACGTGAACATCATCTCGCATTATTGGTGAAAGTGGCGAACACTAACAATCGAGCAACGGCGCGAAACGAACGCAGGCTGGCGTGCTCGGTGGTGGGGCTCGACGTGGCGGAAGAAACTGTCATCAATGCGCGCCGGTGGAGCACGCATTCGTGTTTCACGTGTCCAGTGTGTTTATTGTTAACGACAATGTTTGTGAAGTGATAGTAACTTTTTATTTATTTATAATGTAGAGTTTTAATTACTAAGAAGTGATCTCAACTTCATTGCAAATGCGCAAGTCTCTGACACGTCATAAAAAGACTTATGTGATCTTGTTTGTATGAAAAAATATGCTTAATTGTCGCGGATGACGAGGTGGATAGTATGGCAAACGATGGACCGCCAAGCGGAGGCGTAGAGCCGACGAGCTTGGAGTACATGGAAGATCCCTACTTCGTACCGCCAGACGACGACTCTACGCCGAGTTTCGACGTGGCTGTTGATGAACTGGATGAACTAGAGGAATTACAGAATTGGTCGCACGACGACCCTGAAGCTGACTGGCGCATGCTGCCCGACCTTGCCGAGTCCGCTCTATGTATTGAAACAGAATTCTATGTGGACAATCGACGTCGGCGTTTACGAATATTTAGAAGAAAGATGAGAGAAGTAAGAGTCACTTTTCAAGATTTATCAAAGCCTTATCTTGCCAAGATGTCCAGTCATACTAATTACAAGAAATTCTTAGGTATCGCTGTTGGAGGTTAGTTGTGAAAAAAATTATACACCAATTATTAGTTAAGTTTGACAGCGAATGATAGGCACTTATCTCACCTTTTCTATAGCATATAGTTAATAACGATCTTGATTTTCAACAAATTTGAAGAAAATAATTGGTAAAATAACTTTTTGTTGTTTATTTTTTGTTAATGTTTTCTGATAACATCGTTTTGAAGTTACTGACCGTACTATAGGTACGTACATATTTACTAGTATGTTGTCTCCGTTGGCGGTTTACACTAGTAAGCTGCCCTATCTTGGAAATGAAGGCTGCACCTGAAAAGCTGTATTTATTGCATATTTTGCTTATGGAAAATGACATTGCGTTATTCCAGATGGATACTATGACCGGTGCAGTGGGGGTAGTTAGGTATGTCGGTCTCCAATGCAATAAAACCGCATGCCAACTCAAGTTTCAAATGCTGGGACGTGTAAGGTGGTTCAGCATAAGATAGTATCCGACTAAAATACTTTAATAATATTCGAATGTAAAACCTAACGCATTTACGTCCCCTTAACATCCGAGAGTCCTTACTTATTCCTTCGTATATTATCACAAGTAATCTAACCTATATCTATCGGGATCGAGGTTCGCGGTGTAGTATTCTGCGGATAATAATAAACGATGTATTTCGCTTTGCTTAACTCTGCTGAAAAAAATATATATTTCCCCTAATGCATTAATAAAAGATCCAGAAATTTGGTAGACCTTTGTATTTTTGTTCTCTTCTAGTTAAATTTAAGTATTAAAATAAAATAAAAAACAATTTTTTTTTGCTAAATAAAATAAATCGTAAAACGCGGTACTGAGTATATTATAGGCGGCAATTGGAATTTTGGTACAAAGACAGATTAGAATTTGGGGAAGACCAATAGTGGAGTAGAAAAGATAGACAACTGGTAGAGTCGAGTAGAGAGTGGAATACAGTAGAGAGGCGCGTGGGGAGTGTCTACTCAGAGCTCAACGCTCCACTCTCAACCCTAAAATTGACAACACTATGCGATAAGCAACATCCACGGGCAACAGCGTGTAGTAGTGTGTAATTAATACTAGTTTTTATACGTAGGATATATTAGAGCTGCTAACGAAATGTCTTCAGAACTGTGCCGGTTATAAAGTACGTGGCCGTGAAAGTGTCGTGAAGGCTGGTGAAGGTTCCTAAGTGATTTATGTCAATAAATAGTAAAATACGTATTGCAGTGCAGCGCATGCACGACATTAGCTAGCATTATAAATAAGTACGTAGATACTATGTAATAATAACAATTCACAGTAGTTTTATTCGAAAATTAGAAACAGTGTTGCATATTCCTGTTTTTCAATGTAGAAGCATATTTATATGAGAAGGGATGAGGCCTTAATCTGGCTGTTACCATGTGGCATCACTACAGGATGCATAAACGAGATATCAGCCACAATAATCCGTTTTTAAGAGTTCAGTAAAATATACCTATATTTTTTTATTTTATCATAATAATGAAGATAGATATTCTATAGTTATATTAGGCCCCTTGCATAGGTATTATTATTGGTATATTTAGTTAACTAGAATTGGAATGATTTGATTGTTACCACTGCAGCACTGTTACCGTGTTTCCTTTTACGCACATTAAGAACATACGAACTTCAGTCTCTCTCAAAAATGTTTCGCAACCCAAATTGCTCTGCTGTCTGCAATTGTACAGTTTGTAATGTGTGTTATGTATAGTGAAGTAGGTGTAATAATATAATAATTTTGTAGCGTAGGCATTACGTAATCCAACTTTCCACTTACTTACCACTGTTAGTCTCAGGTTCATTGTAAACGTAACTTTAGGTAATTCATGCTGTTCAACGCATTCTTACTACCTAATTATTTAGTGTGTTACCACAGGTATTACTATTATGAATATGTAATTTGAACTAATTGTTTGATTTCAAACAATAACACAAAGGTAACTTCAAAAATCTTAATCTCAATAGATAGCTTAACCTCATGTTAATAAAGTAGCAAATTCGAATCGAGTTGAGTCGGGTTTAAGTTTAATGCCTCACTTACAAGAAGACTTTATTGACAGCGAGCGACCGATTCTTGTTCTTCATCATCATCATCCTCGCGATATTCCCGGTCGCATCCACAGCTTTTACCACGGAGTCTGGTGTCCGTATTTTCCAGTCTTATTGTACATCAGCAGCATTCTCTTAAAATTAATAGTAATATACATAATAGTTAATTAATAAGGTTTTTGTTCTTTTTATTAGCTGAAGAGGCGATGGGGGGCGCTGGCGTTGGCCCTGACGTGCACACGCCTGATGAGTTGGCGGGGCTGACTCCCGAGCAGGCCGAGCAGCTACGCTCCGAGTGGAGCCGCGAGCTTGCGCATGTCGAAGACGAGATCGCTACGTTGCGCACTGTTTTACAAAGCAAGGTAATATACTCAGTTTGATATACAGGGTCACTAGACTTATTAGTAATTCGACGTATTCCTGTCAGAGGGTGTTGAGGACCCAAAAGGCTACAATTTTGACCTCCCAATATCCATGGCCGACAATCAGTAGTTTTCGAAATAATTGACGTTTTGAGTTTTTTTCCGTATTAACCCAGAAATAAGCTATCAAGTGCAAATTTGAGAAAGTCTTTACCAAGTGGAAATCATTCTATTTTTGTAGGTGATAAATGTACTAACCTAATATAGTAATAAAAACTAAAAAATCTCTTTGAATAAAAGAATGTGGACCATTTTATAAAAAAAAATATTTTTCAATTTTTACCTTGCTCTCCAGTCATTGTAATTTATCCCAAAAAAACTATGGCAGTGAGCGTACGAATTACGGAAATAGCTTGTGCTTTTAAGTTCTGAACTTAAGTAAAATAATGAACGAACGACTTAAGTAAAATGATGATCTTAATGAAAATGTTGGTGCATTTGTACCCGCGCTTATTAAAACTCGCCTTTCTTCATAAACAATATGTTATTCTCTGGATGTCATTAACTTTTTGGGAAGCGGCTGTGCGTAAATTATTAAGATTCAGACTTTTTTTAATTTTTACTCAAAAGTCATACATAATACATAAATCATAAAAATAACTCGCTACCTAAGGTAGGTAGCTGTTACCTAAATGATAAATTACTTTGATATAGGTATGACTAACTAAAGTATTTGCTGTCAAGTACCCTGTATAATTACTATACTTTAGATAAAGAAAATATGTTTTAGCATGTTAGAATGTTCTGAAAACAACACATTCACAGACTAAGTATTTAGTTTGATATTCAAAGTTAATGACTCAGGGTCTGATTGTGACTAAGTAACTTCTTCAGATACCTATTAGAATCTTGTTGCGTGCGAAACTACAAACTTAGATCGAGGCATTGTACAACAATCATCATCGATATTTACGCTCTTTATCATTAAAAATGTTGTTATTCACTATAATATTTTCTAATGTCCATATCACAATCCATAAATAAACTAAAAAATAACACGTGTTAATATACTAAAAGTAAGAAATTATAATTATATCTCTGTAGCTATGCTGCAGCAATTTCATCGGACGAAGTATCAACTTAATTATTATGTACTTACTACTGTTCATTGATACCTAAATGGCTTAAATTGATATGTTACATTACCATTATTACTTATTACTACTCTTCGTCTTATTACTAGTCTTATGTATCGCTTGAGTTAAAGAGCACTAAACTTCGCGGCTAACACATGATACCATATGCCTGTGTCAACCACAATGCGTGCTATAACATACTGTCTAATTTTCTGTATACTTTGTAGGTTTCGTCAATCGTCAGACCCAGACTGATGTATCTATCTATCCAGTGGTATTTTCTGTTTATTCAGTTGTTTCATAAATTATTTGTTATCCAAGACTTGTGGTATGACTATATACAGGGTGTAATCGTTAAGTGTGTCCAGGCGATTATTCCGTAACTATTACAGATATCAAAAAACTTTAAACTGATATCGAAAGTACGTTACCTAATGAGTAAAATGACATCAATAACTTTTTAAAAATCAAACGAGAGGTATCTAACATTTTGACATTAAACACTCCCATACATTTAGAATGAGATTAGTAGAAAGGTTTTAGGTGCGTACACCAGAAGGGACTTCTCTATCTAGGTACTCTCTTCTGTAGGCGATAATGGCCACTCTTTTGTTACAATCATATTTGTAGTAAATTTGTAACATATTTCTCTTTGGAATATGCCATTTTGCAATCAAGAAATGAAACAATCACGATTATTAACGCAAATAAAAAAAAAAACAACGAGAAATTGGCGGGAACAACAATCCGAGATAAAAGTTTTGAATTTAGAACGAACACCAAAGAATATCTTTTTTTTTGTTGTGTGTTGGTTTTCAGTTAGCTCAAATTACTTAATGCGATATTGAAACACGGTTTATTACTTATTTGAATTGGTAAGATAACTAATTTACACATGTATCTACTTGAAAATCATCATTGTTATATTATACGTAATCATAAAATATGATTAAGGTAAAATGGGTAGGTACCTACTAGATCACTTAAAATAAGGAAACTAAAACCTTTCTACTAATCTCATACTAAATGTATGGGAGTGTTTAATGTCAAAATGTTAGATACCACTCGTTTGATTTTTAAAAAGTTATTGATGTCATTTTACTCATTAGGTAACGTACTTTCACAATCAGTTTAAAGTTTTTTGATATCTGTAATAGTTACGGAATAATCGCCTGGACACACTTAACGATTACACCCTGTATAGGTACAAAGTTTTAGATACACTGCAGATTAAATATGTGAATAGAACTTATATAGAAGTACATTTGTGAGCAAAAGGGTACGTCGTAAGTAGGCACAGATCGATTTTACCGAACTACGGAGAATGGGTCATCATCTTAGCTTTGTGTCTCGAGTCATCTCGAGTGCAAACGAAGCCTTCATCTCAGAGCATGGGGTCTGCTTGCCGACTTTTCCTCATTCCCCATGGTCTTAGGCATTCATGGCAGAGAATCACACAAATGCTTGAATCTCCCCCATCTACTGAGTCCGGTGCAAGTGGCATTAATTACCCCCTAAGTGATGGCAACAAAACGTAGGCGACTCTTCAGTAATTTAGTATATTCCACTTCAGTGGCGTAACTATAGGGTGGCAGGGCTGGAAAAATGCCACGGGCCCCCGACCCAAGGGGGCCCCGGCCCAAGAGGCCACGAGCTCAGAAATAACCTAACATTTTTAACAAAATTTTGTACCTAAGTACTTGAAAATTATAATTTTTTTAAGTACTTAAAATCAATCAAAGTGCGGCACGTGGCACACTTTGACACGTGGCATGTCAACACATTCAAAACAAAAAAATGACGAATTTCGGAACGCATGCATTGATTGCTTCATTTTTTGTCGCGGTACATTGGTAACGCGGGCGAGCTAGTGACGATCGGGGAATTCCCTCATTTTGTAGCTCGACAAATAGGCTAGGAGCCAGTGACACTGAAAGTCTTGTCATTGCAGATTTGAAAAAAATTATGAAATCGATAGTGAACAAATATATCAATAAAATCAACTTGGTTTTTGTTTTGTTGAACCTGCAAATGGATGTAAAATAAAGTTAATCGTGAAAGTTAAAGTTCAACAAGTCTGGTTCAAGAAAATATTTAAGTGGGAGCAAAAAACGAAAGAGAAAGAGGGAGATTCGAGAAAAAAAAAAATGTTACCTAAATTTTTTGAGTATTGTTGAGTTATTAGGAAAATACGATCCGATTTTACAAGAATTGTTAAGTAAACCAAAGCGACAGATAATAAAAAAATGATAATAAAAAGAAATATCTGAATCCAGCCAGGGAAATGCTCAGTTTTCGGTCCACTTTCATTGATAAAACAAAAAAGTCTTCATGCATAAGAGAACTTGCTGTTTTATTACTAATGAACAATCATTTTATGTCTTGCAGTATGCCAGTAATATGTACTGCATTAATGTTATTTGTTACCATTCCTGTGATTACATAGAACGGTTATTTTCGAAACTAAAATTAATAAAAACCTATTTAGAAAACTCTACGGCACAAGACAGGCGTTGTAACTAGGCTATTCTATCTATTGAAAATTCTATGGTACGATCTTTAAACCTTGATGAGATACTTTTGCAGAACAAGTAAATTGTTATTGCATAATAAATATTTGTATTAACCTAAGCTTTTGAAAATAAAACTTATTAGATATTCAACTAAAATGCACACAATATTATTATTAGTTTTGGGTAACTACTTAGGTACATCAGTGGTTTATTAAAATTAAATTCTAACGTGACTGTTTTCTACAAGGACGCTGGAGGGCCCCATCCAAAAAAATTGCCACGGGCCTCAGATGGTATAGTTACGCCACTGTTCCACTTCAAAATGTTTATCAAGTGTATATCCATCAAGTCCGACCTCTGAATATTTTATATCGGTAGAAAAAATTCCCTAAACCCATATAAATTTAGAAATCTAACTGTTTATATTTAGCGCATAAACAGTGGCTGGCATTTTTAATTTAGCACGACGCGATGTCATAATGGCCAAGGTAGCTAGCAATAGAATCAAGATATCCAGTACTTATAACCAGCGGTTCGTGTTTCAATTCGCGTGATATACCTACCTACTACAGCAAACTGAAAATTTGGTTTTTAATTTCTTACTTAAATATACACCAGTGTCGGATGAAAGTAGCTGGAGTAGCAATCGCCACGGGCTTCGCGCCACCCAACGCCAACCCGTCTTCATCCTCTTGAGCAAAACGAAACGACGGCGACGCTTAACATTGGTATAGGTGTGAAACAAAATTGAATTACTTGGTATCACAAAAATACAACATCCGACAACCTGTAACAAATTGTTTCAGTGGCGAAAATAAAACCCAGAATTTCATACGATAATGCATATGTTCTATAAAAAGGCGCTATTTTTTACCACGAGCTCTGCCTTACTAGGACACCATAGCGATGACGCTGGCTACGTATCTAAGCAGTTAATATTGAAGTGTATGCGAAGCTTGGCAACCATAGATTACTTCTCATGGACCAGATCAAGGTTGCTAGCTTAATCCAGTATTATAGGTACCTTTTTTTAAACTCTAAATTAGATTTTATTGTTCATCTCTACTACTCTATTAAAATAGACATCATAATTACATCACTACATACCTAGTATAAAACAAAGTCGCTTTCTCTGTCCCTATATCCCTTGAATACTTATTTCTTTAAAACTACGCGACGGATTTTGATGCGGTTTTTTTAATAGATTAGGTTTATATGTATAATACATGTTTAATATAGTAGAGGGTGCAGCGGGAACAGGATCTGACGCCACGCAGGCGGAATAATATTGGCGGTACGAAATTCGCCGGGTCAGCTAATTACATATATAAAATGTTTGTTTTTTTTTTATTACAGATCCGTCAAAGCTCCGAATTAAAACGAAAACTTGGTATAACTGTATGGAAAGAAATAACTGAAGACGTCAATCAGGGTTTAAAAAATGTAAAAGAAAGCCAAGTGTGAGTATCTGTGTGCCCATAAAAAATGTCCAATGTATTTTTTCATTCGACAAAATTTTAACATTTCTCGAGGGTTAGAACCACGACGCTTAATATAGGTAGAGGTGTATGGACTGGCTTATTGGCTTCCGCTTATCAAATATGCAAGGTGGCGTTTTATTTAGTTTTATTTGAGTTCACGTTTGGTTTGTTGTACTGCAGCTATCAAACTCTAGAAACTCGCGTGGCTGCGCTTACACAGGCTGTGACTGAAGCACCAATGTAAGTAAACGTAAGCATTTGTTCTACACTGTCACTGGATAGGTTCAGACACGCCTTAAATAATAGATACACTAACATGCATGATTATTGTCCCACAGTTATAAAAAAAAGCTTTGTAGATGAGTTGAATTTTTTTTTATTATACTTCTTTGGTAAGTTGTGTATCTTTAGAATGCAGTTCTAACCCGACAGAAAAATATAGCTTGTTTCGCCTATATGTATATTTCACTCATTACAGTCATTGTGTCAGAAATCGTGTTGTATGTATACTAATACACTAATTTGAATTGAAGTCTACCACCTTATAGTCCTCAAATTAGATTAACCTTGAAGGTGTTTCTTATTTGTGACGGCGGCTGCTAATTTGTCTTAACTATCATAAAATTTCATCAAAATGTTCTCGTTTTCAAGTAATCAGCTTTCGCCAAATGGTATTGTAGTATTAAGATACACAAGGCATATAGCTATGTATGTGTAGTACCTAGTGCAACTAGTTAAAATATTTTTGTAATCAGTGCGTAGATATTGTGTAAGGGTTAAACTTTCCGTACTGTAAAAAGAAAAATGCTGAAAAAATTTAATTCAAATTAACTGAAATGTTAAGATGGGCTACTCTTAACACATTTACGGACTGCTTGACAGTGAACTGAAAATATTGTACACATTTATGAGTAGATACAACACAAAATAAAACTGCAAATCTCGTCGAACGTACGATATTTCAACGCCCTAACAAACTTCTCTTTTGCAAAAACATTTTGCTCCTAACTTTGCCTATCCTCCTACAAATAACATTATCATTAACAGGTTATTATTGTATATTTCATTTTTGTATAACAATAGATACCAAAAAACTGAATCTGTGATAAAATCGACTGCGGAGAAGACAACCTCGATACTTGGCGGTATCACAGCTGGGGTGTCGAGCAAAATCGGCCAGATGCGTAACTCTGATTCA
This sequence comes from Eilema caniola, assembly GCA_949126895.1. Taxonomy (NCBI): domain Eukaryota; kingdom Metazoa; phylum Arthropoda; class Insecta; order Lepidoptera; family Erebidae; genus Eilema; species Eilema caniola. The sequence continues at coordinate 11,827,180 of OX421463.1, read as the reverse complement.
TTCCGATCCATCGAAGAACGTGTCGGCTCAGCATATGAAAATGTTAAGGTATGATATAAGATTATTTTACGCCTAGAGTTATTCACAGATGTTCCCGAAAATAGATATTATTATCTACCTAGTTATTATTTATTTTGTGGCACAACAGAATCGCGTGTTACCTCCTTGAATATGTCGATAGCGCTAAATATCGATTTTCAGAGTGTACTAAACAGGTATGTAGAACTGACAGAACTTAGCTAACTAATTATGTAAGTATTGAAATTGATCGAAGGTTAAAATATTAGGTTGCTTGATTGAAGAGCAACCTAATTCTCTATTCAAGAAAAGGAGAATTAGTATTGCAAAATGCAACATTTAGGCCCATATTCTAAAATGTCACTCAGCTGAATCGCGATTTATCTAAGAAAAAAATGTATAGACAATCTGCCAGAAAACCTGTCAAATTTGTCAATGTGTATACTCGTACAATCTTTGCCCAGATAAATCGAGGTTCAGCTGGATGGCATTTTAGAATACGGGCCTGAGTCACGATGCCCCTTTATCCTAAAGTTTAGCCATATATTAGTATATCGACCTTACAATCAAGAGGTTTCGGGTTTGAAACCTGGCAATTACACTACCAACCTTCAGGGTGGGTTCTCTCACTACTAACTCAAGCATGGACTTGCGTACCACTGCTTAATTCGTTTACTAGTTTCCTTTCAAAAAGAGCACTCAGGAAGTTACACTAGAAAGAAACTCAGTACTGCGATTTAGGTGGTCAGTTAAAATAATAATATCGCAGAAATAGGAAGTATTAATCTGGTTTATTTTAGTTCATACACAGCGCACACCGCCTTGACCTTGTACACGGCGCCTTGAGCTTGCACGTTAATAGCAAGAAAACTGTTAAATTTTAAATCAAGAAATATCTTTATTACATCAGACACGCCATTTACAAAATGATATGGTGTTCCTTAAGTAGTCAAAGAGTGTCCCCTGATGGAAGGACAGAGAGAGGAGACAGAGGATACTGAGGGAGAGTTACAAAGTTATTTAATACTTCCTCTCTAACGTTGTTTTGAAATTTTGTAAATACGAATTTTCTTATATTCATTGTACACTCTTACTCATTGTAACCTAATTTAAAAAAATATAAGTAAAGTGAGATTCAGCCGGTATCATAATAATATTTTTTTATCAATACATCGATGTCAAAAGATATGAAAACTATGAAAAGGTACTTTTAGATAAGACGAGCGATAAAGATGCCTTAACAAACTCGTTTTCATTGATTATATAGAAGCACTAACTATTACAATGTAACGGTTCAAATTTCACAAAAATATATTATTATGAGATTGTCGCAGTGTCGACATTCAAAATTTACATTTACTGCCTATTTTACGTTTTAAAAACAGACGTATCATCGTCACACTCTAAAAAATTTCATTTTAACACCGCATTAATATTATTCAGCTACATAATAGAATAAATAACTACATAATTATACTTCGCGATGAAAGGGAAAGATAATAAAAGCAGCCATGCGGTATACCTGTTGTTAATTAAAATTAGATAAAAAATTTGATGTCATTAGCTATTGTATGTATGATAAGTTCATAGGATGCGCGTGATAATTCAAGTGTGTAATTCAAGCAATTATTAAAGAACACAAAAAAACAACAAATTCTATTTTTTAAACCGCCCTCGGGGTCACCTCACCGGGTCTAACTGTGAGGTGGGTATCTCGAGCACCGAATCTCAGACCAAACTACTATAACTGTACGCTTCACTTATGTCATCCATAATGTAAGGAAAATCCTGCCGCGATGTATGGCTATTAAGTTCCCTCCCCTAAAGGCGCGCTAGCTTTTGCTCTTCTTTAATTATATCTGTGAGCAGAACAGACATTTGCAGATGACATTAAATTCATTATAATTAGCCGTATCATTGGAAATATTATAATTCTGAGCATATTTTTTATTAATTTGGTTGATTCGCGATGTACGCAAAAGCTCCTGCACAGTTGATGTGGATTTTTTTTTATTAGCATTTCTTGGTTAGACTTAAAATCTAGCGAACGCAATTTGGTTGACTATGATTGAACTGGCGATATGACCAAGAGTCGCGATAACCGACATCCAGGCGGGCATCGGCTTGTAGTAAATAAAATAACACATAGAAAATGAGACGCCTTAATAACCGAATCCAATGTTATTTCAGGGTAAAGTATCGTCTAGATCGAATTCAACACAGAGCTTCGACGAGGCACTGCGCGACGCAAGCCGCACGGCCAGCGGCGCCACGTCACCCACCATCCCCGAGAACAAGGCCCTGTCCTAAACGACTTGACACGCACGCATACACGCCCACGCCGCGACATATACTATGTATCTAAACTCGTCACAGATCGACCACACTGTAGGTCGTATTGCTCGGGATATATATATTGGACCTAAAATGTGCTTTATACGCGCAGTACACGTTTTTTGGAGTGATACGGCGGTGGACGAGCTCAAATTCACCAACATAGTTTATTACAAAATTCGTTTGTCTCGCGATTTACGTCCAAGATACGTGTACTGAGGTATATAAGGGAACAAACACTCGTGGGTCGAAGATTCTGGTGATTCTCGTAATTAAACGACCCCTATGAAGCGGCGAGCGGCGGTTGGAGTCGATCTGTTCTGTAATCCACTTGCCGAACTCAAGGCACCATTGGTACTAACAAGTTCATGAGACAAATATTACATTAAGAATTTGTATGCACCTGTAATTGATATAAACACCATTTTATATGTGCTATTAGATAGTATTTTAAATTGTGTACTTATATTTAAATGTCAAGGTAATATGGTCTTGTCGTGTCGGGGCGATTATATTGATTTGTTGTGTATGTAGGTACTAAAGTAGGTATTATTTGCTATCTTATTGATTGAGATTTGTTGGTACAGTGCCACGCCGTAAGCTTGACTTAATCGTTGAACCCGTGTCTAATTGTCATCATGTGTTACAAGATTTTTCTGCCAGAAAATTCTCTCTAGCACTTTCTCTATACGTAATCGATCGACACTTTTTGCATACATTATAATAAATGGCCAATTATGGGTTTTAAATATTTTATTTTATTTTAATACATCTTTCATATTATTCTACGATTATATTTTTATAGAGCCCTACAGTTAAGTATTGTGTTAAGCATTGTAGTCAATGGCGGCGTGGTTAAGCCTTAAACATTTAATCTAATAAGAGACTGCCGGTCGATGCTTCATATTCCTACTTCACTTTTATTGGTGTCTTGGTTATATCATTCCAAATAGTTTATTCATAAATTTATATGGATTTCAAGACATTAATCATATACTTATATCATACTGAAAACAAAAATCAAAATAAAAAAGATAAATTATTGAAACATATTATAAATTTTTAAATAAAAAATTGTATGTACTTGTTACCTGTATAAAGAATGTAAGACACAATAACTTGCCGATGCCTGTTAGGTCCATTATTATTATAAAAATAATATTTTTGTAAGATGCTTAGCTTTCCTTACTTATAAAAATCAACTATTTACAATATGTACCTTTAAAGGCGGTAAATAAAAATTTATGTACTGATATGCTGGTTCTGATTTTCCTGCACTCCTCCGTTTCTCGTTTTAGGTACCTTTTTAGTCCGGAAAGTAGCAACCAGCAGGGCTAACATGCGCGCGTCGTCAACTATCTCGAATCGAGATGAGATATCATCTCGAGTCTTCTCGATCGAAGTAACGTCGACATATTTTGTCGCGTCAAACTTTTTAAATTATTGTCTATGGCATACACATTTTTTAAACATGTTAGTTGCTGTTTTCACATTTATCCGATAAAATCGGCCCGATACGGCCATTTGCTCGAAAGCACAGACTAGTTAGGGATGCTAGGTATGAAAAAAAAAACCTTATTGACATGACATGCTATTGAATTTTTTTTCTTATATTCGTGATCAGCGTCATCAATTAATGCGAAAAGACACGTAACAAAGGTAATGTCATTAAGGTCAAAAATGGCTTGCAGTCGCTGTTTTAGTCCAAAATGAACCGAGCTCAAGAAAAGAATACACGAGATAACTTCTCGTCGACCAAATGAACGACGGGAGACAAAACATTTTAAATGTCAAAATTCGAGTAAATAAGGGCACGTACACTTCAACCAACGATTCTGTGAAATGGTCAAAATAGGAACTACGGTTGTCACTGTCAAATGCATACTGTTTTATTCTAAATCAAAGACGATTTAGCACGATTTGACGTTCTTGAAAGGAAAGTGGCGGCCTCCTTCAGTTCACGGGAATGTTGGTTTTACTATATGTTACAATTTGCAGACACCAAGTAGAGATGATTTCTCGAAGTCGAGTTATGTCGACATCTGACAGATCGCCATGAAATTTGCCATGTTACCAACAGTCGATATCGATATAAAACGGCAAAATGCCTCGAGATATTTATTTTTACCTATGTATTTTTACCGCAATTGGGCATATAATGACACCTATAATCAAACTGTGGCTTTTTGATTGTTATAATTCACAAGTGAGTTATAGATTCTTTTTATAAATTTTATTGGTTCAGCCTTTTTCTTAAAAAGAAGTTTCGATACAAAAAAGGTCGTGTTAAATTGTACAAATAAATTAATATACTTATTACTTGCTCATTTCATGCAACTTCGTATTTAAATAGAAAATTTCAACTTGTATGTGTTTAGTAAACAAAACTTTCACTCAATTAACTAGTAACTTATGTTTTGTCTGTAATAACTTTAAATTCGCCATTTAGCCCAAAACGCCTAAAAAAAGAAAAAATCCCGCTATTGCGAAAACAAATTCACAACTCGTTTTCACTTTTGAATTTATAGTTATTTATTAATTAAATTGTCTACAAGTACTAGTATGAACAAAATGATTTCTGTTGTACAGTCAGCATCATTAAAATGTTGCTAACAAAAGTACTCAAAATAATCCAAATACCAAAATTCCAATTTTATATTGGTTATTAGAGTACTCAAATAGTTGTAAGTGTCCAGAGTGGTCCAACTATCTTAACAATCGGTCTTCCAGAATTATGTAAGTTAGTAGGCTATTCTTATTCATATACACAATCACGCCGGTCGATGGTATCCAGTCAAGTATAATTTCAAAAAATCTAGACATTGTCATTTAATCGCATTTTGTATCCTTTTCTTACTTGTAAAGCCATCCCTTACACACAATGGCGGGATGATAAGGGATGGGTATATGAGTAAGAAAAAGATACAAAATGTGTCAATTGACAATGTCTTTTATATTTTTTTTAAGTTGACAGTTGAATAAGCCATGAACTATCAACTTGCGTTAGTGAGAAAAGTATGAATGTCAAGATTTTTTGAAATTATACTTGTCTGGATACCATCGACCGGCGTGATTGTGTATATGAATATGAATACTCTACTAACTGACATAATTCTGGAAGACCGATTGATAAGATAGTTGGACCACTCTGGACACTTACAACTATTTGAGTACTCTAATAACCAATATAAAATTGGAATTTTGGTATTTGGATTATTTTGACTACTCTTGTTAGCAACATTTCAATGATGCTGACTGTACAAAGTCCGTTATACGATGATTTATGTGAAGCCCTTAACGTTATGGAATGTTTACTACCTGAAAACTGCAAAGGTCTATTTAAGTATTATTTTATTGACAAGAATGTTGAAAAACATCGTATGATCGTTCTCGGCTCTGTCAAGACCCTCACCTCACGGCTTGGATCTCAATGGCGCCTCAGCGGTAATCACCAACTTTACATACTTGTACCATAATGCACTAGAACCTGTGCACGTGACCGAGATACTAATTTTACATCTTTATAAGATGCATTATTTTCCGGGGTATATAGACACATTTAGGAACGGTTGCTAATGCCGTCTTTACCATAGGCACGTGCTCAGGGCTCACTGACTCAGCCCCCCCGGCCCGAAATTTCCTCTCACATAAACTTGCAAAAATTTCTGTTGGGTGCGTTTTCGCCAAAGATAAACTTAGGTACAGCCCAATGAATGTTCAGTTGATCACTTACAAAACTGCGGAATACGTGGTAAAGGATCGTTGGTACCTATGTAATAAATGACATGTACAAATTATTCGCAATAATTATTAGAAAATGTCTATCCATATAATATTATTTTTATCAATTTTAAAATACTATATGCGCGTCCCTTCGCGGATTGCTATGGTACGGACAGTTGAATGCATCACGGCTCACAAAACCGATGAGACAGCAATGAAAGGTGCCATTGCATCGTAGAGATTAGGGTAAAACCCGGATAGATGCCTCACTTTTTGAAATAGACTCGTAATTCTAAAACTATTAATTTACATTAATGATTTCACCTTTTTGTGCACCCCTTTTTTGAGGATAAAAAGATAACGATATGGATAGTTGCTACATCATGAAAATACTAAGAAGAATAGATGCCTACAGCGTTGCGGAGGTCAGATAGTTGTTTCACGGACAATGTCTAAGTTCAGCCGCGTCATGGGGGACTGTAAACTGGGCACGCCGTCATTGCGGCGGTAAGACCCATCATGAGGGAGTGGCTAGAGAGGCCACACGGTAGCCTCTCGTACCGTCAGACGCAGATTATCACCGGGCACGGTAGCTTCGGGCGGTATCTGCATCTGATGGGTATAGAGCCAACGCCCGAGTGCCATCACTGCGACGCGAGCGTGGACTCGGGGCTGCACACGCTCACCGAGTGCCCGGCGTTTGAGACGCCGAGGCGGGAGCTTGTGGCGGCCCTGGGGGTGAGAGTGCTCACGCTCTCCACCCTGCTCGCGGCGATGGTCCGCTGCGCGGATGCGTGGGCGGCCAGCGCCTTCTTCTGCGAGCAGGTCATGCTCGCGAAGGAGACAGCAGAGCGGGCGCGGCGCGATGAGCGAGAAAGGCTCGCTGACATCGCTGCACGCGCCTGAAGGCGGCTCGGGCGTCGGAGGGCGCAAACTGACCTCCGCCCCCCATGAGCGCGGGCCTGCTGCACGGGCGGCTCCACCCGTCACCCTAGCAGAAGCAGGCCACGGCGGCGGCGCGCATCGTCCTACGATGCGCGCCTCCCCACACCGGGGTTGAGTCGGGGACCGCGCGGTCCCCCCCTTCCCGAGGAGGGCCAGACCGAGAGGGATGGCCCTGGGTCAGCCGGGGTGCGAGGGATATGTCGCATGTTAACCTCACCTTCGGCCTAGCACTACGACCCAGAGACGGCGTGCGGTTTAGTCGGTTCGAGTCCGACATAACCTCCCCCTCCGGCTCCGGACGGGTGGGTATCCGTGGGGATTTCCCGCACGTAAAAAAAAAAAAGTGGACTGTAAGAGGTGGACCCCGGACTCTTAAGGTAAGGCCCCTTATGCAACCAGAATTAACGCAAGATTAATAATTTATTATCTTGCATAATAAGTATATCTGTGTGCGTTCGCGCAGCGGAATGTTGTTGAATTTAAAGATTTTAATTATGCAGATATTTAGTGTATGACGTCGTGTAATTGTGTATGGTAAAAAAAAATTTGTGCATGCAGCCATTATGGAGAAATTCGCTAAAAACTGATTCCGCTGGGCGAACGTTGTCCTAGCGGAACTTTTTTCTAATCCATGGACTTAGAAGAAAAGAAATGTGTCCAAAAATTAGTGTGTATTTGTGTGTAATTGTGTATGTATGAATAAAATTAGTGCATGCATAAACTTCGGAGAAATTCAAGTTTCCGCTACGCGAACGTTTGGCCATTAGCTAGTTTTCATATAAAGCTCTTATATAGAGAGCTGTAGATTTTTACATAGGTTGTTTTGAATTTGTTTAAATTTGTTTAAAAAACAGATTTAGAAGAAATCGTAGGGTTTAAAAGATAAAAATACAAACGTGAAATACGCTCATTAGGTCTTAGTTCGTGAAGTAGCCACTTTGGGGTCTAGATTTTCACGTTTATACAAACCTTGTAAGTGTCTGCAACATGTTGCCAAGTATCAATGATGGTTCGTTAGTAATTAATGAGTTATAGGACAATTTACCATGAATAGACCACTGTTTGCAAAGCAGTCAAATATCAAGACGTTCTAAAGTAATTGCATAGTAAAATGTGTTCCAATTATTAGTGTATTAATTCAACTACTTGCATGCAAAATTTCATCTCATTAAATTCATTAATTAAAGAGGAACAATTAAAATACTTACAAAGCATCGAAAACTTACATAACCCGACCAAATTCGGATAGATATAAAAAAACGGCCGTTTAATATATCTAGGTAACATTCTAAAATTTACAGTATAATACCGGTATTTAATTGGTACAGGTGATAACACAATTGTTTTGATATAATTTATAGGTCATTTATTTTTCTACACATGATTTTTAAATGTATTTGACTATGACAGTAAGTACTATTTACGTAGCTACTTTATAGTTTTTTTTATATGATATTACCGTTGTACTGGACTTATGTATGTGGGCGTGTTCCCGCGCACCCCACCAAAATATTCAGAATTATTTTGTTCGAAGCGGTACACTTAAGGCCAGTCCTTTGTTTAATAGTCTAAGTATTGTAGTTAGGAATTGATCAAAAATATTATGCTAGTGTGAAAAAACAGACAACGCGCTGCGCGCAACGAGCGATAGAGGCGGCTTCCCACTTGAAACGGTACTTCCATCCTTGAAGAAAAGAGAGCGCAATATGTTTTCATAACTCACATAAGCCACGGCCTGCGCGTATTCGTTTGCTGTTGAACTTGAACCTGGTTTTGTTTTATCCCCATTCACAAATTTGCACTCAAGGACAATGTGCGTATGCGCTGTTGTTTTGCTAATTATCGCCAATTCTCCGTAAAAATAATATTGACAGTGTGTTATTAATGTTATAGTGTAACAGTGAAGCTTAAAATAATTATGTGGTAGGTATATTGAGTGAGTGATAGTGAGAAGCTGATGTTTAATTAGAACTTGTTAATTGAAGATTTATTCTTATCGCAGATAGGGGCGGTATTAAAAAAATATTTTTCATTCTAGAAATGCAATTGTTTTATTTTTTCCTAACGCTTGTGTACGCAACTGTACCATATTAATAAATACTATACTGGAAGGTTAAGAACGTTACTTAGAAATATGGCACGGTCGCTTTTTTGTAGCCATCCGAACTTGGTCGGGTTATGTAGGATTTCGATGCTTTGTCAGTATTTTAATTGTTTCTCTTTAATTACTGAATTTATTGAGATGAAATTTTGCATGTGAGTAGTTGAATTAATACACTAATTATTGGAATACATTTTACTATGCAATTACTTTAGAACGTCTTGATATTTGACTGCTTTGCAAACAGTGGTCTATTCATGGTAAATTGTCCTATAAGTCATTAATTACTAACGAACCATCATTGATACTTGGCAACATGTTGCAGACACTTACAAGGTTTGTATAAACGTGAAAATCTAGACCCCAAAGTGGCTACTTCACGAACTAAGACCTAATGAGCGTATTTCACGTTTATGTTTTTATCTTTTAAACCCTACGAATTCTTCTAAATCTGTTTTTTAAACAAATTTAAACAAATTCAAAACAACCTATGTAAAAATCTACAGCTCTCTATATAAGAGCTTTATATGAAAACTAGCTAATGGCCAAACGTTCGCGTAGCGGAAACTTGAATTTCTCCGAAGTTTATGCATGCACTAATTTTATTCATACATACACAATTACACACAAATACACACTAATTTTTGGACACATTTCTTTTCTTCTAAGTCCATGGATTAGAAAAAAGTTCCGCCAGGACAACGTTCGCCCAGCGGAATCAGTTTTTAGCGAATTTCTCCACAATGGCTGCATGCACAATTTTTTTTTACCATACACAATTACACGACGTCATACACTAAATATCTGCATAATTAAAATCTTTAAATTCGACAACAATCCGCTGCGCGAACGCACACAGTATATCTTGCAGTATAAAACGTTTTTCAGGATACGATCGCAATTGGTCGGTTAGCTTTTAGGTATTTTTGACGATGTGCAGTTCATCGAGGTGTGATTCCGAAGATAATCGCATGAATACTGTGTGTGTGTGTCTATAATAACTGCCGATGCACGCAGTTGATAAGCGTCATTCATTGCGGCTTCTCAATGATGCCCTTGATCTGTATCGAAATAAAACAAGTAATGTATGTAAGCTACATGCGTCGGCAATTGCCAGATACGCCATGTTCACACGAGATATAAAAAATACCCCTTCGGGGCACAAACCCCGATCTGACTTGGTAACTATACATATTCTATATTGTTACCAAGTCAGCATAGCATATATAGTACCTACATATAGATTTTATACACAACCCAAGTAGTATGGTACTTGGGAGATGAATACCTTTCATTTGAGACCTCATTGATCAAAATTTTACTTAGACTATACTAGACTCGAGCTGCACGTGTTCTTCAGTTTTTCATAAGTTACGCAGATGTTTATCCATCATCGATATTCCGCAATTCATAAAGACATAATCTTAGGGTCTTCGTGTTGCAGAGATGTGGTACCACGTTTTGATAGGATTTTAAGTTGATTAATTTTATTGGGAGTTAGTTTTAGTTATCTCGTTTTATTACATGTTGCTGTTGTTTTATGCATGTTATCTTCAACTTCTAAATTCAGAAACGGACAATAATTTTGTGGTTAGGTTATAAGATAATTAAAGAAAAACACGCATTTAGGGTAGAACATTTAATTACATAGTCATCGTAAATATAAACGCAGATTGAGCGCCTAGTTCAAAATATTTAACAGACATTGCGACGTTCTATCAAGTTTCCAAAGAGTTACCCTGCACGAAGAAATTTGCATATATTTTATATCATTTGTGTAAATCGATACCCTACATGAAAGAGTCACAGAATTAAAATAATGCTACAAAATTATATGTATGTGAATACAATGTGGTCCTTTTATAAAATAACTAACAACTAGATATGTTTTCAAAACAAACACAATTGGTGTTAACAATATAAGTATGCCCACGAAGTTGTTCTGTAGCATCTGCTCAAGAACCACGGATTTTTTTTTAATTTCTTAAGCCAATTTAAGTTTATTGCTCACACTTCGCTTAAATAACTAAACCAATGTTAAAAGACAAATTATAGTACAATAGATACGTGTAACATTGTAGCAATGAATGAAAAACTTAAAAGCTATAGGGCGGGGAAACAACCTTTACACTATATGGGCTCGATATGGGTCTAATGTGGCTTTATTGCATTACATACAACTACATATGTATTAGTATATAAATCTACGCTAATGAATACAATTAATTTGTTGCTAGGGTCGCTGCGGTTAAAATGCCAATGATTACTTCCAAGACCTAAGACTAATCTATCGTATAATAAATAATTTTATTATAAAAAAATTCTATGTTTTGTGCTTGTTATACAAATTTCTATAAGAATAAATGTGAGTTCTTTTAACTTAATCTGACGATGAGCGATTAGTATTTCTATAAGTGACATGATATATCTACTAGTTCAAACGTTATTAATGTAATTATATTGGACACCATTGGTGACTTTCAGTTTAAAAAACTAATAAGGTCCTCAGGGTCTGAGCCAACCTGACGACGCCGGTATTAACGGAAGACGCTCTAGCGCAGTATTTTCTCTCGGGGTTGAGAATCCCGATGCTTGTCACTCCCATAGATGTGAAGATCATCCAATAATGAAAGTGTCAGCGAGCGGAAACGCGTAAGCTTTGTGTGCAACTGTGTTTATAAAAAAAATATATTTCCGCCAACTTCCCCACGTATTTTTTACTTAGCTATAGGTACAATGTTATATGGTAGGTATATTCCCCGTCGCCCCCACATGTATTGCACCAGGTGGAAATCGGGGATGACTGTACAACTGACACCGATTTTGGATTCCATCTATTTTGGTTTAAATGCGTATAATATATATTATCCGGGGTATATATCATTTAACAAAAAAAACAAACCAATCTTCATTTGAAAACAACGTTTGACAAAATTATACTTGACAAATGTTTCATTTTACAAACTATTGTTTAATGAACTACATATTAGACTAAATATTTTCTTGGAAAAATTTAATTATGCCTCATTCCACAAATTGATTATTTTTACCCTAAAAATTAGTCTTAAACAGTCAAAACGTGTGACAGAAAAGTTAGTGAAAGAATTGAATCGCTGCAATTCCGACTTCACGTAGTCTTCTTTGCCCTACCCATAGTGTTATATAAACCCGCGCAGGCGCGGAGGAGCGAGGCGGCCCACGAGCTGAGGAGTAGGTGGTTATAAGGCCCGCACCGCAGCTTCGGCTTAAGACGTAGCCTTGGGCATTACAACCATCTGCGACGATAAGCTCGTGTGGGGCCGCCGCAGCTGTGACAGAAACGATGCATGCTGCATATTTGTTGCATACTGTTTGCTATTTGCCTGGAATACGCGTGGTTTATGCTTGCTTGTTTGACTGTTTGTTAACCGACTTTATTTGGTCAAATAAACATTTTTAACAATTGAAATATTTACTAAGTAATACATTTGCGAAACGTGTATTGTGTCAAATGATTATTTTTAAAGTTATATGTTTGCGAAATGAACGTTCGTCAAATTATTAGTTTTTCAAATATTGTTTGTAAAATGATCATTGATCAACATGTCATATGTTTGTTGTTAAACAATAGTGAACCATTATCAGCAAGAAAGAGGCAATTCAAAATATGTAAGTTGAATAGGTCTATAAAAAGTTAACGATGGTCTTTCATAAATTTGTACCAGTGCCAGGGGCGGATCCGCCTTTTAAGTGAGGGGGGAGAGGGGGTTTTATAGTGGCAGTCTAGTAAGAATACACTCCAATAGTATACAGGATATAGGATATAAATAAACGGGCAGTGCAGGTGGGGCGAGGAGTTCACCCCTTCCCCTTGGATCCGCCCTTGAACACTACACTACCAACCACACTTGCTCAATTTAATGTTCATCTTTTTATCAAGTTATTCATTAGCTTAATTTAACTAAGTGAGAAGACGAGGAATTACGTTCAACTGAGAAAAAACATGACTTGAGGCCGAATATTAATTTGGTGTTTAGCAATTTTATTGTGGCCAGGTCAAGTCACTTATCCACGTGCCGTGAATGGCTACTAAAAGCTCACCGTCAGATATTTAAGTTGACATAATTCTATTGCGTATTAAATCTGATAAATTATTGCATTTAACTGTTTTATTTTAAAATGTAGCTGATATTTTTTACTTGACCTAGAATAGAAGTACTAAACTCTGTTCCGTTTTAAACTCTTCAGTAAGTATATTAGTCCGGAAGTCCTTTTCTATAATAACGTTTATTGCAAATACATAGAACATAGAGTGATCGAATGAGTATATTGATTGATATTTGGCAATAGTTATAGTGCGGCGCAGACGACAGACTATCCTTTAAAAATAGAACCTATGCAATTAGATGCAGTAACGCAGACGACGCACAAAAAGCCCGGCGAACAAAAATTTGCGTATTGCTGGAAGACTGCGTTGCGCCGTGAACCAAAAGTGCGCTATAAAATAGACCGTTCATATCAACGAGCACTAGTGTAGACGGCACACACTTTTGCCTGTGGATCTCAGCGTTTCCAAACCGTGTACGTACGCCATACAGGCTTTTTGTCCGCCGCAAACTCAATCGCACAAAAGTGTGTCGTTTGCGTTGCACCTAAAGCATGTGTATTCTCTGAAACTAATTAAAATCCAGAATCCAAAAAGAAACTGTCATATTTAAAGACTGTCGATAATTAACTATTAACAAAAAGAGAATATCTTGAGAATGCTAACATACATTGCGTAATAACAAGCTAATTAAATACATAAGGTTCTTATAACTATTATTTACTACCCTCAAACAACGTCACAGTAAAACGGCGTGAATTTAGTACTAAATACTGCATAATTAATTAATTATATCTAGTTATACATGCGCGTATATCCAAATAACATATTTAAAATGCGCTTACATCTAATTTCCTGACGGTTCCCTTGTTTTAGATTCATAATAAAAATTTATTAGCTCATTAAAAATAAATCAGATACTTAAAACGATCTTAAGTGTTTCGGGCACTATGACACATATGACAACAGCATATTCAGCCAAATTAAGTAACAAGATTGCATAAACAAAAACAGATATAATAATATAGGCGAATATGTCGAGTATAGTGTGAGTTCTCATTTCCTAGTAATTATTATAAATAGATCATTTGATCAGGCACTGATAATATACATTGATGTAAGAAGGAGAAATATGTGTTCACAATATTATAAAAGAAAGTGCCATGATTACAACAAAATAGACTGCTACTTATACTAACTTCAAGCGGACAAATCCTGACAATAAATATTATATAATAATATATGCGCCATAAAACTTATTAATCTATTTTAAGGTTTCAAATGTCTTATAACAGTAAGGTGGTTTGTTCAAATTACCATTTCGAGGATTAGGAAAAGCACGATTTTACATTATATATAACCTACTTATACCTAAAATAAATTTCTCCATGTTTTTTTTTTACTCTCACATTAAGACCCCAAATTTTATCATAGTATGTTAAATGGTGAAGCCTAAGTTATGGTTTTTATAACTAAGTAGGTACCTACATAGGTATTTGAAATTGACTTTAGGTATTGATAAGTAAAATCGATGATCAATAAAATCATGCTCGATTACCATACGTTGAATTGCCATTGATCAATAAGTGTTGAATACTTAATCGAACGTCTTTTAAAATCCTCACACTATTTGCAACAGAAAACTAACAGTAGTAGGTATACAGAAAGCCTTTTTAAAAACCGGCAAATCCTTTTTTTTAATTTTTTTTTAGAAACGCATTGTGGTTTTATAGGCCAGCTTGTAATACCTGACTTGAAATTAGTGATACAAGTATAGAATTCTTTGAACGGTAGGATAGTGAAGAAAATTGGTCAGAAATGTGAATTTGTCGATTAGTTGAGAGTGAGTTACCAAGTGCCAAGTTGCCAAGGAAGTACATGGATTAATTTAAATAAATTATTAAGATCTTTTTTACAATGGAACTCGAGTAGAAATAATAAATACATTGTAGGTCGATTGATTTGCAACCACTTTTATCCAAATTTGACATTGAATTAACACTAATAAGAGTAGGTACAATCCTGTTACAAAAGTAACACCATGAATAGATTTTTTTATCTTCGTATCGATCAGTACGCCGTATTCGACATTATGGATCATTTCTTTTCATTGATACACCTTCAGTTACAAATTTTATTCAAAAAATTATGTCTATGGGTTATTCAAATTTAAGTACAAATATGCTTGTCTTATTTGTTCAGAATTTCATTAATCACCACACTTTTAGTGTATA
Source organism: Eilema caniola (assembly GCA_949126895.1). NCBI lineage: Eukaryota > Metazoa > Arthropoda > Insecta > Lepidoptera > Erebidae > Eilema > Eilema caniola. The sequence continues at coordinate 11,811,741 of OX421463.1, read as the reverse complement.
CAATTTACAAAGATCTGACACTGACTGTACCATCTGCTGTAATTGGCTCCGTTTTTCTATACTATGCGCACAAGTGCACGATCAAAAACTAAAAAGTTTTATTAAGTATTCTTATTACTTATATTATGGGTAAAATTCATAGCCAGGCTCTTATGTCCAAAACTATTGCTATTCCTTTCTAGTGTATGCTAGTAGCTAGACTATGGTTTATTACCAGTCGTATGGCGTGAATATTATTAATGCTAACTGTCCTGTTTGTATATTAACTAAAGATGTACTAATGGAAAGATAGGTTATTAACAATCACTAGAACAACATACTTATAAACCACAAAAAGTAACAATGTCAGGATACATGCGATTGCTTTAATTTATAGTCACTATTAAAATTTATTATTTATTTGCTTTTGCCCGCGGTTCCGCTCGCGTGCATGTCAGCTATCGCGACCAAACATGTCCTATGTCCTCTCTCAAGGTGTAACTACCCTTATACCAAATTTCATCAAAATCGGTTCAGTGGTTTAGGCGTGAAAGCATAACATACAGAAAGACAGTTACTTTCGCAATAATATTACTATGGATGTAAAAGGTGGTAGAATGAGATAATATGCCTGTTAAAATGGAATAAAAACCATATTCGCAGTGTATTATTGAAAGCATAGCCTCATTGTACTGAAATACAATATAAAATAACTTCTTTATGTACCGAAATATACATTTTACTTTTTAAAGTACTGTTATACGGTTTCATGAGCATGTTGTCTATTTACCAGCTTTAGATACCTACATGAACATGTACAAACTTATTTCTTACATGCAATACAACCTATAATAGACGTAAGTAACTTTGTTACTCGTAACACAATATGTCGCGAACTGTATTGGACGGCGTAGCGTGTGTGTGGCGCCTCCGCCGCCGTAGGCCGACGACGGTAACTAATCGATTTGCATCACGAACAAGTGCATTATCAATAAGTCACCGGTGCTGTTGGCCAATAAGACTCACAGGAGACGCAACAGACACGCTTCCATCTCAATTCTATTAATTCATACAAACAGTTTTAAAGACCCATGTATCATCAGTTAGAAGCAGGTAGGCATTGTGGTAATCTAATTGGAGGCAAATATTTCTTATTTCTAATTCCATAGACAAGAACCTAATGTGTGAAACGGTTATATTTACAATGGTTAATATCGAACCACTCGATTGATGATGATTCTAAAGAAGTTCTATTGTTCTGTGAGGTCAAACATCAGTAAATTACTGATTATATGTATGTAGGGCATGAGGTCACTGAAACTTTTATTCACTTGTCTTAATTAGATCCAATAATTAAACATTTTGCACATTAAGGACTCAATAGTGGTCAGATATTAATCAAATAAACCCATTGTTTTTCAGAACGCAATCCAAGTATAATTGGCACAATGTCTCTCCTAAGTATTATTTTAATCCGTAACCCTATTACTAATTAGTAACCATACCATACTCTGGATCATATCAAGCCTGAATAAAACATGTTTTCTTTTCTCTTTTTTTTTAAATATTTATTAGCAACCGAAATTACTTTTATTCCCTCTGACCCCTTTATTTAGCATAATTGCTTGTGCCAGGGATTGGGTTTACGTCGATAGAGTAATGGCCAGGAGCGAACCCAGGACCTCTCAATCGTATGCTCCCTCTTGATCCTTAACCACTAAGCTACCGACGCTTCAACGTCAATGATTGGTAAAAAAGCGTGTTTGCATTTTAGTTTGGCTCTGTGAGATGCAACTACTATGTAACAGCAACGTAACACGGATGCTACAATAAAGTTACACACTAGACAACAATTACACGATGGCTCAAACTCGCTAATCTGTAAAGCTGCCAATCTAAACAGGCCTTCTCGCTCCGCTGTTGACTAACAATATTTTTACCGTGAACATAATTTGCGTATAGTTATGTATACTACTACATAATTAATATAAATATATAGAACTCATTCATTTAAAAATTATATACGAAAAATCAAAGAACTGCAATACGCTAGGTATACTTTTATATCGATGTGCTTTTTATAAAATAATATGAGAATATAAGTCAAACTTAAGGCGCCCATCCGTCTCGTATACCTCGAACCAAACTTAGTGGTGGCTCGGAAAGTCGTAGCAGTTTGGTTCAAGGTTTAACTACAGTTGCATCCGGCATCGAAATATTCCTACAACATCAAACTACGGCTCGCATGTCCCGCATCTCTATAATATTCACCGTTCATTCACAGATTTCCAAATATGACCAACTTAAATAAACGACGAACTGCACACAGCATGCCACAAATTAATAAAATAATATATTCTATATATATATATGACTTTTTTAACACCTATCTCATACACAACTTAATCACCTTCTTTATTGATAAAACCATCCTGGATTGGTTCTGCAGAGTGTAGAGTCTTCGTAACTCCAAAACTAATGTACATTAACTGTTGTTTAAATTGACCGCCTTACTGAAATGCGAAAACATTCGACGGCCAGAGCTGTGCCTAATAATAATAAATAATAACCGCAAAATGAACATTCTTTTTAAAATCTTCAATAGAGAATATGGGAAAAGAAGTTGGGAGTTACCTGTTAGTTTAGCGAAAGAAACCTAAGGTAGATCTATGACTTAGAAAATAAAAAAGACAACCTTGACAAACCGCGATAATAAAATGTCAAATATAGACTGGTCTCATTGTAAGGAGAGAAGTTATAGGCTGGAAACATTCTGTCATGGCAAGTTACAAAACATAATTATGTAACATATTAATATATATTAATTTTATTTACAATCCAAGATGCAAGTTTTGTAAGTATAAAGGTAATAAAATTTCTAAATACAAAATGTCCAATTTCCTTTAAGTTTACCTACCATAACATTAACTATGATCATGATTATCGTCATTTATTTGGTATCATTATAACATTAAAGCGTGATGCGGTTTATTTCCTAATTTAGTAATGTATACTATCATGTTTATTTTACACTGGCGTACATTAAAATCTTAAGTAAAGATATAAAAGAGACATATAATTAATATTTATTTCTGGGACTTTATTTTCATCATCTCAGCCACAGTTTGTCAACTGCTGCTAATGCTAAGACCTCTCTCTAAGACTAAACGGATCTACACACAGTACACAGTACGGATAATCTGTCTGATGTAATACCAGTGAGCTATTAGATAGGAGGACTCTAGGAGAGGATGATAAAAGTTTTGCTTGTTGTGTTGGTTTAAAATAACATTTTATAGTTTTAGCTTAGGTAATATTATTAAGTTACGAATATGCACCACACAACACTAATAAGCGATGAAATAATGTTGTTTGAAAAGAGCCAGTGGTCTGAGAACAGCCAGATAAAGAGAGATAACCTTTCTGCCTTGAATTGTTAATTTTGATGTGGTACTGTAATGTTATAATCGAAGGGTAAGTTTATATCCCATCCATTACAATAGCTTAAAGGTTAATAAAATGCTGTTAATTTGTGATCCATTACAGCAAGTATCTACATTTAATTAGTAGCAATACTAGCTTTCAAAATAATTATAGCGTCAAGCCGGTTCCAAATATATATTATGTTTAGATGAACCATTTATGCGTTTTGATTACAAGTACGACTTAATCATAATTATTTTTAACTCAAAATTTATTATGAGAATTATAATTTCATTAGTCAAGGACTTGACTAGACCAAAAGTACTACATAATTTGTAAGCATTGGGGCTTCTTTATATATCTGGCTTTCGTGATGCAACAGATGGTTAAGATCAAGAAAGACTCTTTGGGACAGCAGTATGTTTATTACAACATATTGTTTTTAAACAGACAAGGTTACTCACCATTTGCTGTTTAAAAAAACATGTTTATTGACTTTCATACATAACAAAATACATAAGCAACTAACCCCGTAAACGGACTCGTTGCTTTCCAACTTGTAACCAGTGTAGTATAGACAAAACTAAAATAAATTATAAAGAAGTACAATAAACTTAAAAACTAACTAAAAAAATATTAATGTGTCGATAATACATCGCGTACAGTGCAATTAGTTGTAATGAGTCAGTGTGGCAAATGTTAGCATAAAATCGTTGTTTCTTATGTTAGCAAAACTGAATTTCTTTCTCTTTTTCATGATTTTATAGATTTTAGGTATAAATTGTATGGTATCAGTTAATCAGTTGCTATAAAACACACCCTTACACTAAAAAGAAACATAAGTATAATCGAGAGTTATATATAATTATAACAAATCCATAATATTAAATTTAATAACCCGTTTTAGTGTATAAATTATTTAATGCCTTATGTTTTATTTTAATTTATTTTTTTTGTATTTTGTGGCATTATGTATTATTGGCATGTCCATCACAATATTGGATCAGAAGCATATTAGGGAGCTGCTGATTTAAATAAGGCTTTTAAATACATTACTGTCTGTGTCATATGAGATGTAGTACCATTCGAAAGCTTTTTGTATATTTTGTGTAGCTACATACTTTTTAGCTGAATTTTAAACCTACGCATTGAAAAAATCTTACTACAATGATAAAAAACCTAGATTTCAAGTTTTCTGTAATGGTATTAGTTTAAGAAAGAGCATCACAAAAATGAGGTCAACCGTATATTTTTACCAGAAACAATTTTCTGAGAACAAATCTTTGATATTTCCACATTTTCCTGTACCGAAGCATTGCAACTGATCACCTGTAATTTGGTATGCATGTACATACATGTACGAAAGATGCATACCTACATTTGTTATTTCGTGTGAGTGTGCAGCAGCGTATATGCTTTGAAAAAAAATTATAAATAAAACAATCTTGCGGGATCTGAAATCCACAATCGTCCTTAGGAGCCCAATGTAAATATTAAAGCTACGTAATATTTTTATTCAGAATTATTCCAAACAAAGTTCCTAAGAAAATTATACAAATAATATGTATAATAAACATTTTCTCAGTAACGAAGATGAGATAATTTTAACTTTAATCATAACCTATGTATTCTACACATGATTTTGATTTAATAGTATTAAAGTTCATATGCTTTTTTCACTATGTATTATGAAATTCATTTAGAAATCGCGATGAGCACTTTTTTTCTTAAAAGTTATATATATCTTTTAAAATCATTTCATTAAATATCACTATGAAAGTTCATACTCCCCGGTTTTCCGGTTCATATTGCCTGCCTTGCACACATACTAAGCATATATATAAATTATATATATACTTTCAGTAGATAAAATTGCACAGATTAGTTCACATTCGGTACTAAGAATATATCTTTTGTTTATTCTTAAATTAATAGTAATTAAAAATATATAATAAAAAGTTGTTCCATAAACACATAAATTAAATTAACTTTGAAATCATGCAGAGCTGGGGGATATGTTAATTAAACTAGAACACAAGATAATTCTTGTACACTTATGCGTTACGACTATTATATAGTCTCATTGGTGGCGACCAGCTATGCTCGCCTAAAAGCATTCCAAGAAACGAAAAGGATAGTGAAACACTCACAGAGCGCTCAGGAAATAGGCGGAGTTCCATCTCACAAATAAGAGATCATGAAGTCTTTACTGCTCTTTAGTCGAGCACTGCTGCTCACGAAAATATTATTGCTTTACCGGATGAGACGAGACCGTCCGAATTATTATAGATATTTAAATAGGTCAACATCACATCGGCGCGCGTGCAAGGTATCAATCGTCACGTTTAGCTCAAAGAAAGATGCGACCCTCTCCAACTCCGAACCTATACGAACGAAACTTGATGTTTTCTAAACGCTCCAACGTCAGCTCGATGAGTGGAGTAATAACATACAGAAAATGACACTAAATAGCTCAATTTCAGTACATAGCGACCAACTGTAAAAACTGTTCAATATCTGCGCACAAACACAAGAAGCTGTCTAAGAGTTTAGGTTCTATTGGCAAATTTAGATTCGGTAAGCTTTTCGGTACGCAGTGGGGCCACTCACCGGCCGCTAGCTGCCCGGAGCCGGCGCCGCGTTAGGCGAAGTACATGACCTTCTTGGTGACGGCGTGCACGGTGATGGCGCGCGCCATGGCGATGGGCGTGCGGTCCTCGCTGCAGGCCGACTGGTGGCTGCCCTCGCCCGAGTCGTGCTCCTTCTCCACGAGGTGGTAGCGCGCGCGGAAGGCCACCAGGTGCGCGTAGTAGGCGGGCGCCGGGATGGACACGGAGCGCGTGCAGCGCACGTACGTGTGGCACAGCTGGTACGTCAGGCACTGCAGCTCGTCCGACCCGAAGTGGTTGTCGTCCCACAGCACGTGGTAGTGCGACGGCCGCGACGTGCCCTGCGCGCACACACCCAGGTTACAAGAATGCCAATGCGCAAGATAAAAAAAAACTCGACCTTCGCACATAATATATATTTGAATGGTGACTCTTATACTAGGAAACCGAAATTGTGAGTTTCCGCAACCAGTTTAAAACCGAAACGCGGATCATTTGTGATCGCGGATCGGAATTCGAGGCGCCCGCAACTCGCGTCGCGCATTTCGACAACCAATCAGCAACTCTCAAAAGTATAGGAAAGATGGCGGATTCCGAGTATTCATGGAATTACAATTCGAAATACAATTTGTATTACGAATTGAGAAAATTTCTTAGTTTCCTGTCGCATAATATTTAAGCCAACGTGGCAAAAGTTAACGAAACTTCAGTTTCTTTCTAGTTGCCTAATATAAGAAGGGGCCCACACTCGATCCACACTACCGGCTGCGGGCTCGCGGAGAGGCAGCCCATTAGTGAGGAACCGAGTATGCCCCTCAACAAATTTATACAAATAAATAAAATTGGAGTATCTGTTTGTAAAGTTACCTGTATGCCTTGATGACTGCAAAGATAAAAGTCGAACTCGGTAGGATGTGTTATGCCGAGGTCGACGGTGGTGCCAGCGGGGATGTTGCCTGATTTGCCCGACTGTTCCTTCTTGTCAGCGCAAAACAACCGCGTGTGATGGCGCTTCTGAACCACGATGAATGTAATGCCCGGTTTGTACTCCGCTTCCAACTGAACAAATTTAAGGTTTATTCTGTTAGATTGTAACTGAAATTTTACTGTTTCTTTCAGGACATATCATATAATTTCATACAAGCCTATATTAAAGAGATGGTGGATTCCATATTGGTATGTCTTTCAACAACAAAGTCGAACTTGTATCCGTATCCAAGTCTTAGAGTTTTAATATCTTAACTGCGAAGAACAATAGGAAGTGAGCATTTCTTGTATGTTAGGGGGGACCGGATTTCGGGACTGATTCCATTTTATTTGTAAGTTACCAAATTATTACAAATAACTGACTATTAACACGGTTTATAAGTCACAATTTATTATTAACGTTCAGAGTTAGTCACTTTAATAAAAATATTGGAGCTGCAGCCTTTTTTAGACCATGTGTTATTGTTGTATGCAGCATGTATTTTATAAAGCACGAATACCTTTATACAAGCTTCTCTAACGGCCGTGAGTTCATGTTGCAGGACGTGCAGGAACTGTCCCTCGGAGATGCCGTCCCGGTACATGATAATGCGATGCGGCTTGAACCCGCCCGTGCTCTTGTAGAACATTATCAGCAGCTCCTGAACCATACTGCTCATCTCGTGAACTATCTCTTGTCTGGAAATTGACAAACTAAAAATAATATAACAATTTGAAGCGTAACCCGACACGTGGGAATATACTAAAATGTTGAGAAACTTTGGCCTGCTGTTTCAGGACGCCAGACGAGTTGGTACAGGGTATTATTTCGTGGTATTCTTCTCTCGCAGTGCTATCGCCTGCGTATTTTTCCATTAGTCGCTTCTTACGGCACCCTTCCGATGAGATGGGATGGTGATACTTGTATTCTTTCTCTGTCACCACACGGATAGTATTAATAATAACGGGGGTGGGAAAAATTGGGATGGGGTAGTGGGGACTTAGATCGTCGGGGCCCAAGCCAATATCACCTGAAATCCTATAAACATAATGATTATCGGACCAGTCTCTGCTGCAGACTTGTCTTTCCGAGTGTGAGACAAAATGTACAGCACGGAGGTAAGTGTATTTCGACGTCGACGAGGGAGGGAAAAAGCGGGCATCGGGCTCCGAGGTGCAAGCCTCGGAAAAAATGTTGATATGATTTATGAAATATGTATAAAGGTTTTTGTCAAACAACTTATATGGCAGACAAGCATACGGCCCACCTGATGGAAAGTGGTTACCTTGGCCTATAAATGTGTGCAATACCAGGGGAATCACACTCGTGCCGTCATCCCTATCAGAACAGTTTCTGTGCCGTCAGTGCAAAAGACGAAGCAGGAAAAGTCTTTGGTTTTCCCACTGACAGCACAAAAACTTTCCAGCTCTGGCTACCCTACTCACCGCAGGGAACACAACACGAGGTTATTATGGCCACGGTATTCCGTAAGGCGAAGATACTTACTCAGCTAGACTGCTCAATTGGGTATTTTCCTGATGTTAAAATAAATTATTTAGCTAAACTTATTAAATTAAGAATGGTAAAAAAGTGATAATAGTTGCATCGGTTCTTATTTTATCGCTTTTATTTATTTTTAATCATCCACCAAACCTATCATAGTTAATGATTTGACTATTAAATATTATGACGTCACAAATACACTTTTCATACAATTTTCCTTTTAACTTACCGTTTTGACGTTTAGTAAAAAGTTACTAATTTGACTAGTCAGTCAAATACCCAATTGGGACAGAAATACCGGGTGCGTCACCACAGCTTAGTACAGTTAAGAGCGTATAGTGAGGGAGGCTACCTGTGCTGCTGCACGCGTACGGTGGCGGCGTAGCGCGACGGGTGCGCGTCCATGGAGCCCACCACGGCGGCGATGGACGGCTTCTTGTTGTCGCCGGCCGGCGGGTGCGTCACGTCCACGCCCAGGAAGATCACTGGCTCGTTGAACACCTACCAAATACAACAATGTCACCTTGTATTGAAAGCGCATTTTTGCATCCTACTTCAAAGACGTATGTATAGTAAAACCACGATTCCGTGAAGTGGCTTAAAGGTATGATTCCGAATTCGGCAGTACGCAACAAATATTATATGGGTATTAAGTACACACACCGTCAGAATTAGCGGGACACAAAAAAGGAGAGTATAAAATAGTTAGCTTTATTTTTAAATAAATAATAATTAAACATGAAACAACAACAACATGTTTAATAACGAGTGTTTCCCCTTTGATAAAGATCTAGTATATAATCCTAGTCCTCAAGAACACTCATGGTTTTGTGTGAATGGCGTTGACTTCTGACAAAACCATTCACACAAAACCCAACAAGTCAACTCAACAAGAAAATGTAGTTACAGTCCAGACATCACATTCCTGCTGTATAATATCCAGGTTTCCTAGTTCATAGAAATCATTCAGTTCATGTATGTTTAAGTTCGTAGTATAAAATAAAGCATGGCAGCAGCTAACAGTTAACAGCGCTTCTGAATTACATATTTAGTAAGATGACGATTCCTTGTTTCTTTTAATATTTTATTGACTAAATGAAATGCCCCTTTATGTTTTTATTTTTTCTATTTTATTATTTTAATTATAAGTTATACATGTACATATTGTACATGGTTATAAAAACCTATTAATGCTGCTTTTTAGGTAATTTTCTTTAATAATAGGGGTTAAAGTATGAAATTGCCGTTTCATTGTAATAGGTACTTCGAATTGACATAGAACCTTCATGGTTTGAGATTTTTGAGTGAAACTTTTTCCACATTTTATGTAGTTCTTCATTTAAAAATGTGCAACATTCGATTATCGACTTTCAGTTGTTTTTTTTATTCAGCTTAGACAAGAAAGATGGATACTTCGAAAATTCGAGTGATTTTTGAATACGAGTTCCGACGCGGAACTAACGCGGCAGAAACAGCTCGCAATATCAATGTTGCGTTTGGAGAGGGGACTGCTAATGAACGCACCGTGCGATTTTGGTTTAAACGCTTTCGTGATGGAAACTTTGATTTGAAGAACGAACCACGAGGAAGGCCGTCCACACAGGTGAATAACAATGAATTGAAAGACATGGTGGAAGCCGATCCGAGCCAAACTTCCCAGGAATTAGCTGCATGGTTTAACGTTACCTTACCAACAATATTGACTCATTTGCGTCAAATCAATAAAATAAAAAAATGTGAAAAATGGGTACCTCATGATTTGACTGATCTGCAGAAAGAAATGCGTGTTGAAACTTGTGTTGCCTTGTCGAATCGATACAGAAATGAAGGAATATTGGATCGAATTGTGACATGTGATGAAAAGTGGATTCTTTACGATAACCGTAAGCGAAAAATGCAATGGCTGACCCCAGGTGAAACGCCACAACAGTGTCCTAAAGCAAAGCTTACCAATAAAAAGGTAATGGTAACTGTTTGGTGGTCTCAGCATGGTGTTATTCACTATAGCTTTCTACGATCTGGTCAAGCAATAACGGCAGATGTCTACTGTGCTGAACTCCGAACAATGATAGCAAAACTAGCAGTGAAACAGCCCCGACTCATGAATCGATCTTCACCATTATTGCTCCATGATAACGCGAGACCTCATACAGCATGAGAAACCGTTTTAACTCTACAGGAACTGCAATTAGAAACTATCCGTCACCCTCCGTATTCGCCAGACCTTGCTCCAACAGACTACCATTTTTTTCGTGATTTGGACAATTTTCTATGTGATAAAAAGTTTTCTTCTCAGGAGGCAGTACAAAATGCTTTGTCGAATCTAGATCACCAGAGTTCTATCGCAAAGGCATAAATGACCTTCCTACTATATGGCAGCAATGTATAGATAATAATGGTAATTATTTTGATTAAATAAATACGTTAAATTAAAAAAAAAACGAATTTCAATTTGTCAGTACAAATCGGCAATTTCATACTTTAACCCCTAATATTTAAAAATAACATTACCTATAAATTTATCCCCACACCGGGGTTGAGTCGGGGACGGCGTGGTCCCCACCTCCCGAGGAGGGCCAGACCGAAAGGGATGGCCCTGGGTCAGCCGGGGTGCGAGGGATATGTCGCAAGACAACCTCACCTCCGGCCTAGCACCACGACCCACAGACGGCGTGCGGTTTAGTCGGTTCGAGTCCGACATAACCCACCCCTCCGGCTCCGGAGGGGCGGGTATCCGTGGGGATTTCCCGCACGTAAAAAAAAAAAAAAAAAAAAAAAAAAAAAAAAAAAAACCTATAAATTTAAACAAGGTTATGAAATTTATCCGAAGTATCTCTATTTCGAGGATTTTTTTAAATAGTCCTGCTGCATTATAGTAATTCTTGTTAGAATTCACACTAAAAAAGTCAAAACCAAGCCAACCAGGTACTGATAATACTGAGTAAGAAAAAACACGTTCTTGTAAAAAAAAATACATTTCAAAACTTTACATGCCTACATGTTTCTGCTGAAAATATGCGTTTTCGGATTAGTAACGGTTTGATTCTAGGAGTGTGATATGTAAGAGGGAAATTTTTGTTAGATATCTTGCATCCAGTTTATTTTTATACTTTTACATTTAGATCGGCACTGACAAAAACAACAGAGGCAATATTTCAATACTGTTGAAATATTGCCTCAGAACATAGATAATAATAAAATAAAAGATATTTAAAGATATTTCTAGTAAATGATTATAGCTGAAACTTACCTTTGGACGAAGCGATGGCACAAGAATAGAATTAATACCACCAAGCTTTACGTTGATTTTGAGACATAGATTGCTTAAAGTTTGAGGCGAAGTTTTGTTTACATTCTTTGCTTGAACACACTGTGTAGCCATGCCCAGTACAGTGTCTCCTACACGCTTTACTTCAGCTGTGGAAAATAATACAAATCAGTAGTAATAAAAAAACACACTATTTTGAGGGGAAGTAATATCACTGTATTATAGTGAATTGTAAGAAATGAAGTTTATAAGAACTGATTTTATGAAAAATATATGTACCATAGACAGGTGTTTTGCCCGGTAAAACGACCACAACGAGCTGCAATTGAACGAAGGTGCTCTTGAGGTATTTAAACATTGGTTCGACCTGGTCTGGCCCTGTCGCGTATTTGCAGAAGCAAGGTTGGCCGATGATCGGCATGCCCGCGTCGTTCGAAATCTTTTGCAGCTGTTGGGTGAAGTTTCTGAAACACATTTTATGAATGAATGGTTGTAGTGTCACTAACCAGCAAAACATGCAACAGGTACTATGGTTATAGAATCAATATAGTCAAATTTTATAGTAAACATTTGTAAATTATGCATTCCGTATAAATCTAGCTGCAAATATCCTACTAAGATGTTTGGATGTTTGGAGGTTTCGATTTTTGCTATTCAATCATGATCCAACGGCTCAACGGATCTGGCTAAAATATGGTATAGGGATAGATTACAGTCTGGAATAACATATAGAAGTTAGTTAGTTGTTAGTTTTTAGTAACCGCAGGAACGGAAATTTGAAGTGGGCTGAGTTGCACTCATGAGCTGGTTGTACGTAAAATCAACATGACTGAGGACATTCTTACAAATAATGGACCAGTTATTCAATACGCAGCTCTGACCGTCCTGAAGAGACTCCGACTGATGAGAACACAAACTCAAATTGAATATAAACATGAGCATATGAATTGTAAAACACACGCGGATATGACGCATGTAGATTAACATAGCAATACATTTATTTACAAGATTTGCATGAATGACTTTTAGATGAGTTCTAGGAGACCAGATGACCTACATATACTTTTTAATACATATCAATGGTATCATTCTTGTGTCTAAGAAACATTTATTTCGTTTCGTATTTTCGAATAGTATATTAACCTTTAAAATGATCAGAATTTGCAGTTCTGCGGCAGAAATTCGACTAAACGAAGTAACGTTTGTGACCGATTACAACAGGATATCAACCATTAGGAATCTCATCTTTTTTCTTAGGGCATACCAATCAATAATAAGTTAATTAATTGTTGTAAGATCATTACGAGATGGTAATGATCTTATAAGGTATAACTTAAAGAGTACTTACTTGAGTGCATCTTCTCTCACGGTCCTCTGGGGCGCAAAGCAGGCTATGGCCCACACTCGTATCTCCACTCCCATAAAGAATTGTTTTCCTCTCATATCCCAAACACCTTGGTTGGGCAACGCCTGCTATTAAAAATTCTAGATTAATGCGACCACTATTATTTGTTGAATGAAAGCAGGATATATTATATTGAATGTTAAAATTTACGGACAAGACTCAATGATCAACAAATTTTACACTCAATAGGCTATTTGTCTAGGTTGTCGATTCTTCCTAATACTGCTTAATGGTTATTCTGAAAAAAATGCCTTGCTAAATGAAATAATATTACTACACTGAAACTATGATTTTTCAATATTTGAAAGTCCCAAAAAAGTCAAAATTTATACAATCAAACTCAGTTCAAATTTATAACTCTGTAGATTCCTCATTTAATTTCAAATTATCACGAGAGAAGTGCGATATTCCCTTGCACTCCATATATTTGCACTAAGCGCAACCGTCGTGTGACGTCACAAGCACGGACGATTTTATATGGAGGAGCGTTTTCAGGCGGCGCGAGAGATTGAATTTTCAAATCAAATATCTTTAGAACTATTTGTCAGAAGAAAATTTCACTTTTACAGTTCATTATATTATTGCAAAGTGGTCATTTCTCAAATAGCCCATTATTTCATTACATTCATATTCAAACACCATTAGTCGCCTAGAACTGTTGAAAAGGGAGTTCGTTTAGGGATTTGAAAGATAGTAGGTTTTTTTATAGGTAATTAAATTTCTTGGCCCTGCCTTTGCATTGCCTATCCTAGATTGCACTTTATTGCGTGAAAGCCGGAACCTCCATTTATTTAATTCTATGTGAGTTCCTATATGCTTGAACTACTTATATACATTTACGATTTTCTTGGAACCAAGGCATATTTTGCAGCTGTTTTCATGAAACATAGGCAATTAACATAGATAGGTTCAAGTCCCGCCTTAGCGATTTACTTTTCACATTCTTAATCGATTTGAATAGTTAAAATACTAATTGCTTCAAAATTTCATTCATATTCAAAAGAACCACGGAAGCTTGACGATTATTACATAGGGGCACCATAAGGGCACTTTAAATGGAAATAATCTAATCATCTGATAAGGATAGTTGAACAGAGAATGTTATGTGTTAAAGAAAGAGACTTGTTATGTAGGCTATTCCAACAAATTGGTGTTGTTAGCATTCGCATCAATATTAATTTTAAATTTTTATACATTGTTTCCTTAAATACCTACATCATTGCTTTGTCTTTCCTTTCGTAGGAAAAGGGTAGAAGTGTGTCTATCTTCGATACAGAAGAGTTCAATAGAAAATGTATCCCACATTTTAGTTTTCTTAAACTAGATTAGTTAGGATTTTTCTATCTGTTCAACTTAAAGTCTAGGGCTCATGCAAAACACCTAAACTAAGCAGTGTTTATAATATGGGTTCCAAAAGAAACTTCCTTTTTGGGACATAGATACAATAATAAGAACCACATAGAAACACTCATTCCAATGCAAATAGACATATTTACGCACACAAATAAGCCTCGTACCTCTAACGTGGCCGTCAAACGCTCTACTGCCACACCAAACGTTTTTAAAATAATTAAAATTGATAAATCTTACTTGACCGCCGAGAGAGGAGACCCGTCCGCCATATTGGAGCTTCGGTGGTGGCAGCACACGACCTCGGACCTCCATCATATTGTTAGAGATTGTCAGTCCAAATTCCTTCACATATAAATCTGTGTTAAAGTTTGCACGACGAACCAAGTTATTTATTTCTCGTTCCCTGAAAAGAAAAAAATCCAATAATGAGCTCAGTACATTAGAAACAATATTCAACCTAGCATTTATCCCAGTCGAATCTAAAGCATTCACCTCGGAGTTTGGGGTCCAAATAAACTTTCTTTATATTATATTGATATCCAATAATATTATGATACAACAATATATCATTCTTAGAGGATATATACACAGCCCTATCTTGACCCTTACTATACAGCTTGTAATATAAGAACCTATAGGTAGAACAATCGCCATGTAGACACTGATCGAAGTGCCTTGCTTTAAGTCATGTGAATGAAGTACTTCACCATACAGTTGTCCAAATGCTGCTGCCTCATTTATAACCATTATGATAAATTCACAATACAACACTAGAAAACCTTACAAGAACTTATAATAACTCAAGAAGAATCAATCAAGATGGAAAAATCATCTTGAATGATCCATTACCTTACTGTGGAATGTTTTTACAAACCGTAACTCTATGTTATGTTATAGGTATAAAAAAAACTGTATAAAAAACATTGAAATAAACTAAATATATTTCCTGATTTCCATAGCATAAATAATACATTTCCTTAACATATGTAATCGTAAATGCTACCATAATAACCATATTTATATTGATAGCAAGAATCATCTAGTTATCCTGTTACATTTCTGTAAATATTTACCTGTCTGGAGCAGAACGAGCTGTCGCCTTAATCATAGTTGAGGTCTGCATGTCAGTTAACTTCTTAATACATCTCTGTCCCGGTACTATGTTACACACTTCTAGAGGCAAATATGTATGCTTATGCTCTTGTCCTACTTGCAGACAAGGCAAGTGTGGATACCGCAATTTCATCTTGTACTTGTCCAAAAAATATTTAGCTACAGTACATTCTACTGTTTGTCCATTTTCTAATTGAAGAGGGAATCTGAAGTAAAATTATTTCTGTTAATCTATTTCTCCATCACCAGGCAAATAGAATTGTACCATAATATTACATATTATTATGTTTTAAATCAGACTTTTGGCATTTTTCATGCTTAGTGGTCAAAGCCAAAGACCGCGGGTTCAAACCCCTCCTAGACCGATTCAATTTTTTTTCTTTAGTTCAATTTAAATAATTAGCATGAAAAATGCCAAAAATTTAATTCAAATTATATATATGGGCGGAGTAGTAAAAAATCAATGTTTAAAAATGATTGAAAAATCATTCATAGGTTCCGATAGTTCGCAAGAATGTCGGTAGACGCTCCACTGTCGCCTCAAAGACAGATATAGAGGGAGAAATTGTAATTGGTTAGGACGAGGTCTGGTAGCTTAGTGGTCAAAGCATTGCCCTTGTAAGGCAAAGATCGCGGGTTTAAACCCCGCCTAGGCTGATTAAAATTTTTTCTCTTTATTTCGATTTAAATGTTATTATGTTGTCCTATTGTGGATATACAGAGCCCATCTGTGATTACAAATCTCCTTATCACTACATAGGATAAAACAAATAGATATGAATCCGATTGAACACGTTTGGGACTTGCTAAAGAGGAGTGTCTAATCAGGAATGCCACCTCCTAACAATCTGGGCGAGCTGCGAAACACATTAGTTCAAGAATGGCGGAGGTTGCCCCAAGAAATCATTGACAACATCATTCACGGCATGCCTGGACGGCCTTAATCAGGGCACGAGGGGGAAACACTCGTTATTAAACATGTTGGTGTTGTTTCATGTTTAATTATTATTTGTTTAAAAATAAAGCTAACTATTTTATACTCTACTTTTTTTGTGTTCCGCTAATTCTGCCAGTGTGTGTAGTAGAGGGTGCAGCGGGAACGGGATCTGACGGCACGCGGGCGGAAAAATATTGGCGGTACGAAGTTCGTCGGGTCAGCTAGTATTCACTAATTCATGGATATCCGTATCTTATCAATTATCTTTTAATATGTATATCCTAAAGCATTAGCTAGAGCATTAATCAACAGGTGTAACAGCTAGTGTGAATTTGTCTTGGCTACAAGTATCATTGTGGGGCCCCATACATCCATATTTATCATAAAGAAGTATAATATACTGTTTACATTAAATTACAAATAGTGAATTTTATACATACGATTGCATCTGAGAAGGTCGTCTAGTCACATTACACACTCTGTATTTCCTCTTCATTGTGCCACAATGAGTGATTTCTATCTTGAGTCCTTTTATCTCTTTTGTGAACTTAACCCTTTGGGAGTCTGTCAAAGGCTTCCTTTGATCATTAATGTCTCTTATATCTAGTACTTCACACATAAATTCTATAACTGGCTGTGCTTTGTAAAAGGCGGTTGCAGATACTGGAAATATAAAAGTGTATGAGACAGGAATACTTTATAGACATTTGACTATTGATAGAAAGGTTCTCCACCTTTACTAACCATCAATATTCAGCATCATTTTCCATTGACTTGGTCTCACAGACTGATGAAAACCAAACCAGACTTCTCTGCCTCCACCCAATGGGTGATAGTAACCCTCAGGAGATGAGAAAAATGAACGTCCCACTGGAGTATACATCATAGAAGGTAGATGCCTCATAACTACATCTAGAGCTAATATAGCATCATATGGAATCTGTCTCGTGCGGCCCTCAAGAGCCTCTTCTAATGCAAACAATGACACCTAAAATCACAAAATAAGCAGTAATAAGTGAACCTGTGTCAACTGTTTTGTCTAATGGTAAATGAGTTGGTACACCTAATACTTCAATGCTATATTAGTAATTTCAAATACAGGAAATGGCAGGGTCTCATCAATATTCCTATTTGTATCAATCATTGATGTATTATAATTTTGACATTTATAATAGAAAATTCATGATTATTTTTGCATTATTAGGAAGTGTTCATCACCAAACAATTTACTGTAATGCATGTCATATAATATATTAGGTAATTTGGTTTTAGATATATCCCTCATCATATAAAAGATCTAACCGATGAGAATATTTTACTAATTTACTTTATTTTTAATATCAGAATCTTATACATATACCTAATATTAATATGCAATGCTGAAAGAATTGAAAGATATCATATTCTATGATAAGACACGGAATTTCTTATATAGAAGATACAGAATATTAGTTTGGTTTGCTACATAATATGCAATTAAATTGGAAATGTTAAAAGTAATAGAATCATTAATTAATAGGTTACATCTAAGCCATTTACTAATAATGTTGTTCATTACTAATAATATCATTCATTAGTAATTTGAAAGACCATAGGCATTTATGTTGATAACCATAAATCAATCTAGTAATTGAGTAAGCAGTGAAAGCATTAATTAAAATCTTGTCAAAATGTGGAACTTCTGTTTGAAATACAGGGTGGAAGATTTTAACCTTACTTGGGGGGTAAATACTCTAAATACTGGCAATAGCGAATTTCACAAAAAAAAAACATTCCTTTATTTTTAAGTTTCCTTTGAGTGAAATCCGCTATCTCCAGTATTTAGAGCACTTCGCCTCCAAGTAAGGTTAAAATCTTCCACCCTGTATATAATTATGCTGGGCTTGTGGTGATGATAAATTGTATTTGCAATGAGGCCACAATGAAGAAATGAATAGGATTTAATTTCATAAATAACTAATAATCCATTTGGTTAACATGATGTTGCACACATCCATAGGCCATGGTAACCACTTTCATCAGGTGGGCCGTGTGTTTGTCTGCCACCTCAGAAAAAAAAAACATATCCACTACCAATTTTTTTATACACTTATTAACTCTTGAGTATTTTGTGTATGTAATAAATATCAAAAATATATTCAAATATGAAGTGAAAACATGTTATGATAGAAAGAAGTTTTCATGGTAACTAATGGTACAATCATAGAATCGCATGTTATATTTGCTGTTTAGAAGTATTATGGTGTGTGACCTACATAGGTAAATAATAATAATTTAATGAAGTTTGATTTGTGATGAAATTGCCTGACAAGTTGTTTTGAGAAATATTAAAGCTTTTAATGCAACAGTACATCTAAGAGATGGAATTTTTGAGTAAAAAATAAGTTATTGAAATGTATGAATATTATGTGGTACTTACTTGTGCTACCCATTTTATGCTGACACGAAATACTCTGTCTTTACCTTCACCTGGTAAAATTACCTCTAGCTCAACTTTGTCATTTCCAATAGGCAGTGGATCTCTTGTATATAGATTATTTCTACCATCAAATACAGGTTTCAGCGCTCCAAAGATTTTATTATAACAATGAACCATAGTTTCCACAATTTCTCTATTAACCTGAAATAAAATACACAAATCATAATAACCGAAATATAATTTAGTGTGTTATTGATGATATGTTGAATAAAATTCACATTAGACTTAAAATTAAAAAGCTACACACATAGAGACAAACTATATCAGATATATATACAAATAATGACAATATCAACAATGTGCAACTAACCTTTCTGGGACATTTGTCTGGTTGTATATTGACATCATAGTGATGAACAAAACCTCTTGGCATGGATATTTGAAAGTGATTAGCTCTAAGCATGATAGGTCTTCCTTCATGGCCAAGGTTGGGGCGACGCGGGCAGGTGAGTGTGGGTAGTTCTGCCAGAGGTGCTGGCGACACGAGGCTCATGGCACCCGCGGCCGCGGGCGTGCCTGGCGCCGTAGCACCTGTCGCGGGGGCAGTGCTCGGCACTCCGGCCGCAGCACCAGTCGTGCTCGCGGCCGCGGTCACTGCCCCCGCTACGCTCACCGCACCAGCATTCGTGTCCCCCGCTGGAGCTGTATCATAACCACATGTTGTAAAAACACTTCAAAATTTTCAAACGACTCATACACAATGAGATTCGCATTAAATTACATTTGGCTTTACTTCATTTACTTGTCTGATATTATTTAGATCAATCAAACAAAGTGGTGCTCCCATAGAGTAAAACACCTACCTTGACCAACGGGGTACATCCTGATAAGTTTTAGACCAACAAAAAGGGAAAATGAAGAAAATACACGAATTTATTGTAGAAGAAAAGGTCACAACGTGATAAACCCAACCAAAACCCAACAATGAATTTGGAAAGTGTCAAATTATAAAGTCGTCGCCCTATTCTAATGCTCTACGACTACCACAGACGACTACGGCCATAGACAGAATATGATTAGCATAGATTATTATGTATAGTAGAGAATGATTAGGTAGTAGTGTTGGTGAGCAATCAATATTAATATTCTAAGGATAGAGTCAGTTAATCGAATCTTGATCTTGATTCGCCTATGATAATATAAATAATGAATGGAAACTATTTTAATAACAAAATAACGAATTTCTGGAACATTTTTAAACTTACTTTAAAGTTTTTTCCTTTACAATTTGCACATCATGATCAGCTCCAAGAGATTAGTAGACTAATATTCCAGTTCCAAAGGACTTTACTAACTTTCAAATATTATTAGTTGTTACACTTCTTGTTACTATTCAAATCTTATTATGTATTGTTTCGGAATAGTGAATCGGTCCAGTGGACAGAGTTACATACAGCACGTTAAATTTTCAAAGATTGTGACGAAAAAATATGCCGCTAACTTTCTTAATATAAAAGCGCCCTTTGATAATTTCATTGGTCTGTTCATAGCGTTTTGTTTTCCACAAGATTTTCTATTAACTTACTCTAGTCTATGGTTAGTATATGAAATCGTGAACTTTTGGTTGTAATGTTTGGTTTGTATTGGTTTGTATTATGAACGTACCCTTACAGTATTAATCGATAAAAGTTATTTTGGAATTGGAAAAATATTATGTCTATCCCGTACAGCGGAACCCTTCGACGATCCGGTGGAGTTGTTTCTGCTATTGGAAAACAGCTAAGAGGAGTCAATTTAAAAGCTGCTAAGAGAATTACTGTGAAATTCGATCCCTTCAGTGATAATGTTACGCATACAAGGTGATTATATACTTATGTAAAATCGTTGAGTCTGCATTAGTCTGTTGTTTTCTTTGTATTAGTTCTGATCTTTTCATGCTAGTATTCATTTATCTACCTGATATAAATACTATTATTATTCCTATTAGGAATAGTAACAATATTTTTACATAGGAATGAGGAACAATAACAAACATAACCTATTAAACACATTTACACGTAAAATTATGATACATGGCTATTTAGTCGTATTATAAATTACACTAGAGGGATAGACTTATATCGACCATGATTTTATTGTTCTTTAATAAAATTGTGTTAAATGTGTGTTACTGCTATAATATAATCAATTTTTGTTATAACCTTACCGTCGAATCGTACACTCGAAGCTTGTCTACAAACAAAGTTTCGATACTAAATATAAAAATCTAAAACTCATCCATTAAATTGAATTGAATTCCTATAGAGTTAGCGCAAAGTTTTAACCCTTAATATGTTGGACTCTAGACTCTCCAAACATACCTATTTATTACATACTGCTAATTAAATAATTACACACTACTAACAAAAAATGCCCCTACTTCAAGTTGTGGCAACACAGATTCACATTTCATGGTAATGATGAACTAAGTATCTAATTTAAAACTAACTCCTTACATGCCTACATTAGGTTTATATTATAAGAAACAAGACTTTGTCATTGCACTATAAAATGAACATATTTCAGAAATTTCCTGCACTACATAAGTTCAAAAAAGATAGCACTAACAAATCCCAACTGTTCTCTGAAAACTGAGATAGTTTGTGACCGCAGTGAACCCACTATTGACATCACACTTTTGCCTGCAATTGCCGGTAAGACCTGATTTTATTCCTTTTAGTTGTAGGCATCAAATTCAATCAAATGTAGTTCTGTTCTTGTTAATTTATTATATTTAATGACTGTATTTAATGTAGGAATCTCATTAGATATGAAAATATATTATACCCTAAGAATCATTAGGTTCACTTCTCAATAATTTAATGAATTTAATGAAATAAGTTATTGTGGTTAGTGTATTCACACTATGTACAATAACAATAGATAATCCATAAAGAGAAATTAGTCAGTATTGTAAATTGATGCTTTAATTCTCACCCACATATCAAAAGACAAGCCTATTTTAATAGAAAGCCAACCACTCCATTCAATTAAGTTCAAAATCAGTTAAAATGCTAAAGTACCTATAACTTATTAAAATATTACTTTCATTAATTACAGAAACAGCTAAAGTAAAGAATGTCACATTAAAAAGTGGGAATCTTACTTGTTTAGAAATACTTCAGTTATTAAATAAACATATATCTTCACTGGCCCCTGTTGAACAGCCTTCAAGTGCAATTCAAACAAAAACAGAAAAGAAGAAAACCAAGAAGTAAATATATATCAAGATGACAAAGGTAACTAAAGGGAACCTTCATGTTGTCGAGGAGCTTTACAACCAGATTCCAGCATTCACAGATGTATTTTCTGAAGATACTTTCTATATATTTGTCGTGATTTTTGTTTTATCAACAATATTCGTTGCCTTTGTGTTATCGAGATTCATCACTATAAAGCCCGTAGAATAGAATGTATAAAGATGTAGATATATATTGTTAATACATTTATTATACAATAAGTGAGGGCAACAGCATACATTGGCATAACTTTAAGCGTTCGCGATTTAGTCGTCTTTTGGATCGGAATGGAATCATCTAGGTCATAGAGTTCAAAACTCCGCTCGCGTCGGTATCTGGATTACACTGTTTTTGACCTAATTGATAATACGAATGAAATAGCGCCTAGGGCCGTGATGCTTGCACCCAGATACTCGATTCAATTAAATTGCCTATTACGAAAAGTCAAAAAAGCAAATAAGTCACTTTAATTTTGTTCTTCATTTTTGACGTCTATCTCGTTATCTGCCGAACCGAATCCAAAAATACTCCTGAAGCACACCAAACGCCTGCATGAACGCAGTCAAACCTTAAGCCTAATGCAAAAAAAAACGCCGATGATAAGAGTGCCGTGGCCCTAAATGAAATAACCAAAGCAAGTATTTTGTGTCTAAATAAACTGTTTGCATGACTATATTTTTTTTTATTTGACTTTGACGACCTCAAAGTTTGGACCTCATCTTTAATCCGTCTACTTTATCACAAAAACACCCATATGTCTATTCTTGAATATTTTAACTATTAAATCAAGAAACGTGAAGAACTATGATATTAAGCATATTAGCCTGTCCGTTAGTCAATATCTTGGAGCTGCATGCAACCCTTAACTACTAGTTGCCGGTCCACATTCACCGATCAATGGACGAGATTTTGGCGCAAGATTTCCTGTCGGGGTTGGGAGGTCAGGTCGCAGTCGTAACCGTAGAAGCCGATCAAATTGGAAAGAGGTGTTATCGTTGAGATGATAACGCTTGCGTAAAATTAAACCAAAATATCAATTTAATAATATACTTTTATTTTGTATGCATGCATGAACTTAGGAAGGTTCCATTAGAGCGCCACTGAAAATCTGATTATATTCAACTATCCTATTTTATTTAGAAGCATTATCTTTTAAAATTTATATTTTAATGCTCTAATTATAAGTCTTCTTTAGATAATCAGTGCCATTATTATCTTTATATTTTAGTTCGTAGATTCGATAAAGAACGTCCCAATTGTAAACTCAAATGACAAATAGGTTTATCACAGCTTAGCGGTTCCTTTGAAATTTAGGAGTCTTGACTTGATACAAAAGCGTCATTATTTAACTAGGTACATATTTCTCCGACACTTATGATAATAGTTATGTTGTTCACACTCATAGCCTTCTCGTTCTCTACCATCTGAGCTGACTTCACAGACTGTGTAAAAACCAACGCAGAGCTTCATCATCCAAAGCTTCAGAGAGATTACATTTTTCATTTAGCGGTCTGCAATGAAATTTTTAAATAGGGAATGAAATAAGTAGGTACCTACCAAGTATCATCTGCATTAGTAGATAGTATAAAAATGTTCTGTCTAGTTTACTTACCCAACTGCTAAAATTAGGTGTATACTGCGAAGACTATCTAAAAATACAATTTGAGCTTTTTCAAGAAACTCTTCGAAATAAATGATAACGTAGATCTCAAGCAAGAGTATTCTATTGAAGGGCCTTAACCTACTGCACGTATAGTTGTATTTGAAGTTTCTTTGCTCAGGTAATTCCTTATTTTTCTTTTTTGTTATTGGTGATGAAATAACACTATAAAGTAAACATACAAATTAAATAATTTTAGACATGGGTTAACACAGCCTGCTGGGCTAGAAAATTTCCCGTGACGCATCTTAGGTAATGGAACTAGCAATATTTATCTTAAGGTTGTTCGGGTGGCGGCGGCGCGAAGATTACTGGTGACGCTGTGAAGCTGTGTAGCGGTCTTCTTTCTGATGGGAGATGTGTGGTAGAAGCAATGCGTGCGCACATTTGCTTCTTTACTTATGTATCGAATATGTATTCTCCCACTCCTACATGCCTAAAGCCTAAACAATCTTCTCCCGGGAGACACTGCGGCCTACGGCAAATTTCGGCCGAGGCGGATGCGGTTCTGTAGAGGGCTGCTCAGAGGCTTTCCACCTGTCCATCTGACTATTACCGGGGTTCGATGGGGAGAATATGCCTCTCACATACGAGAGGGGGTATCTTTTACCCGTAGATGAGATGGCTCTGGGTCAACCGGGTGCGAGGGAAATGCCTTATTGAGTACACAGAGTGCAGAAACATACTTTTTTGCGAACCGATTATGAATTAATGCAGTGGCTGTTAAGTTACGAAAGATATTGCTGGACATATTCTAAAGAAACTTTTTTTTATTTTCACTTTAACAATTGCTTTGAATTTCACATTTTGTCATCGAATAATATAGCACTTATAATTGGAGGTAGCCTTGCTTAGATACAAGTTCTTTCTTAACAGACGCAATACTATAGTCAAATTTAGACAGAAAATAGTAAACAAATTGATGACAGACAATAATCCATAGCTTCAAAACTTCAAAGACACATTGCGGCAGCGTTCCCAGCACCTGTCACTGAGAAGGAGGCCAAAAAAGCAATTACTACGCTTTTTTGGATTTTGCAGACTAAAGCTACAAGTTCGTAGCCGACCGAGTCAGCAGCTGCAGACGACGTTACACCGCGTTATGCGGCAGCGACACGTCGTCGTAATGATTTAGAACTCAACCGCATACGGCAGCATCAACCGTTATCTACGGAAGATATTTCATAGAAATACATGGATACGCGGCGACACGACTCTTTGCTGGTTGCTGTTATCATCGGTCGGCTACAAAGTATTGTACCTTTACAGAGGTCCACGTTAACTTCCCTTCGAAAGCGAACTGGATATCGGCGCAGATAGACGTAAGCTTACAGATAAACAAAAACTACGATTCTATTTTATAAATATGTATATTTAATAAAAAAAAACGCTTCATAGGTCGAAGTTGCCTCTGCTTTTGAGACTATTCTTATTTATTTAAATGGAATATACGTTAATTTACCGTGAAGCTAAAATTCTTGCGTTCCCCAACGAATCTGTAATAAAAATAATTTGTTTTGATTGCTGATAAGGGATCCGACAATCATATTTTTGTTCACAATGAGAGACAGGCACTGGACAATGGTCTCGATTATACCTGTCATGTGATTCTAAGATTGGATTCCACAGTCCATTCAACTAAACTGAGTGGCACTAACTTAGGCTGGAATACATAGTGCACGTGAACGTGTTTCAATTAAACTGAGTAAGCACGTTTCACATTTCATTGATTAAAACGTGGTCCCACTAGGGGTTTAGTTAACGCATTTTGTTGAAATCCAGTCTTAGTTGATTAAAACTAACACAGATGCGACTGCTTTTAATGCGTCAATGTTTTGTCGTCTACCGTTTAACCGTTATGCAATAAACCATGCACCTGTAACTCTTATAACTTACATCCTGGTTGCGGGCTTTCTGTTTGCGTTCAACTAATGACGTCAGAGCCTCAGAGCGTACAGCGAGGGAGTCGATTCTCTCTACTAGCTGCTGGTAGGGCGACAGTGGTTGCGCGCCCATCACTACGTGACCCAACTTGGAGTCAATCTTTGCGTCTAGGCGAGCGTTGCGGATTAAGTTTACAATCCAGCATTCAGCCTCATCGGGCTGCATGTTCAAATTTTCAGCTAACATACTGTAAAAAACAATACATATAAGTTACAACTTGAAAAAAAAAATATGGAAAATAAATCACTCTTGGCCATATTTATTATATTATATATTATTTGCATACCCAATACTGATAACTTGGTGAATACGACAAAATGTCTCGAAAATCATAAGTCGAGCATTTTCGACAAACTCTTCTAGACACGCGATCAAGAAGAAATCTGTCAGGAGCACTGCTTGGCACTGGTTCAACTTCCTGCGCGCAGCTTCAAAGTCGAAGTTCACGTAGAGATGCTCAATGAATTCTGTGATGGGATCCCTAAAATACAAAGTCATAAAATTACTACCGTTTTAAATACTTAATGCCTTTATTACTAATTACAGTATCACGGTTTTCATCGAGGATTTTTAATAATTTTTGCTTATGGAAATACCTCAGTTTGTTAGCAGTAACTATTTCGTAAACGAATTGACTATAACGATACTGTGTTCCGCCTCGGGAGCCTATTGCCTACGTTTTCGGAAATTCCACTTTAGCTTTTCTATGTGAACCTCACTTTAACAGCAAATAGTGACCAACTGGCCTGAAATACATTTGTCCAATTTGAATTATGCATGGTTGATAGGAATACCTAAAAAGAATAAGGTTACGACTATACCTGTAAGTATACGCTTCTTGCTGTATAACTTTTACGAGGTCTTTCAGAGCATTACGTCGCGAACGATTAATGATGACTGCAGTGGCCAAGTAGCGAAGAATATGTGGGCACATTGTCTGAATAGCATTCAGATACCTTAAATGACAAAAAGAAAACATCAATGAACAACATGTTGACACATTACTGCATAATTATAAATGAGATATATCAACATTATCTTACAAGGGCTTGTATAAAAACATCTCAATGATGAGATCTCGGCCTTTCACATGGTTGAAGAACACGAAGAGCGACCAGTGCACAAGCCAAGTGCGCTGTTGAAGCGCCTGCATGTTACTGGCCGTAGCGCCTGCGCCACCATTATCAATAAACTCGCGCAGTTTCGTCAAATCATCCAGTGCACCATCCCAATTTTGGACTAAAATTTCACTGGCAAGCTTGCCCCATAAAACCGAAATGTAATTCTGAAATATTAAAATTTTAAATCGTTAGGTCCAGCGTTATTTCTTCTTCTTCTTCTTCTTCATCCTAGCGTTAATTCCAGTCGCATTCGAAGCTATCAACTTGGAGTCTGGGGTCCGCTTTTAATAGTCCAACTGCGAATTTGGCTAAGTTGCGACATTTTCCGTGAAGCGACTGCCACTGACCTCCACAACACAAAGGCGATATCGAAGCATTGCAGTCAGACCAATGTTGTTGGACTTTTGAGGGCTCCAACTACCCGTAACGACTGCCATAGATGTTTGTATGGCAACCGGGACCGACGGCTTAACGTGCTCTCCGAGGCACGACCCATATTATGCATACAAATATTTGCACTGAGCGGGGATCGAACCCGCGCCTCCTGCGTAGCGGCCGCGTTCACTACCGCTACGCCACGGAGGGCCTGTAGGTCCAGCGTTATTTCTATAGCAATAATTATGTATGAATATATAAGATTAATATTATAAAGGTTTTATTTTAACACTATGGTAAAGGTTTATAACCTTATTATGATTTATCTTATTTTCAATGCCATTAAATTTTAAAACATAAACGAACGTCATATGCTGACACTACCTTCATAAAGATGTCAGCTTTAAAATTAATAATTCATAAATTCGAGGCTGGCGGAATTAATTTTCAGTTTTTACAAGTTACAATCGAAGATGATGAGAATAATTATTCGGAGGCAATATATACTGACTGGTCCGATGGTAAAATACAAGAGAAAAAGAAGGACCCAGACAGCGCGTCGCGCTTAGTAGTAAAAATCATCTCGGGAAATGAATTAGATAAATTCAACTTAGAGTCTAGTGCTAAAGTAATAGATCCCGCGGTTAAGAATATAGCCAACTTCACAGAATGTTCGATGCCATTAAAACCGTTGCACGAGTTGTTTTATAAACCTAATGGGAATGGACACAACGCGGATTGCTTTCATAATGAAGAAATGAGTAGCAGTATAACGATCAATCAATCAACTGGTTATCAAGGCAAATTGGCGTTGCCTTACTTTAACCAAAATAAATGTAGCTCAGGCACAGGCGATTATTTAAGTCCTTTAGAATATAGTCTCGAGAAGGTAAAAGAAAATAATGCTCGCATCATGGAAAATATACAAATGCTCAACAGGACACTGAATTACACAAAAAATAAAGAGATCCTTGACATTGTCTGTCGTAAATCAATAAGATCATATCATTGTGATACTTGTGGTAAATGTTTTGTATATGAAACTGGTTTAAGGAGGCATTATTCCATGCGACATGCGATGACAGAGGTTCAGCCACGTTGGCAAGTGGTGTGGACATGCATACAATGTTTTCAGGTGTGGCCGCGTCAAGATCAAGCGCTCAATCATTCCAATGAATGTTGTAAATCAAATAACAGAGAATGTGTACGTGAAATTAAAACGTCTTCATTGTTACAATGCGAATTTTGTGAAAAGGTGTACACTAGCATACCTAGATTACTCAGGCATTCTAAAATACATACAACGAACAATAATTACGAATGCAATGCATGTGAAATGGCATTTACGTCATATAAGAGAGCTGAGCAGCACTTTGTGGCATGTCCTTGGTTGAAAATGTACTACAGTTTCTCTCTGCCTAAATTGTTGCTATGTAACGCGTGTGATCGTAAGTTTAGAAATTATGAACAGTTGTATAATCATAGGTGAGTAAATTGCTTTAATCAACTTCAATTTTGTTGAAATCTACAACTGGTTGCTGAGAATTGATGCAACTCACATTTCTTACTATCCCTGATTTGATGTTTGGCACATCGAGGTACAAAGCGCATTAGGACACGCAGTGGACAGAAGCTGGATAATTTCGTGAGATATTAACTGCTTTATTTATTTCACAGATACAAAGTGGGCCACTTTATGACCAAGACTCATTGCAATCCATATAGTATCAAATCACTAGGTGTTCTAGTATATCAATGTGAAATGTGTGGAACATGGTTTCCTTCTGTAGCACCATTGATAGCGCACAAGAACCAATACCATCCGAAAAACGATGCTTTGCCATGCAAAGTGGTATGTTATCTTAGAAGTTTAGCTATTATAGTAGCATTTGACTTGACTATATTTATTTTATCCAGATCATAGCTGATAGAAAAATAATAAGCAATTAGTTAGTTATTTCGTCGTAGCAGTTATAGATAGTTATACTACAGTACAGGATCTGTAAACGTTTGTAATGATAAATATTACTTGCAGCAGGATAATAATTTTAATGATCAAAGCTATTCCTTGTCTACCGAAAATCAGTTTTGTGTGAATCAAAATGAAGATTCTGACATCCAGGAACTACAATGAGTTTATGTATTAAGTAGGTACTTAAAATGCTAATTTTCTTTTTAAATAAAGCATAAAATCAAATTTTAATTTACTTATTTTATACTACTGTCCGGCCCGCATGGAAACATTCTCTTTTTGCGGAAAGTTCTGGATGATAAATATTAACAAAATCCGTTTAAGGAGGAATTGGCTTAAATACTCAAGCCCTTTACCTGAGTCCAAAGTTCGTTTTTACATTCTAACTGCGACGTGGCCGTGCGATATTTTTCGTGTAGACACTGCCATCTGACCTCCACAACCCATAAGTGATATCGAAGTATCGCAGTTAACGTGGTGGTCGAACTTTTAAGGATACAAATATTTGGACTGAGCGGGAATCGAAAACCGGAATCCTTAGCAGTCCAATGCACTACTGCACGCCAGGGGTTATCAAAAAAATGTGAAATATTTCACGATATTGCATGACTTATTTTTTACGTACGGGTAATCCAAACGAATCCTCACCCCCCCCCCCCCTTCGGAGGTTGTCGACGACATATCCCTCGCCCCCCGGCTGACCCAGGGCCATCCCTCTGGGTATGGCCGCCGTCGCCATAACCTGCTTCGGCTAGGGTGACGGGCGGCATCACCCGTCACTCTCAGGCCCGCGCTCGTAGAGGGCGGAGTTCGTTTTGCGCCCTTCGACGTCCGAGCCGCCTACTATAACGCGGGCAGCGATGTCCGCGAGTCTGTCTCGCTCATCGCGCCGCGCCCGCTCTGCTGAGCATCACTTGATCGTAGGAGGTGCTGGCCGCCCACGCATCTGCGCAGCGGACTATCGTTGTGAGCAGGGTGGAGAGCGTGAGCACTCTCACCCTCAGGGCCGCCCCAAGCTCCCTCCCGGCGTCTCCCACGCCGGGCACTCGGTGAGTATGTGCAGCCGCCCAGTCCTCGCTTGCGTCGCAGTGATGGCACTCGGGCGTTGGCTCTATGCCCATCAGATTTAGATACCGCCCGAAGTTCCCGTGCCCGGTGGTGATCTGCGTCTGACGGTACGAGAGGTTGCTCAAGTTCTTTAATAGATTTAGTTTTATTGAACACATACCTTGTCAGTAGGAGACATCACTAACTGGCAGAAGTAGAGGTAGGAAGCTGACTC
Source organism: Eilema caniola (assembly GCA_949126895.1). Lineage (NCBI taxonomy): Eukaryota > Metazoa > Arthropoda > Insecta > Lepidoptera > Erebidae > Eilema > Eilema caniola. The sequence continues at coordinate 11,781,133 of OX421463.1, read as the reverse complement.
CACATAGTTACCACACTCATATCGGTATTTGGCCAGCCGATACATACTGTCAATCATCTCCACTTTGAACTGAAAAGTATAATATTATTAGGCTTATACATACCTTTGATTTGCCTGACGTTTTGACAAGGTGACACAGGCTATGGTCACAGGCTAACTCTCGGTATAACCTGGTCGAAACATCAGGTAAATCAAAAATATGTACCTATACCACAATTTGCATTAATTCCCGTTACCATTATTGTGTTGTATATCATGGAACACAATAGTTTAAAAAATTACAACTGATTACCACATTAGGGTTCATTATCATCATCTCTATAAGATCCATAACAACACAGCAATCAGTGGTTACAACTGTACAAAATCATTGCTATTTTTATAGACTCATCATCATCTAAATGTTGTTTAACTGAACCCGTGGTCGGCTAACTTAGGCGCAGTTTATACAGATGAGTTGTGGCAGGGATATATGGCGTTGGCGGACAATTTATTATTTCAATTATTATTTCATTTTGGGGACGCCGGGCGGCCGGACGGCCGGACGGCCAGACGGACGATCCATCCGCGGCTTCTGCGGGCCATTTCATCCATTTCCCCGACCCTCCCCTAAGGGAGAGTTTGGTTTTCCAGCTCTCACGGTGTCCCTTCAAACCCTTTGTTTCTTTGCAGAAGCTCGCGATCTGTTCCACCTTCAGATCTCGTAACTCCTCTGTGTCCAGTGTGTCCGTTCCCAGGAGATTCCATCTGATCAGGGAGTACATGGGGCACTCTGCCAGTAGGTGGAGACTGGTCTCCACGCTATCCATGCACTCCGGGCAGATGGGGTCAGTCTTCACACCTACAACTGTTAAGTGTCTGTTTAGTCTGCTGTGTCCTGTTATTATCTCTATGACAAGCCTCATGTCCCCTCTTGAAAGTTTGGTGAGTTGGCTTGTCTTTTTCTTGTCGATGCCTTTTATGAAGATCTTTGACTGTCTCATTCTGGTCTTGGATCTCCATCTTCTGTTGGTTTCGGCTGTGATACTGCAGCTGATTACTCCCTTGGTGATCTTGTGTGATATTGGCAGCCTGGGTTAGGGCCTCACCAAGTTTTCTTCTGCTCCTTCTCTGGCTAGTTCGTCCGCTTTCTCATTGTCTGTGATTCCCTTGTGTCCGGGCACCCATGCAATGGTCAGATCAGTTTTGTTAGCCAGATTCTCTAGGGACTCCTTGCATTCTTTCACAATTGCTGATGTTGTCTCTACTTTGCTTAGAGCCTTAAGCGCCGCCTGAGTGTCGCTGTAGATTGTCACTCTTCCTGTGTTATTCAGGTGGTTGACCATCTCGGCGCATCTTTTAATGGCGTATACTTCCGTTTGGAAGACGCTAGCGAATTTTCCTAGAGGTATAGCTCTATTTATCTCCGATCCATCTTTGCTCTTTATGTGTACTCCGTATCTGGAGAGTCTCGTTGATTCTTTCCTGGAGACGTCCATGTAGCATACAGTGCCACCAATGTCTGCCTTCCAGTCGTCTCTTGAGCCTATGTGTATTCTGTATTTTTTGTTGAAGATTCTCTCCTTTCTTATCAAATCGTTGTTGCAGAGGATCATCGACATTTTCTCTACGTATTCTTACTAATGGTGGCGTGGTCTTTATCCATAAAGGTTCTGATCCACTGGCCAGTGCTTCTAACTTTGAACCATTCTTCAATTGCTTTCTTCTTTATTTCTAGGTCCAAATGGGTTAATTCCCAATATGATTTCGAGCGCGGCTGTGGGTGTTATCCTCATCTCGCCTGTAGGCATTATGGTTGCTAGTCTTTGGACTTTCTCTAGTTCAGATTTGTTTGTGGTTTTGTGCCACCATACTAAGGCACCATGTAGGATTCTGGGTAGGATTATTGTTTTGTAAATCCAGAGCACTATCGCTGGTTTCATTCCCCAGGTTCTCCCCATTTAGAGCATGTGTTACTTATATGGGTCTTGAAGGCGAGTTTGTTGTCCAGTGTTACACCCAGGTATCTAACCTCTTTCACTGTTTTCAAGATTTGGTTTTCTAGGTGCACTGGTGCAGTTCTACCTTTCTTTTCTTGGTGAATAGGACTATTTTGGTTTTTGACTATTTTGGGTTGAGGTTCAGACCTTTACTCCTGCACCATTCTAGTGTCTCTTTCAGGCCTCTATTCATGATGTTGCACATGACGCTGAGGACTTTGCCTGTGATCAGGAGCACCCCGTCGTCCAGTAGACCTGGGTGTATATATGCATCCTGTTTATTTTATTTACTAATTCATCTATTAGTAGACACCACAGTAGGGGCGGGAGAGTTCCCCCCTGTGGGAATCCCCTTCTTGCTACCACCATGTAAGTCGTTCCTACTATTTCTGCTTTTATCAGTTGGTGTTTAAGCACATTTTTCACCCATACTGATAGGTCTGGGTCTATTCCTTCACGATCCAGGGCGTCGTCTATTGAGTCCAGGGTGGCTCTGTCAAAAGCTCCCTCTACATTGAAGAAACATCCCAGTGCATATCCTCTGTCATCTATGGACCTCTGGACTCTTGTTACAAGATTGTGGAGGGCTGTTTCAGGGGATTTTCCCTCCATGTAAGCATGTTGGTTTTTGTGGAGGGGGATTTCATTTTTATCTATTTGTTCTCTTACTATTCTATCAATTATTTTCTCTATTGTCTTAAGGAGGAAGGATGAGAGGCTTATGCATCTCAATGCCTTGGCCTCCTGGTAAGTTGTTTTCCCTGGTTTTGGGATAAACTACTAACCTAACCCCCCCTCCATTTGCTTGGGATATAGCTGGCCCTTATGCTACTGTTGTAGAGAGTCAGAATATCTTTACCCATATACTTGCTTGCTACTTGTAGCATTTTCGGGAAGATTTTGTCCGGTCCAGCCACCATGTATGGCTGGAACGAGTGTGTGTGCGTGTGTGAACGCAGACAATGTCACTTTAGTGGCGGGACGTCGCTTGGAGGCGCGGGGTCAATTCTCCTCTTAGACAAAAATGACGTAATTGTACTCTACATAAGATTTATATTGTGTTACATAAATTGTCTGCCACCGCCATAATATGTCCCCGCCATGTCTCTTCTGAACAAACCGAAATTTCTAAAATGAAAAATCAGTGGCCAGTTGGGTCTTTGTTAGGCTGGTTAAGGTCAAAATAAGATTATGTACAAAAGACTCAATGACCTTCCTCCTCCTTTAAAATATCATTGAAAAAAAGGGACTTAGCTAGAGATGTAAAGATATTTTAGTTGAAATTATGATCTTTAGATTTAGATAAGATAGGAGCTTGTTACTGGTTTTCAGGTCATGTTATTAAGTAGAAATCTAACCAACAGTTGCTTGGTCCCTTTAATTGATTCCAAAACACATACTGAAAAACGTTTGGCACATAATTTGTTACAATATTCATAATTATATATAGTATAGTGCAAAACTGATCAAACCTCAAACTCCTTATTTGTAGTAAGGTGGCTGATTAGAGTTTTGGGATCTCTCATAGTCTCAACAGTCTTCATAACATCATCCCTCTGCATGAGTCTAAGAACTGGTTCCACTGCATCTTGAAGCTCTTGCAATTGGGAAAGGACTACTCCTCTTCTGGATTTAATTTCCTATAAAATTTATACAGCTTTAAAACTGCTAACATTCAAAGTAATACTTGAAAGTTACTTATTAGTTTGCCCATCGAGATAGTGCTAAGCACTAAGAAATTATTACAAAAAAATCAAGAATATTATAGTCATGTTTTTATTTTCTACCTCAGTATATTAAACACAATGTGACAATGCCCGATGTGAATAAACACCAATGTAACTTTTGTTATTCCTTAACATTGTATTAGAAAAGATTCAGTCTATTTTATAAATTAGGAACTAGTTTTCTGTTCTTACCTCAGGAGTGTCCTCATCAGGATATAGCATTTTTCTGATGTCAATAACATAATCAATCATGTTAGTTTTACTAAGAATTTCTAGCTTGGCTTGTAAAAGTTCTGACTGGTCATATGTCTGAAATAGATGTAATTAAATCACATAACTTAATAGTTAAAAGGGCTCAATAATAGCTGTGGTTAACTTTTATAACCTACCTCTTTGGCAGCCAAAAATTCCAGTAAAGGAAACACCAAATGCCGGTCTAGGTATTGACCTATCTTAAACGTTAAATCAAACTTCGAGTAGCTCATCTTTCCTGTTTTCTGGGAATAATCTCACACAAAATAATACATCTACTCGTGAAAGTAATATGGAAAAGAGACGACAACTTTTGCAAAAGACAGACTTGGCACTTGTCATGGATGTGTTACATGTAATTATTGTAGCCTTTGCTTCTTGTCACTCTTATGTTATTGGAGTATCAATGTATCTCTTTCTTATGCTGAACAAACGTAATATTTCCGTCTCTGTAGCGTCTCCGTAAATGAAGTAAACTTAACCTCAAAATATCAATTGACAACTTTCGCGTTTTTGGAAACGGAAATGCTATAGAGTTGGACGCAGGAGTGATGAAAATTCATATTGCTTTTTCCAAAAATACTATATCTATGGTTTCTTCAGTGAGTGAATCCGGAACGTTTTAAGTTGGTTTAGACCCGAACATAATGCATGAATATTTTATACTAATTTATCATATATAACTTTTTGTAGTTATATAGGTACTGATAATGGTAAATAAAACATGTTTTTCAACCCCCTCTCGGGCTTCACCTCATCTCAGTAGGTTACTTGATACATAATAAATTAGTAAATTAGTTATTTAAATTAATGATTTTGAATAATATTTTTTAAAGTTTACGAGAATATCACTCATTGGATAAAACCACTGTTAACCGCATTCTAAATTTAAATAATAATAAAAAAATCGCAATGTCCCCATCGACGCTTAGAAGGCTATAGGTACCCGTGGTGTGAGCATCCTCATAAATCTTTATAACCGCGTAGGTACTCCTCACCGGTAAGATCTCGAACGAGTGGAGTCTGAGTATCATTACGCCAGTCTTATAGAGTGTGACAGTTGTCGTATTATAGAGAAAATGTCCCTCACCATGAAGCTCCACGAGAGGATATCGATAACTAGGTCCGACAGAAGAGTACAGAGGGAAATATAGGGCGAAGAATACGCCCCTGCACTGCCAATTCCTAAACATGCAGAGGTTTTTAGGCTTTCACGGCCGGCGTTGCATGTAGAATGTACTTGGCCTTACTTGTACAGCTTAGTATTGGACGTTTTGTCGGACAGCATCAGAAACCCATATGAGCACCCTCCATGGTTGCTCATTATATGCTGATGACATTGCGTTGATGGACGTGTACAAGATTAGATTGGTGTGACGTGTGAAAGTGTAGAAGGAGGCGCTTGAAAACGGCGGTCTGAAACTAAATGTGGCGAAGACAGAATACTTGGCGTTAAACTCAACAGACACACCCGTGCGCATAGGCGATGACTTGGTCGAGCTCACGCACCAGATTAAGAACCTGGGATCTGTACTTCACGTGACTGGTGAAATCGACTACAACGTCAAGGCACGTATTGCCGCTGCGTGGTCCAAGCGGTGGGGAATGACTTGCATCACATGGGATCCTTTAATGCTAACTTGAAGGGCTAGGTATATAAGACGACGTCGTTGGAGCGGCACAAGCAGTATCTGCGTGCTGCCTGTTATGCGTGCGGTGGATGTACGGAGTCATGCGTAGAGTTTCGTAACATCGCAGATAAAATGCAAGAAAGTCACCTTCACTGGTTCGGCCATTGCTAGGCTACGTGGGTTACAAATGCCTGGCAATGGCGCCACCGCCGGGCCCTAGCAGAAGGGGTAGGTAGGCCCAAAAAGTCCTGACTTGATGTCGAGGATGGTGACCAACTTGCAAATGTTCTCAATACCATGGACGCCCACAATACAATGAAGATGAAACTTGGGCCAAAGTAGCCCGGAATCAAAAATTTACTATTGGTATTCAGTTGTCAATTTGTAAAGACCAGTGTCCAAATTACAAAGCGATAGAAAAAAGTAATTTGAAGTTTGGTTATTGAGTGTGTTTCGGAAATTAAATTTTCCAATTTTTATGCAAAACAATGTTATCCAGCGTTCAAATATATTAGCATTAACTTTATAATACATTTCTTGATTCCAATACGCTTGGCGACAATAATTCAAAGCATTAGAACTTTAAAATACTGCTTGCCGCGTTGCGGCCATTCAATCTAATGGTGAAGTCCAAAATGGCGTCAAACGTGTTGGGTTTAGATGCGTCATAAATAGACGCGCTGCATGTATCTCAAATGGCTAAAAATAGAGGATTTGAACTAGAATGATTGCATGAATTGCAATGAAAAATGTCAAACACGGTTATAACTAATTATACGGATCTAAACGGACCCTCCACAAAGGCTGATAGTTCTGTTGTTGTTATTGTAAACAAGGATGGATCTTTGTCGGTAGATCAAAAACTACTCGGCACTCTAATGGGTGAGTAATTTACTTATGTAGTATCGTTAGCAACGATTATTAAAACAGTTAACAAATAGTGTTTTAGGTTACCCAGGGAGGGTTATAATCTTAGTAGTAAGATTTTGTATTACGATGCATTCTAGTCACGAATTTTATTCTAATAAGAAGAAACTCTGAATAGTTCTTTCTTTTTAAGTTTCATAAACTTATTGCAGTTTACATTTTATTCCAATCCGTATACTTCATGTCCAAAATTTGAATAAAAAATGTAAAATAATCGCATAGTTACAATTTGGCGCCAAAATATAAACTTAAACTTTGTGCTGACAACTTTTCAGTTTCTATAAGAAAATTACAAATTACATGCAGATAACAATGAATTGACAATTGTTTTAGGTACTGATGGGTCCCAGAGTGCTGGTATAAGTGTGGTCCGAGTTGGTCATGAGGGTAAACCTGATGATGCCACGGATTCTGAAACAGATGATGAGAAAGTCCCGCATGTCACACTATCTGTGGATAGTTATTATGATGAACCCAACAGTATCATAAAATATGGTAAGTTTTATAATAATACTAGAAAAGAATTTGGTAGGTGGCAGAACTATGTTTTTTCTAGTATGAATAAACCATCTTGAATGGGAATTGCTTTCAACTATTCAGACTTACACAGGCATACATTACTTTCAGACATCACTTCATTGCATATTTCTCTATTCCCTCATGTATTCTCTGTACAGGTGCTAAAACTCATAGATCTAGGTATCCACTGACCATCACAATTATTGTACACTTGGTTATCACATGTTTCTCATATGCATGTGCATGAAGTTTTATAAATAAATATTCCACAACATTTCATATAATAAATAACTTTTATTTTAAAATTAAAATTATAAACGGGATATTTACCATTATTATCTGTAAATGACCATGTCAATCTAAAATCATATAAATAACTTGTATTTTTGTTTCAGATAGTGGAGCAGAAATGTTACAATCATTGCGAATAGAAACAAGAGAAAACAGTCTGGTTGGTTTCCAAAATGATCATTGTTACACTCCACTAAAATCACCAAGTCAAATATTACCAGAAAAAAGTGAAAGTGTCAAAACATATGATGAATCTATCATTGAAATCTCTCACACACCTCCCCCTAAACCTGTGCCCACTTCAAAGAAAATCACTATCTTGGAACAACAAATCATACCTAAAGGCAAAAAGATACTTATTAAACCCACAGAATCACCCATTATATTGAAAGGCAATGATGTACTTAGTAAACCATTGCCTATTATCAAACCCAAGGAAGGAAGGGAGGCAGTAAAGCCAGTAGAAACTTTACAAAAATCTGAGGAAAGTAATGAATCATCATCTGTTAGCTCTTCTGGTGATAGTATTCCTGACAGAGATTCTGATTCAGACTATAAAGACACTAAGGATAGATCAGGATCATTGCGTTTGAAAAAAACAAAACTGAAACCACGAATACTGAAAACTGTTCCAAGCAAAGCATCAAAATTAGAACCTAAAATAATAACTAAGTTAAAATCTAGCAGGAATAGTTTAAGAAAAGAGAACAAAGAGAAAATTCAGCAGAAACATGTTCAGGAAAAGAAAGATGTTGGAGTTGATTTAGAAAGTCTTTTGCCTTCATCTAAAATATCAACTAGTTTACCACCTAATAATGATCTCAGTAAAGTTGTAGTAAAACAAACCCCAAAAGTAATCAAAAAAGAAAAGAAAACTCCAGCGCATGTTACTGCTCTGTTATCAGATATGACATCATTATTTTCTACTCCAGATGTTATTAGACGAGTTTCTACAGACAATAAAGTGCCACCAAAAACACCTACAACTGAGAAAGACATGCTACCTACTGAGAAAAAACCTGTTGTCATTAGTAAAGTGTCTGAATCAAATGACATTAGAACACCTGATACTAAGATTGATAGTTCTGAAAAGACAAGAATTGGCATGTCAAAAACATATGTAAAGGCAAAAGAGAAAGTGCTTCCAGCTGAAAAAGTTACAAAACCTCTTGATTTAATACCACAACTGGATGATGTAAGCTTGGCACAAATTCTACAAGATCCTATCCCAGGCATTCCTAATCCAGTTAAAAGTCAATCGACTATTACTACCCCTGGTAATATGAACAGTCCAAGTTTGGCAGGACCCTTGTCACCAACTCTAGATTTATTGGGTGGACTGCAACCTGAAGAAGAAGGGTTAACAGAAGACTTCTTGATGTCTGTTGCACAGTTAGTTGCAAGTTCAGAAAATTTACAGGAAGTTATTGATAAGCAAGTATTAGGTAAAGTGGATTCAGTTCCAGTTAAAACTCCACAAACCCCACAAACAGTACAAACTCCACCAATTTCCCAGTCCCTTCACAGTCAGACACCAGCTGCAAGTTTGTACAGTCAAACACCTACAAAGTCAGCCCAAAAGACTATGCCACCACATAAGGATCCAATAGAAATAGTTCGCCGTGATGGTAGAGTTATAACATTGCCACCTATTGAAGCACCAGCCACTCGCTCTTCTAAGCGTAAGAGTCAAATGGAAGTAGCAACTACAGCAAGTACTGTACTTGAACACGTCCAACCAACTCCACCACCACAACCAGTACCTACAACTCCTGAACCACAAGTTTTGACAATTTCTAAGCAATACATAAATAAGAAACTATCCAATAAAAAAACTGAACAGGTAATACCAACTCCTGTTGTGGATAAAATGTCAGCTGAGTCACAAGAGAGTTGGAATTCTGAAGATGATCCAAACAGGTAAGTCATTTGTCTTGAAATCTCAAGTGTTTCCTAGGCCAAACTGTAAAAACAATTGTGAGACCAAAACACATTCGCTATGAGCTTCACTTCAAAAAGTTTTTGACTACACTACCACATACGCAAGAGGTGCGGGTTCTTATATATATATGGATTGGTCTGGGTGTTTCTATGTATATTATGTATGTATTTAAAAAAAAAAGTATTTAAGTATGTCTATCCGTATTCTAGATTCCATAACACAAGCTAGATAACCTATGCTTACCATGGGTCTAGATAGCATTGTGTGAAATGTTGTGGGATATTTATTATTTATTATTGTGATTATAGTACTTGGCACTTCAAAGTCAATTTGAATCAGTCATTTATATTCTTTAAAATATAAGTAAGATGAGCTTCATAAATTAATTTAATTTTCAGGTTATGGTGTATTTGTAAACAACCACATAACAATCGTTTCATGATATGTTGTGATGGATGTGAGGATTGGTTTCATGGAAAGTGTGTCAACATTACAAAAGCTATGGGACAACAGATGGAAGAACAGGGTATTGAGTGGAGATGTCCAAATTGTGTTAAGAAAGCAAAGGGGCATCCTAAGAAATTGCTAGTAAGTCAATTACACTAATAATGTTATTCTAATGTAGATACAGATGGGTGAAGGTCGTTGTTAGATCGGATCTTAAACCATGTATATAGGTGCTTTACGCTGCTCTAGCACTATCACGAAGGTGTGATACTGGTATAGATTGTTGTAAGTTCCACAGAAACTAAAGGCCCGTTTTGAAGGGGAGAAGGTTGTAGCACTGTACGTTATTGTGCTGCATTCATTATGCCTGCTATTGTAAGTCTTGGCTGATGGATTGCTTCTGAGTATGTGTCATAGATAATTAGTAGAGTAAAGCTGTACATCTGTGCAACATTTTTATCGTATTTGAACATAATATATAGGGATTAGTTGCTGGTCTTAATAGGCAAGGTCAGTAATGCGTTAAAAAAATTATTTCACATGTCTACCAATGGTCCATAATTGACATCAAAACTACTATTTCAGACCACAATCGGGCAAAGCAAAGCTGAAATTGAACATGCAGAAAATGAGCTTAAATCTCCACCAGCCATTGCTTCTAGAGACTCATTGAAAACAAGTTGTATAGTTTGCAAGAAACCAGCACGAGCAAGTAGTATTTACTGCAGTAATACCTGCATATGGAAACATGCACAGGATTCATTAGGAACCCCAAATACACCAAGTAAAGAAGAGGGTGAACCAGGCAAATCTAGTGAAAAACCAAAGGCTGAATCTCGAGTGAGTCTTATTAATTATAATTATTCATACTAAAGAGAGTCTTTGATGTATATAGAAAAGGTCTTCTGGATTTTGTTGAAACCAGTTTGAGACAACTTTGACTGATTCCAATTGTCTTTTCACACTGTGTCAGTCCGATGGTTGACACCTAACAGCTTGGTGCATTAGTTTATACAAGAAGAAATTTGAATGAACTTGTATTGTTTAAGGGGTCATCCATAAATTACGTTACGAATTTTTTGCCTCTCACCCCGTTTTTGTCACAGCTGGTCACATTTGTGAGACTACCTCCTTCCTTAGTGTGATGTCACATATTTTGCAAACTATGAAGGAATTTTGGAAAACATTACCTTCAACATCGTCACTACATTTTAAACATTTCCATAAGTTGTTAACTTCTTATCAGCATGTACTGTACTGTATGTTTCATATGTTTTTGAGGATTTCGTAAAGTAATAGTTTAAAGTTAGTGTTTTAAAACTTAGATTATAATAGGACGAAATTTAGGACCCCCTCCCACCTCCTTGTCATAAAATGTCACACTTTTTCGACCCTCCCTACCACTTAACGTGTGACGTAATTTATGGATGGCGCCTAATTCAGGTCAAATACAATTGAATAGTCACCATGGCCCTCATGTGTACTGAGTTTTACCATAAAATCGGCAAGATAAACAACTATATAGAGAAGAATTCTTTGATATTTCTCCTCCCTAATAATAATGAGGGATAGCTAACAGCTAGGGCTTGCGTGGGTTGCAATTATGAGTTGATTATTCAGTAATTAGAAAATTTACGTGGCCCGAAAGTCGTAGTTGAGAAAAAAACAACCTTTGCCGACCCCCGAGATGTATATAACATGTTAAGCTTTAAATACATATACCCACGCCTGTATAGGCGTAGGTATATGTATATAAAGTATTGGCTTATGTTCAACAGTGGACTATGTGCGGCTGATATGATGGTTATGATGAATTATTATCCACTTTAAAATAAAAACAAGACTATGTTCTTGGTGTAATGATAAATAACCTGCACAGAACTATATACGATAGATCTGTGCAAGTAGTTAACAGTCGAACTCAGAAACGTGTCGTAAAGTACTTAGGTAGTAATAGGACATTGGTCGTAAAAATGTGTTGTGCTTGTATCGTTCACTGTCGATTCGGTTTGTGTGATACGACGAACTCATTATCTCTTTTATGGAGGCCTCTTTCTGTTCTTTTCTATTTTTCAATATGGCAAGCAATGACGATGCCAACTTTCTGCCAATGTCAACAGAGCGTTGGTGATTCTCGTGTTATTTTATTTATGTGTTAGGGGCTTCTTTATCGTGCAGTGTTATTCATCTTCTTACCGAGTTAATATTTCGCATATGCACGCAAGCTCATTAAATATTTATTTATTTTATATATTCAGTGACAATTTATTTCTATTTTTATTACGTAAAATTTGACAAAACGCGGGCGTGACATTTGACACTTTCAAATTTTTCCTTTTTTTCTTCTATAAAAGAGTTATTACCTACGAGGATTAAACAAAAAATATTGTTCTAATTTTAAAACATTTTAACAATATTTACATTACTCTAGAAATGAAAATCTAATTAACTTTGAAGGTTTTAAACGAAATCGCGGCAAAATTAAATTATTAGAGGTATAAATATTTCTTAGAACTTCAAAAAGAGTACTGATTCGGCAAACGAAAACCATTCACGAAATTTTAGCAATATCTATTTTATATAGATATTCAAATTAATAACTATTTAAAGTTTTTAAAACATGCCAAAGGTAAATTTCAGCTTAACGGTATAAATATTTCTTAGAACTTCAAAAAGAGTACTGATTCGGCAAACGAAAACCATTCACGAAATTTTAGCAATATCTATTTTATATAGATATATTCAATTTAATAACTATTTAAAGTTTTTAAAACATGCCAAAGGTAAATTTCAGCTTAACATGTTAGCAAGATTTTTTTAACAACTAGTTAAGTCCTTTATTATTTTTAGGTAATTGTGTACGAGCGTAAAACTGGCCGATTGCTGGCTGGCCCCAATGCTCCAACAGCAGAAAATTTAAAAGCATGGCTGCAGAGTAATCCTACATTCGAAGTTGTACGTCCCGGAGCGTTAAGTACAACGAAACCAGCTGTCGGCAAAAAGAAAACTATGGAGTCAAATAAAATTCAAACGACACTTAACTTCGAGAGAATACCAAGAAAATCCGCTGAGCATGCGAACTCTCTAAAATCACCTCACGCAGAGGTGAAAGAAAGGTCAATAAAGTTAATACCAACACCGAAAATGGAGCCGAAATCCACGCCGCAGTTGAAATCGCCCGTTACACCAAAATCCCAGCAGTCGCTGTTGGTCGACACCCCCAAAGCTAGCACATCTACAGCGCGACCCACGCCTGAGCCACGAAAGCTAATGCGAGCCGCTGGTCGTTCTCAGTCATCGCATGATAAGGTAAGCATGTAGATAATATTTGAGCTACCTAGTATATTTGTTTTCTTTTTTTTTATAGGAAACGCCAATTTGACTTCACCCCGCCTGATAGTAAGCAGAAGGCAAAGTCATAGAAAACTTTGCCTGGTTCACATTATGCCAGTCCAGTAATCCAGCGAATCATTCCACATAATTCCAGTGTTTTAAACGCGCTTGAAAATCGAATGGACTGAAATCACTCACTGGAAAGGACCCATTCATGGTACACATTATTACACTAGTATTCCAGCACTAGATTCGCTCATTGGACTGGAATGCTACTGGAATAATGTGAACTGGGCATAATCCTCGAAACATAACATTTCGAAATTCAAACGTTATACCAACTATAAATTTATATGATGGTAAGCAAAGTGCTAACTGGTTGAAACGATTATAAGATTTAATATCGTTATAGGTTCGACAACTTTAATGTTTGTACTTTCTTCTTTCTTTTTCGTAATCTCTAGATCTACAGAACCGATTATGAAAAATCTTTTCAATGGATAGTAATTCGTACGCAGGCAGCACGGTATCAGGGAGGGTCAACAGTGGGAACGGGATCAAAAGCTCACGCGGGCGTAGCCGCAGGCAACAAATAAATGAGTTTTGATTCTTCGATTAGCATCAATCAGCCCTTATCTACATTTTTATTATCTCGTGTATAGTGATTAGCCCGCATCATTCAGTCAGATTTATCACATATCACTCAAGGTTGAAAATTCAATCTTTAACATTCACTCAGTCTTGCGTGAACGATATGTATACTGGGCCCTTCTATTACAACTACTGGTTTCTATTTCGAAAGAAATATAGAAAACTAAATTATTCACCCACCAATTTGATATCGTGTTAAAAATAAAAAAAAATCTCTTATTCAATAAGAGTCTCAAGTCATGACAAGATATTTACGGCATCTGTGAAATTAAATTATATGTATTAGCTTTTAGTAAAGTACGGTACGCTTTGCATACACTTCTACAATAGCAATTATTGTCTAACAAAAAGTCATTTTCGTTTAGAATTATTAAAAACTATACAATTTATAAAAGCCTCCTCGCTTCTGCATACAAATTGATATAACTGCGTATGTAATCAACTGATATTTAGGCCATTATCAAGTATTAAATGTTGTAAAAAGTGTAGAAGCTATAATACTTATATCCCTGTAAATATAGGTAGGTACTGCAATTAGAATTACCTTTTTTTTAGATATTTTATGTGCTGGTTTATCGGAAACGTTCAAGGTCATTCAATAGTGGAGAATTCGTTTTACCCATTCTGCATACTTAAACAACCAAATTATGTCATACACTCATACGTGACGTCAGTTTATGACAGATTTGGTTTTTGACTAATAGTAGGTACACCGAGTCTGGCTTTACGACGTGTGTTGATCCTGTTTGGACTCGGTCCCAAAGCTATTGAGAGTCTTCAAGTACGCCTAATTGAGTACTTTCCTGTTATTAAAATAATTGATTTAACTGTGCTTAATATATTAAAAATTTACCATAGCGGTACAATTTGCGGTGTACCTAATTATTATCACCATCATCAACTCAACATCAATCATCCATCCAACCTACAATAGCAAAGTTGTTTGACAATTAAAGTTATGACGTCATACTTTTTACTTAATTTTTTTTGATTTTTTCTTTTTGTCAAATAGTAAAAACTAACTAATTTGACCAGACAGTCAAGGACTCAATTCCCGCTACTGTAGACAGTCACAAAATTATAAAAACACCTGTATACTAACTAAAACAGTAGCCATAGCCTTGAACATGTTTACGTTTTGATTATGTAGCTGAGATGGCGTGTTTACGATAATTGTTACATTACAGGCTTCTTCAGTGACGCCGTCGACATCGCGTCGGAAAGATTCCGCGGAAGTTAAACCTAAGATGACAAGCGGGGAACCGGTCCGAGAAAATGTGCGGAAGGCCTTACAAGAACAGATGAGTCTTCGCATGGCCGAAGGTAAAGGACCCAAGTTCACAGAAGGAGAAATACAGCAGTTTGCAAATGACACAGAACTTGAGTTACATGAACTATTCAGAGATGTAGGCATGAAATATAAGGCTAAATATAGATCACTTATGTTCAATATCAAGGATCGGAAAAATCTAACGTTATGGCAGAAGATATGTGATCGGTCGATAACGCCTAAACAACTGGTAAATATGCACAAAATAGTCGTATAATTATTTTAGCTTACGTACATGTCTTTGCAGTTAATTCCTTATTTTTACGACACAGCGAGTTGGTACTCTTCGCCGGAATTCGAAATTCGACAAATTTTCAAGCGCCCTTTGTTAATGTAATAGCAAAGCCACGGCACATTGAAGATGGCATTTTGAGAGAAACCTGCCGTTGTTAAATTTAGTAGTAGCTAATAAAATGCCATCATATATTTTAAGTAAAATTAGCCCTCTGAGAATGTGCGCAATTTTGTAGGTACGTCTATCACCAGAGGAGTTGGCAAGTCAAGAGTTGGCGCAATGGAGAGATAAGGAGTCGAAATACCAGCTAGAACTTATCAAGAAATCAGAGTTGGATCTTCTAGCAGCCAGCAAAACATATGTCCTTAAAACACATAAGGGAGAAGAGGTATGGTTACCAACAGTCAATATTAAATTTTCTGTTGATTTTTTGGTGTTTACTATTTTTACTTGTTTTTATTTTTAGGTAATGGAAACTAAGGAATCAGTTTCAACTGAGTTGGATCCAAATGTACCTGTTGAAGATGTGGTTACTGCATTAAATGACTCAACTGTTGGTCCCGATGTACTGAAGGAAGCATCGCCAGAAAAGTATGTTGTTTATTTTGCCGCGTGGTTTATTAATAAAATTATTATATTCTATCATAACATATTTTCCTTTTTTTAGTACCCCCATCAAAAGTGAAAGTACAGAAATCAAGCAAAGCAGTAAAAAAAGAAATCGGGAAGTAAGTAATTCTGGTTCGAAAAAAAGCAAGCGGGACTCGAAACGAGATTCCGGAAGAAAGTCTAGATCATCCAGAAGAAAATCCGATTCTAAAGACAAAGGTCCAAAAGATAAACGTAGATCTATGCGCAGATCTGAGAAGAAATCCAGCAGAGGACGCTCCAGTTCAAAGGACAGATCTAAAACAGAGTCTAAAGAGAAATCGGACTCTAGTGAACGGTCGCGGCAGAGATCGTCGTCTAGAGAAAAAGAAAAATCCAGGCGACGGTCAAAGTCCCGCGAGTATTCAACATCGAGATCAAAATCGCAAGAGCGCGAGAGGTCAAGGTCGCGTACGCGCTCCAGGCGACTTTCGCAATCACGAGATACTTCAAAGCGTAGGCGGTCTAATTCTAAGCCGAGACTCAGTTGTGATGAAAAGTTGAAACATCGTTCAAGATCTCAAGATAACGCGTACGTTAAGAGTAAACATGAGTAAGCACCCCATTTCTTAACTCATATTTTACTATAAAAGTTATAAAGATTATGCTTAATAATGGCGTCTTTAGTTCCACAGATTCAGACTCTGTCGAGAGGCCAAAGTCAGCAATGTTGAAAGAAGCTCACCCTGAATACGATCCACATGAACCAATGATAACTTCGGCGTTTTCTGAAGAAGACCTCCGTAAATCTAGAGAAGATGTATTTGAGGAAAATTATAGAAACGAAATGAGCACCTTTGAATCTACATATGACCCGTCAAAATCAATTGATTCAAATGTAATGTTGCCTGAAACAACATACACAGCAACTGAAATAAAACAGGATAAAATTACAGGTAAGCTTTTATATTTGTTTTACAGGTAAATTTAAATTAATATATAAATTATAATAAGCCATTGAAAATATGAATATAATTTCCAATAGACTTATTTTATTTTTCAAAATTATCGCATTATTGCTTGGTCCATTCTCCTAAGAAAAAGAAAGTTAACCGCTCAACCCCGAGCCTCAAGCGTGCGCCAGAGCCACGTCCGTTAATCACTAGGTGTGTACCTGCTCGCAGGTGGGGTTGGTTTTGGCTCCAAATATCCAGGTGGAACTTTGAATTTACAACTCATCTTAGGTCCCTGTAAACTAATCTTCTATTTGTGTTAGTCAACGCAGTTAGCTTCATTTATAATATTCTTATTATCTGTATGTTTAGAAGTGGAAAGTGATCAGGAGCCAAGTAGTACAGTGGAAAATTCTGCGGCGACTGTATGGAGCGGTTGCATCAACATGGTCGATGTGGCTAGGTTCTATGTCGCTGCACACGAGGTAAGTTATCAATAATATACTGCATACAGCCTGCTTACTACATTCTATTCTATTATCGTATATATATATATATATCATATTCTGATATAGAATGATTTTGAATTCGGAGTCGAAGGTTTTAAAATTGTTCGTTTGTTTGTCTAATTCTTAATTATATTTATCCACTGAGTTCTGTAAGACACATTGTTAGATATATTATTTCGCTTACACCGAGTCTATATTTTGCTGAGCGATATCACCCGTGCTAGAACTATCAACTGTGTTTATTGGTGCTGTCTACGTTTATGTAGATAGTTCTCTACAATTTGTTTAGTTAACTCTACGATACTGAATTTTTTGTGTACCCTTTTAATGTTATTATCTTGTTCTTAGGTGTCAGGCAGTTCCGTTGATTTAGAGGAAGATCTCAGTACAGAATTAGATATAGTAGGCAGAATAAATCCTCACACAGTCTGGGACTATATTTCAAAAATGAAGAAGACAAGCAATAAGGATATTGTCATTCTTAAACTACAAACAGCTAATGATGAAGAAAAGATGCAATACATTGCTTTATATAGCTATCTCAGCAGTCGAAATAGGTTGGTATTAGCAAGTGATGAATGTGAAATAAACGATATCCCTTCTGATTCCTGGTTTTTGTTTTCCTCAATATTATTTCTACAAATTTGCATTTTATTTATTCATCGATTTCAAATTAGTTACAATGATATCCAAATGAACAATAATTATAAACTAATATTGAGCCAAATAAAAGCCAAATAGAGCTTACTGTAATAATAGTAAGTTCTATGCCTTGTTCGGCTAGATACTTATCTAAACAAACAATCTTGAGTCTTTTGAATATGTTTAGAAACTCATTTTAAAGGCTAAAAACCGAAATCGAACCGTAAGACAGTTAGTTAGCCTCGTTTATTTGTTTAGTACGTTTTTTAAGTCACTACACGGTTGTTTACCTTTAGTTTAATACCTTACCGAATGGAGTTATAGATATTTTGTTTATATTTGGTCATAAAAATATTATGTTTATTTCATATTTTAGGTTAGGTGTAGTAAAAGTATCGAATATGACGACTGTAAAAGATTTCTACGTGGTGCCGTTGCCGGCTAACACGACGCTCCCCGCCGTGCTCCTGCCGTTGGACGGGCCCGGCATCGGCGAGATCAAGACTCACCTTCTCATAGCCATCGTCATTCGACAGCGGAAGAAACGCGCCGCCCCCAACATTCCCACAGATATTATTCCAGCTAAGGTCAGTTTGCGACGAAACATGTAAATATAATTTAATAAAACTTTCATCTCTTGTGCATTTATTATTTCTCCACCAGATTTTATTAGGAGATTAGGTAATAAAGAAATAATTAACAACTCGGATCCTTATTACGTGTTTCTAGTGATGGTTATTTAAGCTAGGAAGGCTCCGGTCGATCTATAAAATACAATTTTAGCATCGTTCACGAAATGGGAAATTGAATTTAAATTTGTTTTATGGTAGATGTTAATGCATTCACTACCGGCAACGTATAATGTATAAAGTTTGTTAATGCATCAGAATATATAGATCCAAATTATAGATATAACTTCACAGATCAGGACCTTTCAACAGGTGCTTAAGCCTCTGATATCAGTAGTTCGGTTATTTAATTCAATGCATTATAATCGGGCTCCTTAGTAGATTACCGGTATACCTAAACAATGGGATCATTATGCCTTTTCATTTCAATGTTAAGCCTCACAAAATCGCGACACATCAAAGTACAATTTGATTTTGGTGTCACGTATCATATAACGAAAAGCATCAACGAAATAGGACTGGACTGCAGAACCATAAGAATACATGAATAATTTGTTTAGTTCAGTCCCCCGTCCTACACAATCTAACAAAAACAATTCTATTTATCCTGAATCACGCTATGAAAATTCTCATTTTGATTACCATAATATTTAACATCCCATTATATTCGTTTTGTTTTTGTTGGGTCACCATTTGCGCATCCCAGTGGCGAAGGGTGAAAATTTTTAAAAGGGAAGCTACTACTGTGCTTCCCTTTGCAGTGCAAGCCAGCAGGAATCGGGTTCCTCCCAATGGCGCATCCTCCATTCGGATTACCTTCTAGTCACTTTTGCCCGATCACAGGATCCAACCCTTTGTGTTCAGACGCCACCACAATTCGTTTCTTCATATTATGAGAAACCATTATGAAATTCCATTTGTAACATATAAATTACGAACGTGTTAACTGCAGAGAATGTTCTTATAAAACTTTCTTATAATTCATTATTTCGATCTACGGACTACAGACTACTTATGCGCTAATACTCCAATCAGAGAAAAACAAAAAAAAACAATGTAACCCATGTATAGTACCATAGGCTCTAATGATCGTTATCTTAAAATTCAGTAGATATATTAGCACGATGTCCAAATCCTATTGCACTCGTGCCAGTGGTGCACAGCGAAATAACCTCGCATCTTGTGCCCAATTCTAAGCACTTGTGCCACACTTCCCTTTGGCCTCGCTAGTCTCACAGTGCGTGTGCGTTGCGGCAGGTGTCCCGGACGAGCCGCAAGCGCTCGTACACGCCGCCCGCGTCGCCGCGCCGCCGCGCGCCGCTGCCGCTGCCCGCCTACTCGTCCGCCTCGCTCTCCACCACTGTCATGGATAAGATTGCTGCTTCGCTGGGTAAGTTGCGACACACACACATGCATTTATTAGCATGGCTCACTCACTTCACATAGTATTAGCTATATTCTGCGGGTCTAACCGAATAAGACACTTTTTCTGCACAATTTTGATTTCAGTAAGAACGTAGAATACTTAAAAAAACATTAACTCTGGAGTCGTTTAGAAATTATGGCATGATCAAGGAAGACAGGGGTTCTTTGATATAGACACGATCAACAGGAACTGTCGTCGTTGCGTTTTTTTTAAATCTTAAAAGTAATACTGACTAGTTTCGACATTACCTCAGACAGCTAAAATCTGTCATAATACCGTGTAATCAATCAACTTATTGCAGTCCACTGCTG
Source organism: Eilema caniola (assembly GCA_949126895.1). Lineage (NCBI taxonomy): Eukaryota > Metazoa > Arthropoda > Insecta > Lepidoptera > Erebidae > Eilema > Eilema caniola. Next base: position 11,760,811 of record OX421463.1, on the reverse strand, counting down.
GACATAGGCCTCTCCTAATATGCACCATTTTTGCCGATCCGCCTTCCGTATCCAGTCTATCCCAACCAACTTTTTTCAGGTCGTCAGTTCATCTGGCTAAGGGGCGCCCTACCTTCCGTTTACTTTTATAGCCGTTGCTCTTTTAGTGGGGCTTGAACCTTAGAATTAAACTAATTATTTTTTATTAGTATCAGCCGATGACGACGAGCCGTACAGTCCGGGCTCTTCCAGTAGCAGCAACAGCGTGTCCACGGCACCCAACTTGAGCTCCAACACGCTCAGGAGCAAGATGGAAGAGCTCAACCGCCAGATTGAAGAGCAGAAACAACAAATTCGCAAAATGACTAAAGCAGATTCATCTATAGGAGAGGTATTGTGCTCTACATTTATTTTACACTAGCTGCTGCCCGCGGCTCCGCCCACGTGGATGTCGGTTATTGCGACCAAACATAGCCTGTCCTTTCTCAAGGTCTAATCTACCTCTATACCAAATTTCATCAAAATCATTTAGGCATGAACGCATTACAGACAGTTACTTTCGCACTTATAATATTAATATGAATGACGAGCGGTAAAGATTGTCATATAAGTATGTTCCATTTTTCTGTTATTCGTTTCAATTTTACGCCTATTTTTTACAGGACGAAGCATACTCGCCTTCTAGACCTATGACTCCTCCGCCGGTTCAGAACGTTCCACTCGCTGATATCGCGTTGCCATCGAACTTACAGGAGATCCTCGCCACTATCAAACAGCGGTCGGAGACCACTGCTGCTGATGTGGACATGCGTACATTGCCTTTACCTTAGTCAATATATCATAAAATATAATGTACATATAGTTCTAATTGGTTTAGTTAATTTATAAGCACAAAATTTCATTGCAGTGCAAACAATATTTTTGGTTTTATTAGTATAATAGCATTTTTACGACAAGATTTAGTTACATATCTTAAAAGTGTACCTATTATTGTTAGTTTATATTCCTACTTTTGTAGTACGTGACAATTAAATGCATTATCTTGGATATAAAAATAGTTTTTAGTAAATTTAATTAAGAATCAGATTTTATAGACTAGTTGTGTAATTGAATGTGCGAGGCATATGATTATAATAATTCTGTGCAATAGCAAACTACGTTATTTCCCAGTATACTATGCAGTTTAATGCTTAAGAATGTGTGTAACAGATAAAATTATTGTGAATGGAGTTAAATTATTTTCTAAGTGTAAAAATATTATAAAGCATCCTATTGATTGTAGTACTTCGGTATAGTATGTATTATATGTTCGAAATTAATGTACAAACCTTAGATTGTTATTGTTAGCTTTGTCACAATTCTTTTACATTTTTCATGTTTCAAATTGAAAGTATAATGGTTAGATGAAATAAAGACAAGTTTTAATTCGTATTTCATACATTTTATTACTCATCATCATACAAGGATCTTCTCGATTTTAAACTATTTTCTTTAAAAGTTATATTGCTCATTCTTTTTTCTCTAAAAACGAAATTACTAAAATTCTTTTTAGTAAAATTATTTGCTTTAGGACTGAAACTTTTTATTAATTGATCTCTAATTTTTGGATTGTGTTGCCATTTTTTTTCCATAGCCTTTATTTTAGTTTCCATGAGCTTTCTTCTTGGAATGTGTCGCAATGAAAACTCCCAGTCATTTGTCAGTTTCAAATCTAATAAAATGGGCACCATATGGTTGATGTTGAGGTTTTTCTTTGCCCCTGGAGCCCATTCTAAATACCTGTCCAATGGTAGTTTTGCCATTTTTAAGCCATCTCTTTTAGCCCTCGCCAAAGATAGTGGTTCATTATTCATCTGGAATATCATTCAAATTGTTAAATAATGTAATAAATGGCTATTAGCATTGAAAGGATGAACACAAATTGTTCATCCTAACAAAACTATCAAAAAAATAAGATATTTTTCTGCAACAGAGACGTTCGGTTCTGTGATGTAACTTTGGCGACATCTTACGCATGTAACCATGACTTGCTCTACTGATTGTACTTAGATTTTATAATCGATATTTGAGCTGTTCTGAAATAGTATTCCAGCCGTGTTATATTAGTAGCCTTTAGTAGTTTATGAAACTGTTGCATAATAAGGGTTCTTAAAATACGAGTGTGAGTTAAAAAAAAACGAGCCGCAGGCGAGTTTTTTTATAGTATCTTCATACACTACTTTATCTGCTCTTATAAAATTATTAAATTAAAATTATTTGCTGAGAATTACAGCAAAGTTAAGCGCCATAATTCATTGCCCGCGTCCACTGATTATGTAGAGAAAAAAAAAATGCATTGACACCTCCTTCTGTCCAGTAAGCTGTTTCGTAATGAAAAAAGTTATATTACGATACAGTTGACCATAGAAGACCTGTATCGTAAGAGCGTTTTCACACTGTCCAGTATCCGAGATCCGACATCTGATATCGGAGGAAGTCAAATGTATGACATATGTATCTGTCTTTCACATTGTCCGGCCCAATATCTGTTATAGGAGCCAACACCACTGTATTGGCCCGATATCGGATCACAAAGAGACTAACGCAACTGCAAGCAATTTTCGACCTTGATGACATTTCCTTAGTTACGTCTTTTCGCGTAATTGATGACGCTGATTACGAATATAAGAAAAAAAAAACTCGATACTATGTCATGTCAATAAGGTCGAACATTTTTTTTTCATTCCTAGCCTACCTAACCATTCTATCCTTAACTAGTCTGTGCTTTCAAGCAAATCGCCGTATTGGGCGGATTTTAGTGAAAACAGCACATGGTGTCGGCTATCGGCGTCCGACTCGATCGGATGAATGTGAAAACGCTCTTATGAATAAAAAATATATTTTGATAGTAAAGTAAAAAAGTGTTGTTTTTAATTTTTTAATGTTTGCATTTCAGTACCTATGCTATGCGAGTAGATAAACTTGTTTACATGCTTATGACGTCACACGTGATATGTGAAATGTGTCCAGACTCAAGATTTTACGGCAGTTTTGAAAATTTAAACTTGATCGTTGATTTTTATGGTTATATATAAATGTAGAATAATATATGTAATAAAAATAATAAATTACAATTGCCCAGAATTAGTCAATGCTACTCACCTTATCAACCATGCACCCAATAATGTATACAGCATCATGATCAAAATGTGTCATTTCTTCACGACAATGTGGCGTTAAGTAAATTAACTTCTTTTTCGGAAAAATGTCTAAATAGCTCTGTGTATGCAAGTTAAGTGGAAACCATGGCTCGTCTAATGAGGGTATATTCTTACGTAATTGTTTCATAAAATTGCCCTCCATATTCAGATTACATAGGTGCATGTTGAATGGCTCTTTGTGAAGTCTGTTATCACCAAAAACAAATGTCATCTGTTTTGCAGCATTTAATGCTTCTTTGTATACCATATCATTGTCATATGAGCAGTCAATAACTACTGATTGTCCATATATCATAGCTTTTAGGGCACTGAAAATGAATAAGTGGTATTCGATGAAACAAAGAAATTAATACATTGTACTTTTGTGTATATCCTCATAAAGGTGACAATAATGCAATACCTTAATTTAGAACTTTCTGGGGTGGTATAGTATAGTAATTAGTGGTATAGTAATTGCATCTAGTCATAATATACCTATATTCCGCTAGCTATTAACGCACTATCACTTCTATTAGGCTAACATTCTCTTTTTAAACTCCACTCCACATGGTGCATTCTGGGAAACAGAGATGTGCCACTCTCCTAAGGTGGATGAGACACTTATTTATGGCCAATTCTGATATAAGCAATTTTGAATCGTGATAACTGTCATTCTAGTGGATGGAGCTGCAGGCTACAGCTGATACATAAAACATTAATAACTTGTGGCTGTAAGTGCCTGAAGGGGTTGACAACATGTTAAATTACCCACATTGCAACAACATACCTAGTTGTTGTAATCTCATTGTTCGTAAATGGGCAGTCCAAATAGTCTATAGCTGTCAATTTTGTGCACTATAAATGGAAAACAGGCCAGAAGCGAAAAATACAATCATATTCATAATATAATTGGGCTTAATAAAATGTGGTTGCAACCTTATGGGTTATGTTATGTTATATGTGTGGGTTATCTTACAAAATTTCTAATTTATTTCTATACAAAGTCAACTGATAAATACAGAGAATGTTGTTTACCTATAATTGTCTAACTGATTTATTGATTGATCTCGGATCCGAAGGAACAATGACTGGTGTTTAATACCATACAAAAGATCATCTTCATTTTCTCTGACATCTTCAGGGTTTACTACAGGATTTTCCTTCCTTCTTGCTTCTTTTTTAGCCTGAAAAACAAAGCAAAGGTAGAGCATCAATTACACTGAGAAACAGTAATTTTGCTGCCACAAAATGGCCCACAGACATCACAGGTGGATCATCTGTCCAGTTTCCAGTATCCCTGTTTTGAAAAAGACATCCAGGATATTCGAAACTCTGCTATACATGTCTTGGGCTGGTGCTGGAGTCATCAACCGAAATTCCTACAAACTAATGAAAACAATTGTTAGCTTCCTGTGACAAGTTGCAATAGATAAATATGGACTAGAAATTTCAGTAATGGTTAGTAAACTACAAAGAAATACTTGCAAAGTTGAAATATTCTTCAGCTACTGTTTAGGAGGTGCTTTACCACTGAACTCTTTGTAAATAGCTGAACCAATTTGGAATAATTTTTGTGTGTATATTTCAACCTCATAGGTGGTTCTGCTGTTGCCGCATTTATAGGCAGGACAATATCTCAGGTCTGCCTATTTTATATGATATGCTATTAGCCCTGAGGAGGGATGGCTCTGGGTTAGCCAGGGTGCGAAGGATATGTTGCATGACAACCTCACCTTCGACCTAACTGCATGATTTCCAATCATTATTCATAGTATCATAAAAATGCTTTTGAGGTGTGTAGTGCCGCAATCTTATTAAATAAATGTAATAATAAAATTCTACTTTGGTTAACCAAGTCACAGATAAGTGAAGTCAAAAATTACCTTATAATTTTCCTTTGATTTTTCAGTTTTAAATAAATATTTGAGATAATTAGCTCTCTGATTTCTACTTTCTAATTGCACTAAATGCGCCCACTGATCTGGTCGCACATAATCAGGTGCGCACCGGCCGTCTTGGCGCATCACCTCTACTTCTAACATTAAAATCCTTAATTTTTTTTCAAGTTCGGCATCACCTTTACTTAACTCTTCGACAATTTGATCTGAAATAGCAGGTTCATCAAATCAAGTAAACGGTTTATTTGATACAGAATGTCTTGATGAAATTATTGTTGTATAGTTACCTGGGTCTTCCTCCTTTTTAGAGAAATTACATCGACATTGTTGAAAATTGTTTCTGTTTGCATTTAATAGTCTTTGAGACGGAAGCACTACATCACGACTTATTGATAAAAAAGATCGAACAAAGTTCATCATCTTCAGTTGCCCTTATTTTGTTTTGATAATTCTATTTATTATTTCGCACACTCTAACACGCCGAATCAAAGAGTATATAAGAATTAAGACAAAGCGCCGAATGATGATCCCTATGACGTTTCAACTGACAGTTGTATTAGTTATGCCACAGATAATATAATACTAAAGTACAGATACCTCATCCCATACAAAAAAATGAGGCCATCATAACTCGGGCAATTTTACGGGCTAAATTTAAATATTAATATTCGCTACTAGATGTCAACAATATAGCCCGAGGTTCAGCTTACGTTTTACAGTAGTAGCTGCTAGATGGTGGTGTACTATATTTTCAACGATAAGAAGTGTCATACATAAATGACAATACAAATAAACATAGGTAGGCACATTATTACTACTATTTATTTAAGAAGATTGACTGTGAGTGATGTTAGTATAGACCGCATCTCCAAACTCGAAATCGGGCTTTTTCCACAGCGGATCTTCGCAAGAAAAAAAGGGTAATACCCTCGGTTGCCAGATAAGAGGGTTCTTGAGTGTGTTGAGTACGAATTAGATGTCATTTTTGGAATCCATAATGGCCGCCACGGTGTTCTAGCTAAATTGCAATATGGGTATGGTTCATTAGGTTTTTGAGTATGCTGAGTGTCAATTTGATGTCATTTTTGGAATTCAAAATGGCCGCCGCGGTGACCTAGATAAATTGCAATATGGGTATGGTCTAATGAGTTTTCGAGTATGCTGAGTTTTGGTCTCCAATATGGCCGCCGCGCTGTAGGTAGAAAATTGCAATATGGGTATGGTTTAATAGGTTTTTGAGTATGCTGAGTGTGAATTTGATGTCATTTTTGGAATCCAATATGGCCGCCACGGTGTCCTAACTAAATTGCAATATGGGTATGGTCTAATGGGTTTTCGAGTATACTGAGTTCGAATTTGACGTCAGTTTTGGCCTTCAATATGGCCGCCGCGCTGTCGGTAGAAAATTGCAATATGGGTATGGTTTAATAGGTTTTCGAGCGTGCTGAGTGTGAATTTGGTGACATTTTTGGGATCCAATATAGCCGCCGCGGTGTCCTATATAAATTACAATATGGGTATGGTTTAATGAGTTTTCGAGTATGCTGAGTTCGAATTTGACTCCATTTTTGGCCTCCAATATGGCCGCCGCGCTGTAGGTAGAAAATTGCATGCACAGATAACATAATACTAAAGTACAGATACCCCATTCCATACAAAAAAATGAGACCATCATAACTCGGGCTATTTTGCGCATTATTATAACTAACGAAATATCCAGAGGTTCAGTCTAAATTTCGCAGTAATAGCTTCTAGATGGTGGTGTACTATATTTTGTCAAGAAGTATAAATAATTAATCTAATATTCTCGTGTCACAATGTTCGTTCCCATACTCCTGCGAAACGGCTCGACCGAAGTCTGAGAATCGGCTACTATTTATTTTTCATACCCCAGTCCGCGATAACGGACATCCACGCGGGCGGAGCTGCGGGCGACAGCTAGTAATAATATAAAATACCAAAGAGGTAAAATAATATAGATCGCATCTTCAAACTTGCAATCGGGTTACTACTTCACATTTCTTGTATGCTGAATATGAATTAGACGATAATCAAAGTCCAATTTATACAAAATTGCAATACGGGTATGGTCTAACTTATTTTTGAGTAGGTGTGCTGAGTACGAATTTGGTGTAATTTTGGTGGTTATGTTGAACTCGAACCGATTAAAAACACACACCTCATGCCAGAGTAGGTATATCCAGTCGAGTTCAACATACCTGTTATCACCGGCGGCTGGCGCGGCGGCACGGCGCGGTGGTCGGTGGACATGTCGGACTCGAACTCGAACCGACTAAGCCGTCGCGGATGCACCGCGTATATGTCGAGTACGACATAAGCATTCCCGCCTTACATAAGTACTTATGAACGACGTGGGACGTCGGCATACCTAGAATGGGACAAGAATATGTAAATATCGTATGTAGGTATCTATAAACACGAATAAATATGACTAGGTCCCTACTCTCGCCATTTTGTTCCGGCACGACGAACGACTCAAAACAAAATGCCTCAGCCCCTTGACTTTTACATGAGCTACTGCCGTTTGACCTACTATCCTCAAGAAGCAAAATCGCACTATAGTCGCATGCATTAATCAGTGGGTGGTACGAATAGCTCAAAATGACTCAGCCCCTTGACTTTTACATGAGTGACTGCCGTTTGACCTACTATCCTCAAGAAGCAAAATCGCACTATAGTCGCATGCATTAATCAGTGGGTGGTACGAATCGCTCAAAATGACTCAGCCCCTTGACTTTTACATGAGTGACTACCGTTTGACCTACTATCCCCAAGAAGAAAAATTGCGTCAGAGTCGCATGCATTAATCAATGGGTGTACGAATAGCTCAAAATGACTCAGCCCCTTGACTTTTACATGAGTGACTTCCGTTTGACCTACTATCCTCAAGAAGCAAAATCGCACTATAGTCGCATGCATTAATCAGTGGGTGGTACGAATAGCTCAAAATGACTCAGCCCCTTGACTTTTACATGAGTGACTGCCGTTTGACCTACTATCCTCAAGAAGAAAAATAGCGTCAGAGTCGCATGCATTAATCAATGAGTGTACGAAAAGGTCAAAATGACTCAGCCCCTTGACTTTTACATTAGCGACTGCCGTTTAACCTACTATCCTCAAGAAGCCAATTTGCACCAGAGCCGCATTCGTTAATCAGTGGGTGGTACGAATAGCACAAAATGACTCAGCCCCTTGACTTTTACATGAGCGACTGCCGTTTGACCTACTATCCTCAAGAAGCCAATTTGCACCAGAGCCGCATTCGTTAATCAGTGGGTGGTACGAATAGCACAAAATGACTCAGCCCCTTAACTTTTACATGAGCGACTGTCGTTTGACCTACTATCCTCAAGAAGAAAAATTGCGTCAGAGTCCCATGCATTAATCAAAGAGTGTACGAAAAGGTCAAAATGACTCAGCCCCTTGACTTTTACATGAGCGACTGCCGTTGACCTACTATCCTCAAGAAGCCAATTTGCACCAGAGCCGCATTCGTTAATCAGTGGGAGGTACGAATAAAGTCGTCTCATAGGAGCTCGTTATAGGTAGGTATATCATCCGCTCGCTTGGCTCGTCGCCGTGTGTCGTTGTATGAGCGGTAGGTACTACTACTGACTACCTTGATGTAGATACATTTTATTAAGTTCGCTTTATGTAGGTACTTAGGTATAAATGTTACCCTATTCCTGTTGAGTAATTGATCTGATATTAAATTTGATAGGTAGGTAGGTAAGCAAGAAGGCGTGTGTCTTTTCGGACGACAATATACCTGCCTGAGATGTCATACTTTCAATTAATAAAGCCGTTTAAATAAAAGGTATTAGGTAGATACCTACCTACCTTCTTGTTATTTTCACGGTCACCCATCCTTAAACCGACCTGGCTAATATCGCTTAAAACTTCAAATGTTAAGAACGGTCACCCAGGGTTGTGCAAAAGTAGAAAGAATACTAATTTGGATACGGAGTCTCAGTCGGGCGTCGGCCACCGGGTGCCTAAGCTCCAAAAACCGGTACTTACCGATTGAAAAAGTAATTTTAAGAGTTCTAACTCCAGAGGAAACTGGAAAAATGCCTGTGACAAAATTATATAAATTCATTATTTACACTACACCAACTCAGAAAGAACCCCAGTAGATAGGTAGTCTTTAAAAATGAGGCAGAAAGTAGGTACCTAGCGTTATTATTTCAGTAGAAATATGCGAAAAATATTCCAAATTTAAATAGTTTTTCAAATCCGTACTCAGCATGTTTAAAAGCCCTTGTTATTTCTAATAGGTAAGAAGCAGATACTACCTACCTATCTAGTACTACCTACCTAACCTAGTATTACCTACAGAACGCGCGCGCCCCAGGAGCGTTATTTTTCTTAATTTGTTTAAATTGCTTTAAATATTTCGGTTACCAAATTGACTGCTCCCCGCTTAATGGTAAGCTGGGGTGCAATCCATAAAATAATGACCGCCATTACAAAATGCTGTCCCTAGTTTGACAGTTTTGACACCCTCAGAAGGTATTATGCAAGTGCCTTCTAATTTCCCCTTATTTCTTGCCACCGTGGCCTGCTTCTGCTAGGATGACGGGCGGCTCCACCCGTCACCCTCAGGCCCGCGCTCATGGGGGGCGGAGGTCAGTTGGCGGAACAAAAATGTGCCCTAGAACACTGGAGAGAGTTATTATTTTTTAATTTTAAACAAATAATATTATTATGACTTATCCTTTTCGCGTGGGGGGTTAAAAATAAATAAGCATTCTAAACGTTTTATAGGATTGTTTAATTTTCATTGACAAAGTGACAACCCTAACACTCAAGTTGACGGCGGTGTATGTTCGGAACAAAGGGAGATACCTACGAAATTTCGTAGATTATAAAACAGCGGTTTTCTTCAACAATAAAGGTGGTACGTTAAAAAAATACAGAACAGAAGTAACTTTTTAATTGTTAGTTTTAATCATACTCCTAAAATAATTAAAAAAGAACCACATCAATTGTTAATTGCAGTAAATCTCGTTCGATATGTTTTTTGTTTGAGTAACAGCCGTGAAATATAGAGAATTGAATAACACGCCATCTATTGTGTGTAACCTAGTGCACAGTATCGGTAGTATCATTATAGTACCGATAAAATACGCGAAGGGCGCTGCATAATTATAACAAATTGTCGAAATTAGGTTTAAAAGTTCATTATTTTATGTTTATGAGGAACAAATATTAAAGTTTTATGAAAAAATAATATTTATAGGATTCAATTCTTGTTCATTTAGAATTTTATGTTAAATTGATACACATAACGCCATCTAGAATATTTTATAAGTCACTAATAAAATTTGTTCGTAGTGGAGACCCAGTGTCTGAGGTATAAGCTATATTAGTGTGAAGTTTCATTAAAATTCATTCAGTAGTTTTTACGTGAAAGAGTAACAAACATCCATCCGTCCATCCATCCATCCATCCATCCATACTTTCAAACTATCGCGTTTATAATATTAGTAGGATAAGATCTTGCTTCTTCCCAAGTTTCATGATTCTAGTTCAAAAATTTAAACGCGATCACAGCGATCACAGACTTATCCGCGACTCTCTAAATATCATCATTAAAAACTGAAAGATTCCGAATGATACAGTCCGAACTGTCTGTCTCATCTGGAACTTCAAAATCACACACAGTGGTCAACACATTACAGGAAGTGTCTCGAAAGTTGTTTCCTGGAAATCGCAAACAGCAAGAGTCCAAGCTCTCTCCGCTTGTCCTCTTGTCCAAACTCTCGAACTTATGAGAAAGACGCGTGAACAACCATCCACACAATCGCCTTCGTCAGATGAGAGAGCCTTCAAAAAAACAAATTAAAAAGCTGATACGACGCAACATCCGACGCTACAACACTCGCTTGAGCAAATTGAAGGTCGAAAGTGTTCGAGGCCCCATTTGCGGATGGCAGAATGATTGCCTCAAAGTTCGAGGTTCTTGAAGAGATCGAGAAATTCTATGGACAGCTATATGCATCACAGATAAATAAACCGACGCACTATGAGACCAACCGGTATTTTTCATCGCAAAAATCGATAACTCTGTTGTTTTGTGATGTTTCTCCGTGAAATTGTTTTCACGTATTAATGAATATCTAGGCAATAAAAGAAATTAAACATCATCATTTTAAAAATTAAATCTTTTTCGTAAAACATGACAAAGATAAAGTTATACGAAATTACATACAAAAAATTATCCATACTAATATTATAAATGCGAAAGGAACTCTGTCTGTCTGTCTGTCTGTCTGTATGTTACGCTTTCACGCCTAAACCACTGAACCAATCTTCATGAAATTTGGTACAGAGGTGTATTAGTGCTTGAGAACGGACATAGACTACTTTTTACAGCGAAAAGGTGGGTTAAAGGGGGGTAAATAGAGGATGAAAATTTGTATTAAAGTTTGTCATTTTTGAAGATATCTTGCTGAAATTTGGTACAGGGATGACTTAGGGCTTGGGAACGAACAAAGGCTACCTTTTATAGCGAAAAACGGGGTTGTAGGGGGGGGGGGAGATAGGGGATGAAAGTTTGTCCGTTTTGAAGATATCCTGATGAAATTTGGTAAAGGGATGGATTAGAGCTTGGCAATGGACACATGCTTACTTTTATCGCTAAAAGAGGGGTAGAAGGGGGGAGTAGGGCCATGCGATGAAAGTTTATATAAAAGTTTGTCATTTTTGAAGATATCCTGATGAAATTTGGAACAGAGATAGATTAAAGCTTGGGAACGAACATACGTTTTGTCGCGAAAAAGAGCGCTTAAGGGGGGCGAAAAAAAGGGATTAAAGTTTGGATTTTTCGAAGATATCCTGATGTAATTTGGTATAGAGATAGATTAGAGCTTGAAAACGGACATAGGCTTCCTTTTAAAAGGGATAGAAGAGGGGGAGGGCGAGTAGGGCTAGAGGATGAAAGTTTGTCATTTTTGACGATATCCTGATGAAGTTTGGCACAGACACAGATTAGAACTTGGAAACGGATATGGCTACTATGGGTATTAGGAGATGAAAGTTTGTTATTTTTAAATATCCTAAAATTTGAGTATAAATTTGTGTATGTGTAATCACTTTACTCATCATCATCCACATCTTCCACTCATTATTATCATCAGTCTTCAAAGATTATAATAATACCTACCAAAATAAGATTTTACTTTTTTATGTGATGTAAATATATCGCGACACGCCTGCATCAACGACTTTATCCCTCGTACTCTTGTCACCGTTAGCGTGCCAGCCAATCAGCCATTCGTAAACCTAATAGGCAAGTGCGTGACAATAGCAAGAGGCGAGGTATGTCTTTGCTACCTTCGAAGATGGATTGGTCTTTGGTGTGGAACGCAACGTGCGTCGACACCCGTGCGCCTTCACATCTTCCAGGTGATTATGTTTTTGTTTGAGCCGTTTTCTTTACAAAGAATTAGCAAAGCGGCTGATCGACGCCACGCGTGATCAGAAGGCTAGTTGGCTAGGTATCTTGCAAAGAGGGTTAGCATTAAAATAAGAAAGTTTCTAGTTTCAAATTTCATTCCGTAGTTTGTTAGCTTAATTTATCAAATTTGACTTAAATGTCCTAGTTTTTTTTTGTGTTATGGCGAAATGTCCTAGTTACTACATCATAAATTAAAGAAAAAACGATTGACGTTTGATGTTCATGTTCTAACCTCAACCTCATTTTCATGAAATAAATAACGAGGTTTCATAAAACCGTAAGCAAGGTGCTGTAACAAAGATTTGCATTTGTTTTCGTGATTGTTGTTGACGAGCCTTATTTACTTACATAATGGCCATTTCGGCTGTATTTCGCCGTACGTTAGTCAACGGCACGTTGTATTCAGCCGCTGCGTTACGATTTGCTTCAACTCAAGCCGAGTCAAAGGTATTCTTCGATGTCACTGCGGATGGAGAGCCCCTAGGGCGTATAGTAATAAAGCTTGAAAATGATTTAGTACCAAAGACGACAGAGAACTTTAGAGCCCTATGTACTGGAGAGAAGGGGTTCGGATATAAAGGATCGTCATTCCACAGGATCATTCCCAACTTCATGTGTCAAGGAGGGGACTTTACTAATCACAATGGCACTGGTGGAAAGTCCATTTATGGTAAAACTTTCCAAGACGAGAACTTCAAGTTGAAGCATACTGCTCCTGGGATTTTGTCAATGGCTAATGCTGGTCCCAATACTAACGGGTCCCAGTTCTTCATTACAACTGTTGCCACGCCCTGGTTAGATAAGAAACACGTCGTATTTGGGGCTGTGGTGGAAGGTATGGATGTGGTAGGTAAAATGGAAGCTCTTGGATCTAAAAGTGGAAAGCCTTTAAAAAAGGTGTTAATATCTGACTGTGGTGAGTTGGATTAATTCCTTCAAATTGGTTGTAAATTGTAATGTGTATTTTTAGTTTAGTTGTGTAAAGTGTTGTTAATATAGTAGATAATGTAATTATGTAACTTGTCTCATTTTGAACCTTCATATTATTTAGCTGTAATTTGCACTATATTTGTCTTGTCTATACACTTAAATTATATAGGTACTTGGTAAGTATACTCATAAGTGTATAGTCTACATCAGTATTATATTCCAATATTAAATCACTATTTTTACTCTTTTACTGTTTAGTATAGCTGCTAGTTAATCAAGGGTCGCTTCATGGAATGCACTCTTATGGTCAAACAGGCCACACTATTCAAAAAGAAATACTGAAAATGTTTTCATGTCTGATCTATCTAGTATTTATTTTCATATCTCACCTTTTAGTCCCCTATGATTTTTATGTCTATTTAATTGCACAAAAATTAGTTAATGGTCAAATAGGCCAATTTCATTTTATTTCCAAATTAGTATATATTTAAAAAATATTTTTATTAGATATGTACAGCATAGGCATATAATAAAATCTATAACTAATTAACTTCATCATTTGCTAGTTAAAATCAAAGAATAATATTTAGATTTGACTATCTGATAAGCAGGTAGCCAGTATAGTGTACTCCTTGATAGAAATCAATACTCCTCCCATAATCCAACTTTATTATCAAATGCTTTTAATTGGATTTTAGTTTGATTTGAGGTATATACAGGAAGTCTCACTGTATACCTTGAAGATTGCTGTTTAGTTTTGATGTTCTAATAGTTCTATATAGTCCGTTTTTTAAATTCAGATAGTAAATTGACAACTGCAAATGTCTAATTGTGAAATAATTATACCAGCTTTTAGTGCTTAGTGACATGCTCGAAACTATCGACAATGTTTGTGGCCTAGATAGAAGTGATTTTGCTTTATTAAATTTAAAAAAAAAGTTAAACTAAAAAATTTTTTAGTTTCGTACACTATCCATAATAAGCTAACTATAAAATAACCTACAAAAATCTGTACTAAATTTAATTTATTAACAACTTTCGATATCGACACATGACTATTTTTTAATTGCAATAAACCAGCAACACAGGTAATATCATTTTATGATCTGAAATTAAAAAACAGACTATAGTCAGTATGTATAATATTATACTGTTTAAAAAAAAATACAATTTCGAAAATATTTGTAGGTGACTTCTATGAACAAGTTACCAAGGATACAGTTGCACTTTGAAGAATTAAAACTGATCTTACTTATTGGATATTAAATGTGTGACAATGTAATTTGCAACAAATTTTAGGTGGATTTGATTCAGGATTGACATGAAATAAAAGAAATTCTAAAATAAGTATGCAATTTTATTAATCACTAAATGCAACAAATTAGTTTAAAAGTTGCTATTATCAAACTTGTCTGGGTGATTGACATAACAACTTACTTGAATACATCTAAGTCAGTATCAATATCAAGTCTTATTATCTATTGTAGTTATAAGGCATTTTTCGATAAAACACTCTCTTTCATATCAAACTATTAACCTTTCTTATCATATATATGTGACAAAAATTTACACAGACACATTCCTGTCTTTAATTATATCTGATAATATAACTTGCTTTAAAATATAAATGTTCATTTTATTTAAAAATGACATTTTTCATAATTGAGTTCTTAACCAGCAGCCCAAGAATTGACAATTTTTTACACCTCAAAAATAGTGCCTTTCTCTAATTAAAGTTTTTTTTAAGATTGATTGAATATTCATTTACGAGAATCACCTTCATTATAACCTGAATAATGCAGTTGTTAATGTTAACATTTTAAACTAAATTATATAAGTTAAATATGGGTATTGTCCAAAATATACAATTATAAAAATTAAAAAACGAGTTAAGGATTATAAGAATTTTAGTAGAAAAGAAATTGGACTATTAGTAGTATGCCCCAATAGAACCATTACATAATTGACCTAATAACAATTAACTTTGTAATAAAGGATTGAAGGCAGTAAAACTAACAAAAATAAATAATTAAAAACATTAAATTATTCTATAGTAATTATTGTGTTCTCAACTATACACTTACATCCCATCGCAAAGGCATCCATTTCATACCATTTGAGATCGTATTTTTTTAATTTACACCAGACCTCTACAGCAATATTGGTGAATCGTGCGTGCTAGTATCCTAAAAAAATCTAGTTACAATAATAGTCAGAGGAATGTTCTTAGAAACAAGGAAATAGCAGCAAGTATGGCCAATAAACAAATAGAACTGCAAATATGAGAGGTGCCTTGAATGAGTGCTGTTTTAGAAGTGACCATTCTGGTTAATTAAGTTATCCCCACAATTTTAATGTTACTAATTAAGAATTGACAATCTTTATCGAAATTAGCACTGCTTGATCAAAATTTCATGTATATTTATGACGACTGTGATAAAACACATAGTTTTGCCCTAGTTTTATACCAATTTTCAACCATTTAAGTACAAGGGATGATATTTTTAAAGAGTTTTACAGGTGGTCTCTGAATTTGTCTAATTAAACTAATAAATATTGCAAAATTTAATTTAACTAATTATGATGTAATTAATTCTAAAAAATAGGAGTGACGCGAGTATTTTAATGTTAAAACAACAGTCAGTTATCACACTAATCGATTCATATCGAACATAAATTGACCGTCGCGGCCGGCGGCCACGTAAATTACACACGGGAACGCCGCACATTGAGGCGATCGTACCCAAAACCCAAATTTGAAATGAAGGTAGTTTGCTGTGATGTTTATTTTGTATGTAGGGTAGGGTAGGTATTCTCACATCTGTTAGTGATATTTAGATTCATGAGAAGTTAGTCGTAATAATGTTTTAATATAAATAAAATAATTACAATATTACAAAATATTGATTGCGCGCAATCAATCACAGAGATGCTCCAAAACTATTAACAAAGTTCACTTTAAGTACGTCCATCTGGCACATGACTAACTTCTCATTAATCTAAATATCACCAACAGAAGCAAGAATACCTACCCTACATACAAAATAAAAATCACAGCAAACTACCTTCATTTAAAATTTGGGTTTTGGGAACGAGCGCCATACACGACGCCCCAATGTGCGGCGGCGGGCCGCGCTACATATGTTTCATAATTGAATGAAAGCATCAACACTACAATTAGGATATGATCGGAAATCACTCAACATTTTTTCGCTAGTCACTAGGTAAAGTAAGTCTAGTTCACTGGCTTCAGACGGCGGGGTCCGGGGCGCGGACCGCCAGCTGGTCCACGCTGCGGCCCTTGTGCACGGGCCCGGGCGGCGCCAGCTCGGGCTCCAGCGTGAGGTGGTGCGACGACGTGCGCTTGTGGCGCGGCGGCGCGCACTCGCGCGAGCCCGTGCGGCGGTGGCGCAGCGCGCCGCCCTCGAGCAGGCGCTTGCTCTCGTCGTCGGCGCAGCGCGCCAGCGGCAGCACCGTCAGGTCCAGGCTCTCCATGCTCTTCAGCGCCAGCTGCTTGAGCTGCTCCAGGCTGAGGTCGCGGCTGTCGGAGCGCGAGTGCACGCGGAAGTCCCTGGAGCCGGAGCGCGAGTGCGCCGCCATGTCGCGGGACGCGGAGCGGGGGAAGTCGCGGCGCGACTCTCGCGACTCGCGCGAGTCGCTGCGCACGGGCCGCGCGCGCTCCGGCTCCTCGAACGAGTGCTGTCTCGCTCGAGGCTCTAGTTGAATAGTCTTGGAATCATTGCGAAGGTGTCGTGATGCGACAAGGACGCGGGAGTTTTTGGTCGCAGGCCGGGTCTGAGAGTCCTGGGAGTACTGGGACTCTGTTCGCTGCAGGTTGGATCGGTGCGGGTCCTGAGTTATATCCGTAGTGACGGCCGTGGGCTCCATGGGCGTCGTAGTTGCCGAGCTCACTCCGGACATGATCCGTGAACGGAAGCCGCTTGCGTTGTCTGCAGAAGGAAGCTCCTCGAACACTGTAATTGAAAAGTTGAAAATACATTATGTCAAGAGCAGCAATTTTACCATCTGAAAGTACATTTAAGTGAAAATAACGATTAATTAATCGGTTAATATTACATTTATCCAAACTGATGATAGATCCAGCGATGTCCTTTTGCGGATCGAGCGGCGGCGACGTCTCTAGATGCCTACGGCGCCGGACGAGCCACCAGTCCGCCAGGAATATGCCCAGCGCCACTATCTTTATACCTCCGCATAGACCGACGTATCTGGCAAAAAGAATATTTTACGTAATGTAAATATTTATGAAAACTATAATAAAGCATATGTAAAGCGATAGACTACTGCAACTGCAGGCACACTCAGTAAGAACGTTTCGAACGACCGAACAGACTCGACAGCTGAATGTCAAGTCCGTTCGATCGTTCGAATCGTTCTGACAGCATGTGTCTGCTGTGCGTTATTTGGTGTCAGAAATGTAAAAGTTCCATGACAAAACAATCATACGTTTGTTTATCTAGAACCAACCTGAATCTAAACTGTTCAATATCGTAAAGCAGACATCTGCCTCCCTTCTCGCCGCTGCAGGACTGTTTCCAGAGGAGGCAGGTGGAGTCGATGAGGTTGCCGAACACGATGGGCGCCGGGATGTAGCCGAACAAGCGGAATATTACGAACTGCATGCCGAGCGCGAACGAGCGTTCCTCCTCACTCACCGACCTGGAAATGTCAAGTGTACGTTGACCACTGACTCAATGGAAAATGACGACTTTCTTGATTTCAGTTTGTTACTGAACTCAAATATTTTTTTTCAAAGCATAAGCAAATTTTTTGTAGTTAACTGGTGGATGGACTCGGAAGTTGTCTTTTTCCGGATCCGACGCAAGAAATCCCAGAAGCACCAGTGCCTGGTCTGCTGTAAGCTGTAAGCCTGCGTCAGCTGTTATAAGAGGCCGCCGTGTGGCCTCTCTAGCCACTCCCCATCGCCGCTACTACGGTGTGCCCTACATTTCACCGCTTGGCTATACTCCTGCAGTGCCCTATACAGTCGCGTCCTCACCTCAGCACAATCATGAGCAGCGGCATCTGCGTGACGGCGACCACGAAGGTCATGAAGAACAGTAGCACGAGGAAGGGGTAGATGGTGGTGCAGGGCGGGATGCAGGCGCCGGCCGTGGCCACCGGCACCACCGTCACCTCGCTGTACTCGCGCGCGCCGGCGCCGCCCGCGCCGCGGAGTGCCGCTACCGACGCGCCGCTCACGACGGCTGACGCCATGCTCTCGCGACTGTTCTCGTGCACGCCTGTTCACACAAATATTGCTGTCAGTCACTCGTCCAGTCGCTTTACTTTAGACCGAGCGCAAGCGGCCAGCGCTCACGGCGGTATCTCAGTCGCTCTACACGCGCTTACACATTCCGCCGTTTGTGCGGAGAGACTTATAAGTACCTCCTTATAAGTCTCTTATAAGGTGGTACTTATAAGTCCTCCTATGTGAGATATGAAGTAGTATAGGAATGTCCCTACCGAAAAAAGTATAATACATACAGGCGCAGTTGGTGAAGTTGGAGCTGGACGAGAAGGCGGCGCAGCCGGCGTGGCAGGGCGAGAAGTACGTGAGGCCGTTGTTGCCGCACACCGGCTCCATGTCCGTCTCCGTGCACAGGCAGTTGAAGTTGCACGCCGCCGTCAGGTTCACTTTGAACGGCTCCAGGTTGCTGCAGGATATATGTTTTACATGGTACTGTCGAAAGTTATGAAATATGTAACTAAATATTAGGTCCTTACGTATGAAATTAGCGTTTTGTCGTACTGATCAATTTGATCTGAAATATCTCTTCTTTGGTTAAGAATTCCAAATTCAAATTAATGAATTCATTTAGCTGGTTTTTTTTTCTTTGGAATACAGTCATTCATTTGTTATTTTCCTCATTATTTTTTCTTTGGCGTCGCTTATTGCCGCGCAATGGAAAACATGAAATATCGGTATATTTACGAGTACGAGTTCTACCGTGGCACCAGTGCTGCAGAAACAGCTCGAAGAATTAATGATGTGTACGGCGCTGGTGTCGCTAAAGACAGCACGGTACGTTTTTGGTTTCAAGGTTTTCGTTGGAAATTTCGACCTTAAGAACCAACCCCGTGGACGGCCGGAGATCAAAGTGAAAAACGAAGAATTAAAGGCTATTGTGGAAGCGGATCCATCACAAAGCACTACAGAGATAGCAGCAGGCTTCGAGGTAAGTGACAAAACTGTATTAATCCACTTGAAGCAAATCGGGAAAGTAAAACTAAACTAAACTCGAATGATGGGTACCTCATGAATTGAGTGAATCGAACTTGCAAACATGGGTCGCCTGCTGTGTCACTTTGCTCAACCGACACAATAATGAAGGGATTTTAAATTGAATCATTACTTGTGATGAAAAGTGGATATTGATAACCGAAAGCGCTCATCGCAATGGCTGAACCCTGGAGACTCAGCCAAATCCTGCCCTAAACGAAAATTGACTCAGAAAAAGTTACTTGTAAGTGTTTGGTGGACTAGCGCCGGTGTCGTTCACTAAAGCTTTCTTAAATCTGGCCAAACGATTACGGCAGATATCTATTGTCAGCAACTGCAAACCATGAAGGAAGAACTAGCTGTTAAACAACCGAGATTGGTCAATCGCTCTAGGCCACTGCTGCTTTACGACAACGCAAGACCACACACTGCACAACAAACAACCACTAAGTTAGCTGAGCTACAATTGGAATATCTGCGACATCCACCGTACTCCCCGGACCTTGCTCCAACAGATTACCATTTCTTCCGGAATTTGGACAACTTCTTACAAGGAAAAATATTCCACTCCGATGCAGCAGTCCAAACCGCCTTCAAAGAGTTTATTGATTCTCGCCCCCATGGTTTTTATAGTAAAGGGATCAATGAACTACCCATAAGATGGCAAAAATGCATAGATAACAACGGTGCATACTTTGATTAATTAAATATATTTTTCAAAAAAAAATCGACTTTATTCCTCCCGTACAAAACGCCAATTTCATACATAAGGACCTAATATTATATTAGGTAATTGTAACGTTGCCGCGTGACGATATCACTGCGAGAGAAGGACAACTCGTAATAAAACCCTGTATCAACCAACCTATCTGGCCAGCGTGGAAACAGTATGCCACAACCTTACAATATTGGGAGAGGCCTATGTCCAGCATTAGACTGCGATAGGCTAATTGAGGTCAAAACAAACTTACATTAATAAAAGGACTAAAATTGACTTCTATCTACAAACCTGTTATTGGTATAAGGTATAGTAGTGCCAGCCATCTTGATATTGTCGCATCCGAGGAAGAAGAGCAGTGCGTAGCAGGACAGGCAAACCATGTTCGATATGAGCACGAATTGCACCGCGCCCTTAGGCCGCAGCTCCAGTCGCTTGAGAAGGCACCCACCCATGAAGATGCCGATGCAGGCTCCCGGAATCGCAATGGATCCTATTGTTGAGAAAATTTACAGTATTTATATATTTAAAATAGAAATGCCAGCACATGTAGTAGTAAAACAGCATTTTCATTAAGAAAACTGAATGACAATTAAATAAATATTGGTGAAAGAGATATAAAGGAAGAAAATAATTTATTCAAGACTAGGTACTGCAAATGAAATTTCATATTAGTACTTTTGACGCTGACTTTAAATAGAATTTTGTCATGTGTAGACACCACCCCCACGGGTACTAACTTTAGCGGAGCTAGCGGTAAGGTGACTATTTCGGAATCGGATCGACTAAAATCGATCAATGCTAATGGATGATTCCATTTACCTACCTATCAAATTATTTCTTATATTGAATGTTTGTCAAAAATATTATAAGTGAAGAGATAAAAAAGTAAGAAAGACTTAATTTCTTCGTTTCCAGCACCTCGTTAACAACAGCGTTAGTCGACATGGTGAGTTAGTATTCTCACAACTGGTTTAACTCCAGATAGCCGTCGCCTTGCCTCTTTAAGTTGTAGTGATTAGATAGTAGTACATAAGTTAGAAAAAGATACAATACTAAAATTAATTGGATCTAGTATAGTTCATCTAAACACACCGAAAACATTATACCTATCTATTATTATTGACAACGGAAGTATCAAAATGTGCTTTGTGCCGTGTTACAATACTTACAATTAGAGTCTATTTGCTAACTAGGTTAGCACAACCCGCGCATATCGATGACGTCACGCAAACGTTGATACTGCGAAGATGCTTATAACATCCGTCCATCAAAAGTTAACGAAATTTGACCCTTTGATATTATGTTCAATCTGCGTAGCTAGTTTATCTCTACACACGTGATTGCAAAATTATACGCAACGTTTTAAACGCTAACCAATTAAGACGTGCATCGAACTAAAACGATGTAAATTTGAAAGACTTCAGTTTTCCCAAAACATAAAAGTTTTCGTATAATAAGAACAGTTAACGAAAAAGGTTTGTAAATATTTTAGTGACAAAAATCTATTAGTGTTACCTGTACCACAGATGATATAATTGCACAATCAGGAACAAAAATGGTTACCCTCGTAACTTCCAAAAGCAGGCAACTTTTGTTTGCAGGAGTTGTAACTAAATGGCGACATTGTTTTGGCAAACTATTCTATTTTTTACTTTTAAAAATTAACTTATTAAAAATAAAACATAACCACACATATTATTGAATATGACTGAATAAAACTATAAATATTCTAATCTACATTGATTCTGCCAGATTCTACATTAATTGTAAAAGTTACAGACTTATTAATGCACTATTGTCACGAAATCTTTATTTATTACATTACCAACGAGAACTTACATCATCATGTATTTAAGTTATGAAATAATTTAAGTGATTCTAAATAGGGAAATAAGCGTTTTAACTTTTTTATTTTTTCAAATGAGTCTACTAGTACCATCTATTGATTTTTGAGCATTACATAAGATATTTTCTTGGATTCGGTACCCCATGGCTGTACCTACCCAAACAGATTCGAGAAAAAAAGATAAATATAACAATTTCGTTAAAATATTCCACTCGATTAAAATGTTCCCTGATATTTACCGATACCTTTTTTAGTTATAAAGAAGAAATTTAATAATTACCAGTGAACATGCTGGCCTCACTCTTGCTAAGACTGAACTGTGTCTCCAAGTACTTGGGCAGAAACACCACGAAGCCTGACACGATCATAAGTTCCATGCATGCACCCAGGCACGTCACTACGTACACGGGGTTCTTTAGTAAGCGCCACATCGACACCGGAATATCTGCAATTTATCAAAATCAGCTTAGTGGTTACGGATATTGGATAGCCAGACATTGTGACCCTATTACTTAATTGTAAAATAAGGAGACAACACCATAATTTGTCCTTAGAACATAAAGGTGTGGCTACAGTTCATTTTTTCGCAACATTTTCTCTAATAAGTTGTAGTTGCACCTTTATGAGACAACTTTGGAGATGGCTACCATTAACTATATAGTTTGGGAGCGGCAATAGGCGAATTGATTGAACCATAGATTAATGTATGTCTAACTTTTATAAAATTATCTTTTGATTCTAAAGTAAAGTCGTCCCAACTACAAAAATAATTTACCTTTGATATCTTTTCCGTATCCAGTATCTTTTATTTCAGCCTGTGGCTTTGGCGGTGGTTTAGATGTGGAAGAGCCACTGGCGGCCGCGGCCTTTTCCACGAGTCTGATCTTTTCCTTCTCACGGACTAAAACTTTCGGGAACGAGAAGAATGGAATAGCGACCAAGATTAGTAGAAAACCACACAGTAGGAAACCACCCCACCACATACCTACCCAACGAGTGTCGCGAGGACCTGGAATAAAAACAAAACATTTAAGAATGATTTCACTGTAATACCAGTGTATATTTAACGTTTCCCTAACACCCGGTATGATATATACGAGTATGTTGTCTGTAAAATTGATACGTTCATAAACATACATACAAACATAAACAATTTAACATATCACTATATTATATTTAAATGTTATATGAAATGAAAGTTGCTTATGTCTTTACGCCATAAACAGATGGTAAAAAGTGCTTGGTATGTTTTTCTTTTTTATTGAAATACATTAATTATGAACGTATTCAATATTCATTCAGTAAGTGAAACTAATGATTTATGATCATAGCGTCGTGCACCGGCTTGACGTACGTATAGTAGTTTTTATTATTTAGGTACAGATGAGTTTGGTTGGTTAATAACATCTTGGCGTGTCACCTCTACTTTATAAAGAAAGGGCATCAGAATATTGATGAGCGTATCAGACGTATATCGTTATAATGACTCACCTATCAATATGTTAGCACTGGAGAAGGAGTCCATGTGGAAAGACAGCAAGTAGGCACCAAGGAGAAAACCTAGTACCGGACCAAAAGCTGCCATACTGTACATACAACCTGTAACAACAAAAAACTGATAAGTCACTTATTGACATATCTGCAAACGCATTGCAATCTGGTAACCGTGTCGTTTCTGATTTAACAAATCTGACCAGAAAACATCTTAAAAAGTTAAATTATTGACGAAATTGGGTAATATTAATTTATATGATAATAAAAAGAATAGGTATGGTAGAAGCAAAATGATGATAGTACGGTATTCGATGATTTCAAATTAATATATTTGGAACAATTAACAGTTTTAAACAGTACAATGCAACGGTGATATCCGCAATAGTAAAAACTGTGACACAGGTAACAACGCCCTCTCCAGAATAACAATAGCATTCCAAAAAATTTATGAAATAGGCGATTGACACACTTCCCCGCGCTCCGCAACTCGTAGGGTACACCCTAATCGGCTTTCTTAACATGGTTTTGAGGTCAACCTTTTGGGCTATTTCCAATGCCAGCATCTGCGTTTTAACGGTTCCTCTCCAGGTTGTAATGCACTAGGATAGGACAGGCTGAACGAGAGATAATAGACAGATTTTAGGGAATCCAGATTAACAACGTTTCTGAAATTCTTAAACATCTAAATTAGTTTTCGAGTGCGAGAAGTAAAGGTTTCTATTTGCTGCCTCTAGCTCAGAGAATTATCCATCATCACACCAAAGTATTTAAATACACGATGTTGCCTCCAAAGTAGGTGCAAGCACAGTGATTTACCAGCCCTGTGTTATGACACACATCTGACCGACATCTGAGGTCGGACAGGTGTGAGCGCGAAGAAAGAAAGAAATAGAAGGCTGAGAAACTAAGTTGTTACAAAAAATAAAGTAAACGGTTTTTTTTTAAATACATGTCGGAGTGCGAGTTCTGCGTTAGATTTAGCTTCCAACCAGTTACGACCATCAACCAGAATAGCAGTGTCATTCGCATAGGTGATAATTTTGCGGTTGGGAAGGGACATCTTGCACAAATCGTTCATGTAGTGTAGATCAAGAACAGGGTAGGTCCGAGTACACTACCCTGAGGAATACCATAATTAACAGGAGTTTTTGTACTGGCAACTGTTGCGGTGACTCTTGGAAATTTAAACATGTTCTTACACTTTTATATTATCTGTGGTATATCTATTGGGAAAATTATTTACTAAAATAAATATTAATTTAGTAATACTGTGTTTTTTGCTTGAAACGTATCACGAGATAATTTAGATAATATGATTAATTAAAACTACGTTTTAGCATAAAAAAAGTACATGAAACAAATTATACAGCGTGTTTTCATTTCACGGTGGCGTATGAAATAGCAGATAAGTGCGCACCCGGTCCGGCGGTATTGCGGCCCCAAAGTAGGTCACTCTTGTTTTGTACCTACCGCGGCAAATGGCACTGATTCGCGGTTAGTATCAATGATTTGTTCAAATCAGTCTGCGTGTCGAGATATTATTTGCGAGTGCACACTAAATAAATACTCCAAGTTTAACGTATCGTGATATTCGTAAAACATGCTGTATAAAAGCAATACCAAAACTTTTTCAGACACAAGTGGCTCTCGAATCCAGGTCGCGTTCACAGGACTCTTGACGCAAGTGCCTTATTAAAACCCCTCCCTTCAATGAGGCTACAGTCAAGTGGACGCGGACATCAGTAGATAAAATTTCTACGGTGCTAAAATAACTTTACTCGATAACGTAACATTTAATTTGTAAATGTTATATTACAGTTGTACACATATAGGGACGAGGGTATTACCTATCCATGTGACTTTATTAACATACGACCATCGAAAGAAAGAAATAGCGTAATATGCCGACCAGGGACAACTATCTACGAACTACACAGAAGTCGTCCCATCTAGGAACCGAAGTCGCAAGGCTCGAAGTCGCTGTTAGTGACATTGCTCAGGAGTACTCGTATCTAAATGAGTAAGTGGTAAGCTGATATGACTGGGTTGTTAGTTGCTATCAGTTCTCGGTATCATTTTAATAATTTACTTTACTAGCAACCTACCCCGGATTCGCACGGGAGGAACTTAGAGGCGTATCATTAGGGTTCCGTAGCCAAATGGCAAAAAACGGAACCCTTAGGTATGGATTCGTCATGTCTGTCTATCTGTCTGTCTGTACATCCGTATGTCATAGTCACTTTTTTCTGAAGCTATAAGAACTATGCTGTTGAAAAGTGATGAAAGAGACTAAGTTGTTTAAGTCCTTTAAAATATGACTTATAAAACTTGTTCAGACTAAAAAGACTATCTTTAGAATAATAAGACTAGCTTGAAGACTTAAAAAGCTTAAAAGACTAATACAACTAAAACGACTCAGTCCTTTAAGAAAATGCTTACACCTTAGTTGGTTAACAGTATGTTATACAGCTAGACTTTGAAGTCAGTGTCCCCATGATAATTATCCAGCACTAAATATGAAAGAGAAGGTACCTATATTACATGAACGGTGTGTTAGAATGAAATAAGGTATATATTTCACGTACTTAAATACAAGTACTTTGGGCGATGTCCATATATTATATATACTAGGTGCAGTCTGTTAAAAAAGCACGTAAGTATATGGACTCCGTGCTGTATAGAGGTCAACTGTTTTCGTAAAAAAAACACACGCACATTTTATGCTTGAATCAAAAATGATTACTATCAGCTTATAATATGGCTATATTTATTTACTCCTGATTAGACTTCTAAATTGATAGAATGGTACAAAAGATTTTAGCTGAGAGTGTTAAGCTAGTGCACAGTTTAGTAGTTACTGCAATGGGGATTAGTATTTTTGATAATTCTTAAAAGATGGAGTTATTTTAAGTCTTTTTTATAACTTATCACTTATACACGACTCCGTAGACGAGTCTTTTTAGCTCAAACTTAAAAGCCTTAAAAGACTTACAAGCCTTATAAGACTAACAAGCCTTATAAGCCTCAAAGCACTAGACACTGTGCTTAATCTACGCAAGGCTTAGTCGAGAACTAGAAAGACTTATGAGACTAAAAACCAAGGGTTTAAAGGACTAAATCAGTCTTTAGCTGTCAAAATGTAGTCTAGTCGCTTCTTACAATACTAAAACGACTGAGTCTCTTTCATCATGAAACTTAGTAAGTAGATGTATTCTGCGAACCGCATTCAGATTTTCACACAAATATATAAAAACAATAAATTTTGAGGTTCCTCATATAAGTATGGGAGTTTCAGTTTTAAGGAACTGAAACTCAAAAATCTTCAAAAATGACATTAAGGTTTCTAATGTAATTTTTTTCTAAACTGAATAGTTTGCGCGAGAGACACTTCCAAAGTGGTAAAACGTGTCCCCGACTGAAACTTCTAAAATAAGAGAATGATAAAACTAAAAAAAATATATGACCATGCAAACTTCCACCGAAAATTGGTTTGAACGTGATTTAGTAAGTAGTTTTTTTAATACGTCATAAATCGTAAACCGCAATTTACGTTTCATTCAATCAACTCAAATATAAAAGTTACAACGATGTACAACAACTTTTATATTAAATTACTTGCTGCTACGGTACCCTTCATGGGCGAGTCCGACTCGCACTTGGCCGCTTTTTTTCAGATATCTTCAACAATCATTGTGATATTTCAGCTTAAAAAAGTTAATAAATTGTACACTTTCGTCAATATACGAAATGATGAATCCTCCTCATGAATCATGCCATTTATTGGCGAAAACCATCGTATGAAAATCCGTTAAGTACCCACCTAAGTAGATAGTGTGTACATCGCATTCATACATACATTCTTTTTATACGTACTTGCTACGGAAAAACATAATGAGAATGGATTCTTCTGGACTGATATCGAATTTGCAAAATTTTAAGTGCCCAAAATGTCGAATTCCTAATACGTTGAATCTCAAAATGATGAATTCGTAAAAAGTTGATTTTTCTGGAACCACAATGTTGTATTACTGGTACTACAGTATCAATATATTACTTGGGTTTAGTCTATAGGTACTAGCCGACCCAGCGAACTTCGTACCGCCAATATTTTTCCGCCCGCGTGGCGTCAGATCCCGCTCCTGCTGCACCCTCTACTATATTAATCATGTATTAAACCTTCCTCTTGAATCTTCATCTATCTATTAAAAAAACCTCATCAGAATCCGTTGCGTAGTTTTAAAGATTTAAGGACACAAAGGGATATAGGGACAGAGAAAGCGACTTTGTTTTATACTATGTATATAGTGATCCATATTGTGTTCTTACTTTTTTTTTTGTTACTACACTTTCTTAGTGTACTTATTGTGGTATGATTTTTATGGTTATATCGTGTAGACCTAGAGAAGGGTTAGAGAAAGCGTTTTAATTATTATGCATATTTGACTACCAGA
The DNA here is from genome assembly GCA_949126895.1 of Eilema caniola. Lineage (NCBI taxonomy): Eukaryota > Metazoa > Arthropoda > Insecta > Lepidoptera > Erebidae > Eilema > Eilema caniola. The sequence goes on along the minus strand of OX421463.1, from coordinate 11,732,586 downwards.
ATACAATGCATGGACATGTCTAAGGGATTTTAATGTGTCCCAATCCTAACGATTCTACATTAAGTACCTATATGCCGTGCGACTTTCTATCGGCAGTAGATAAGTAGGCCAAGGACTGGTACTCACGACGGTAAAATTTTCAAGGCTCGGTCGTAATCTCTACAAGCCTTAACATAATTTATTGTATTCAATAAAACTAACAATGCGCCTCGAGCGAACGCTTTAAACCAAATCTTTTGAATTTCGTTTAAGGTTTAGTGTTTTTATATACCGTGTAAGATATAAGGGCTTTAGTTAATGTCCTAAAGGCATGGGTCCTGGCGCTGAATATAAGGGCTATGGAGATATACATCCACTTATGGAGATATGTGGATGGCTAAGTAAGGGATAAGGATGTCTTATTCATCTGAAAGCATTTAAACATACGGGACTTGAAAAATAATCTCCGTTTCTCTATATTACGTGGTACGGTATCGAACCATCGCGGTATCAATTTATAGTATTTTCTGTATCAAGATTTATATTTTTCATTCCTTGCTATACAAAGACACAGTACAGTTGTACTAGTTTAAAAATTACTGTTACGATACCTTCTATCACCACACATAAATTGGGATTCTTTCATTGAACGTAATAATTAAAAGAAATACTGTCAAGTGCTATATGGTGTCTGCACAACAAAATATTTGAATAAGGCAAAGTTCAACCACCTACTCATGAATTTAATTAATAAAATGGTCCCTGCAGTTTTATGGCGGACTCGTGCCGATGAATCATTCAAACATGTACAGACAGTAAACATGTTAGTGCATTATTTATTATTCCAGTGTGAGGTAGCGATATAACGAACGAATGCCAAGTCAACAGTCGCGGGTTCAATTCCCTTTCAGTGCAAATATTTATCTAAATTTGTCTATCTAGGAGGTTCTATTTATAAAGTTTGTATTTTTAAAGAATATATTTAAGTATTCTCTGCAACCTTCCCATATTAAAAGTTCATTAAAGTATTTACGCCTAAATTAGGTCTAGATAGCGTTGTAAAGAATATCACAAAATGGTTATTTATTTAAACACTAGCTGATGCCCGCGGCTTCACCTGCGTGGAATTCTGTTCCCGTTCTCGTGACGGCTTAACCCTTTTTTAATTTTTTATCTGCGTAAGAACCATCCTCTTACTGCAAGGAATATTCTAAAAAAAGAATTAGCGAAATCGGTCCAACCGTTCACGCGTGATGGTGTGACCAAGGGAAATAGGGATTCATTTTTATATGTTTATATAGATGATCAGATTCATCACAAGATTATAAACATCCATCTATCCTTTCGCACAAACTATAACGTTTATAATATCAGTAGTATATCAAGGAATGCGAGTGTTTTAAGTTATAACTCTTATGATGTGATCTGCTATAAAAATAACTAACATTTTCATGCATACGCTCCCGTTTATTCCCCTCCCGCCATTTGAATCTACCTTTATATAATTCACGAGCTTCTTCTACTGGCATTAATACTTTCACGCAAGCCCGCCGGTTTCGACTGACCTGTCCTTTTTTCAAAATTACATAACATTTACTTGAATAAATATAGAAAGACCTTACCAATATACATGCTGGAAGACTCTGGCCGCACGTGGTCGTCAACGTAGGTAGTGCCCAAAGTGAGAAGAGGCGAGCCACCACAGCCAAGCAACAGTTGCGCCACTATGAACACCATCACGGGCAGGAAGGTGCTCGGAGTACTCTGACGAATGGATGCCAACATAAGATTGAGTGAACCTACTCTACTCAATCTAATATTACTTACATTCGGTTAGGTACCTATTTAACTAAAGTTGAAAATTCTTGCGTCGACTTTTTATAAAAAACACATCCCATGAAATTAATAATACTTGTTAAAAATACCAAGTCTCGCCTCAGTTGATGTACCGTAAAAAGTTGTGAGATCCATGTAGGTAATACCTACCAAGTCTGTTATTAATTTATTCTGTCGCTACATAAGGGTCCTTCCGTCTTAAGTTGTTATGTAATTACCTAACCTATCTTATAGTGACCATATCAATATGAAAAATCTTTAACGTTTTAAATAAGTATATTGACTCGGGAATCGCATGTAAAAATAATATATGTATATGACAAGTAATAATATATAAATTAGATTGTTCAGTGAGATTGCCAAGTCAATATGAATTTAAAATGTTAAAGATTTTTGGTATTACATGGGCCGACTTGGTATTACATGGACCTCATGGATTCAAGCTCTTAGTTATATCCACAACGAAGTTAGAGGGGTTCGACATAGCCTGAATCGCTTCGAGAAAAGAATGGTACGGCCGGCCGTGTCGTTTTTTTTTTGCTAGACTTGGAGGTGGCACTGCCATACCATCAGATATCAAATAAATAAATTGGGCTAACTCACTGACTAACTAGTGGTTCAATTTCGATTTAAAATCTTTAAAATGAATTTCTGAACAGAAAATAATATGTGTATTTTTAAACTGAGTTTTCAAATAACACATATTAAAATATACCGTTTAGTTAATATATACCTAACGGAATGGAGTATAGATACTAATATTAGATTGAGTAAACGGTTTGAGTAAAGCTGTCATTGAAATAGCATTGATCAGTTTAGTAATGCAAGTTAGGCGTCACATACATACACATACTTGCTGTGTAGACAGTAAAGATTTGCTATAGAGATTACTTTACCTTGATGCAGTTATCCGGTCTCAAGTTGCTGGCTGGTATACCCGGCGGGATCTGTCCCAAACCTATATCTTGAGCAGAAGCATGCGGCAACCGGCATATGTTCTCTTCTGACTTATTATTTAATAGCGTTGCGCTGTTCACTTCGGCAATAAAATGCGGTAGTACAAACACTAACGAGCCGATGCCCATTATTACAGCACCTAAAATATATGCATAATGTAACTGTTGCGAATATAAATCAGTTCAATACCTCAATTAGTATGATCTATTATATTATGACTACTGCCGAAATTATATCTCCCTTGGAAATGTTGCAATAAAAATACACTTCCCTTTCAATACAATTTGGGGCATACGGATATCGCACGATAAAACATAGGACGGCATTGACATAATTATAAAAATGGATGTTCGGCAAACTGACCAAAATGCAGCAAGCAATCTCGTTGCGTGATAGACATTCTCAAAATGAATACAATATGTATCACAATTCACATGTGCTACTTTTTGTGTAGCGTGTGAAAAGAATCCAAATAAATGTACATACTATATGTTTTTTTTTCGCTTTCGCGGCTGACATATACTTATTATCGATTCTACAATCAGGTCAAGGCTAGACGCAAAGGCGCTGCGTATAACATGAAAGTCCTGATGTAATAAAGTTAAAAGAAGCTTCATGGAACTAGAACACATTAATAATGGAGAGGAAATGCACGATTCTCTTAGAAAGATGTAAACAAATATACTTGCCGACTGCGATCCAAACTGGAATGTGTCTTCTGCTACCAAGATAGGATACAAAGATCACGGTAATCACATTACCGATCTCGTAGCTGCTCGCTATAAGCCCCGAGAGACTCGATGGAATCTCGAAACGTTTCTCGATTGTTGTGATCACAGAGTTTATGTAGCCTGAGCTTAATGCTTGCTGCATCGTCACAAGAAGCGAAAGAAAAAAAACAAACACCTGTAATTAAACAATCATTTAGGTAAGTAGTCTGCAACAAAAATAATATTATATTATTAAAACATTATAATATTATAACTGGTTCCTTACTTTTATACTAGAAAATGTCTGGATGAATAGCGGTCTCCATGAAAGAATACCGCAATCTCTTGCGTCATGAGGAATGTCTAATATTTCTGGATACATCTGTCGAGGCTTCTCTTTGTCCTTCTCTCTTTCGCGATCTCTGCAGATAGATAAATTAAGTGTATTAATAAAAATACAATTATATGTGAGTTGCATGACCAAAGCCGCCTAAGTTATTGGCTTACACAGCTCACCTAATTCTGAAGGGTGTTTGGAGCTCCAACAAGACCAAGATGGTTTCAAGTCTATCTCACCTGCAAGTCGGTACACTTGCTAATTGACTGAAGAAGCTTTCTAGGGAGTTGGGTGATCAGACCACAGAGGCTCCCACAAAAGTCGAATAAGTCAAACTAAAATGAAGAAGTAGTAAGCGAACATCGTGCTCAGAGCTCACAACCTCGGATGAAACCGGGCACAACGTTACAACATGATGATGACTTATCTCTGCTAAAATAATGTAATTTTGTATGACTACTGAATATATGTATATAGATTGGAATTTAATTCACCTGTCGCATATCCCAGTCGAGGGATTCCGGCTGTGGCATTTTATGGACTCTCTTGGCGGGTGTGAGGGCTGTGGCGGAGCGCTCGAGCCGGCCTCGTCGCCCGCGCCGTCTACACAACCAGACTCCGCATACAACCCGGTCATCGCGTACATTGACTCTTGCCTCCTGAGAAAATAATAACAAAAATCAAATATTTGCTCATAACATAAAACCGAGTAGCAAAATAAATATTTTTCACACGGTTTCAAAATAACATCTTAACCTACCTATGTGAAATTACTGTGAGAAAATTTGTTACTGGGAATCAATACGCTTGCCTTCCACGCCGACATTTAATAGCTATATATAGCTAGCTACTTAAAAAAAATAGACCTTATACAAGGATTATTTTATTACTTTATATTTTGTTAATATTTAAGCTGTATCGTTGTACTATAAAAATCTTGTGTACGTATGTATGTCACTCATGGTTGAACTCCTCTTAAACGGATCCGTATGTGTGTTTAAACAGGTCCTAGCCCAGATGGTTTAGATTTGCAATAAGCCCTGCACTGCAGAATACATCATTGTGCCTGCACTGCTATCGGATTCTAGGACTTTTTCTTATATTAGATAGAAAGTTTGTCAGGTCCGCTTCTATAAAATAGTTGTATGACACGAGACATACCTACACACAAGAAAGAAGATAGTATTCACAGTACAACTAGACTAGAGCGTGGTTTCTCCAAAGGCCAACGGTTAACCGAACTGTTAATACTTACATATCTATTTTCTCCCTTTATTTATTAATATGTCATTAATATGTTAGGTTTGTAAATTCGTATATTGTGTTAATATGCTTAGGTACGTATAGCCGCCTAGACTAGTAGGATTTTGCTTAGCTTCTACCACTACCCTAATAACTACAAAGGGTATCATTGTCCCGCTAGCTAAACCCCGGGCTTTCCAAACTCACAAAACGTTATGAAAGGTAAAGATTTTCAGCACTATGACGTGGGTCTCCGTCAAACCAAAGTAATTTTTTGCTTTGATAAATTGTTCCGATGTCAGTCCCTGTACCATGCGAAACTGGCCTTACTTTTTCTTTACTAACTGTCCTTTTGGATATAATATTTAGAATATCATCTATATTTGATATTATTTTGTAAACTTCCGGCAATTTGGCCCAAAGCCTAATTGCGGGTGTACCAATTAAGTACAAACATAATGACAGCCACATTGTATACAAAATATACAATTATGCATATACAGAAGCAGGTACACGTAGTTGGCTATATTAGTGGTAATGTTTATATATTGAAAACTGAATCTCAATTTTTTCTAGGCAATAACAGGCATTTAGTTAACGATGGAAAGTGTAGAGAGAACTGTGAGAAATGTCGCAATTGTTAGCATTGTTTACTTATAAACGCGCAAAACAACACCACAATTGTACAAACAGTAATAATTAAAGATATTATATTAATAAAACGCACTAGAAATTTCCAGCTTGATCAAATTTACGAACCTGTGCCCATCCAACAAATAACGTTGTTGCTCCGTCATGGCAACCCGAGTCTCGATTATTACACAGCTGATAAAAATAACAACTTCCTATTATCGCGAGGTGTTCAGTGAACTTCACTGTCTCAAATCATTTTTATGGTACACTTCAAACGATCTGTGTATTGCTGTATATTTTAGTCAATACACCGTTGGATGAGCCTGCTGCGTGCTCAAACAAAACATTGCCACTGAGATGGGCCAAATTTAAAGCTTCGTCTACACTGGATGATACCAGAGTACGACTTCGTATGAATATGGGCCAGGTGTTGCAAATGGGCCGTTATCTGTGTGATACGGTGTTATCACCGCAGGGAGTGTAGGATTGTGTTTGTCTCGTTCGGACAGCTGACGAGTGCGGGATGAGGTAACGTTGTAGGACGAGTCTAGTGGTGATAACAGAAATCCTTCATACAAAGAGATACATGTACTTCTATTATGACGTCAGTTATATACATAAACATACATGTTAGACCGACACCCGATACGTACAAATTCTCCACTAGGCCGATTGATTCTGATCGTTTATTCCGCCGATTCGTTGCGTTATTATTTTTAGTGCAAAAAAAATCACTTAGGATCCACAGGTGCCTATACATATAGTGTGGATTTGCACTGAATTGTTATCTAGTTCAAAATATTTTCCGAAGATGTTATGGTAAACGCCTCGCTGAATCAGAACTCCGTTGTTGTTTTCTGCTCACAGTCGTCTGGTGCATAATAAAGTGTGGTTTATTACACCACCTTACACCCTGGTATTTTGGACCCGAGACCGCATGCGGCTTTGGTTAGTACGAGTCTAACATAAGTACTAATTATGAAGAATCAAAACTGAAAACGTGTTGTGTTTTTTTTTTTATTTCAATACGTTTGATACGTGCAACTCGGTCGGCCTCTGAGAGGTTTTTTTTTATATGTCGCGAGCTAAATAGGGAAATGAAAGTTTTTACAGAGAGAACAAAACTTATTAAGCTTAATTGATTGAAACTTTTGTTTATTAAATACCTACGTACAAGCTAGAATTATCTATTTAAATACGAAGTTGTATGAAATGAGCAAGTATGTCATAAGTATATTAATTAATTTGTACTGTTGAACTCGAACTTTTTGTATATACTTAGATACGTTTTTTTAAAGAAAATAGCAACTGAACCAATTTAATTTAAAAAAAGAATCTATAACTCACTTGTGAATTATAATATAACAATAAAAAAGCCACAGTTTTATTATAGGTGTCATTATGTGCCTAATTATGGTGAAATAAGGGCCAGTTTATGAGCAAGTGTGTTGAAAAATAACTTGCCTGAAGTTGTAATGTAGGTACTCGTACCTACTTTTTAACTTCCATTTTAGTTAGATAAGTGGATCGGAGATGGATTGCCTGGGGGCTTTTACACAGACTGCAAGATTTTTAGCAAGTGGGTGGCATTTTTCGATTTCGGTGATGGATGACAGAAAATAAAGCATAATTGACTGAGCGAGTGAAGGGATTTGATTTTAATTTTGCTTTTGTCCGTATCTATGTCGGTTTGTCAGTTCAGGTCTAGAGGGCTCATTTCTTAACCAATTTTCACCAAACTTGAAAACGGCGGAAAAATGGGGAGAAAAGGGGGTAAGTTTTCTGTCGCTTTATTTATGAACGGATGTTGATGATTTTTGGCTGAAACATCAAGGTCATAATTCTTGACAGAATGATGTGAAAAAGTTAAGCCTCGTAAAGGTGAAATTTGTAATAAAAAATAATAGATGGGGTAAAAGAGGGGAAGTTGTTGATGGGAGTTTTTTATTTTTTGGACTAATTGTTTAAGACGAAGGTTAAACACGTTTCCGGATTCACGTTATGTCAATGACAGAAATTATTGATGTAATCAGGTTTATCACATAACAATAGAAAGTAGACTAAACTTTCCTTTATCGAAAAAATCTAAAGATCATAACGAGAGTTACCTTTGCTCCGTAAAACACGGCAGATTATGAGAAAGTATTTAAAAATAGAATAACCAACATAGCTTATCTATTTCCCGTACTATGCTATTAGGATTACCTACTTATAGTTCTTGGCTTTACTTCGGATATGGTAAAGAAGTGTAAAGCCGCGCAATGATAAGGGGTTATCGTGGCCTGTGAATGGTTTCGACACACGACTATTACTACAACGTTACTTCATAGTTCCAGTTTAATAGGAGATTTGAATAATAGTAAATGAATGCAAAGTCAGTCAGTCACTTAATACCCCCGTCTAGATAAAATATTGAGGTTATAATAATTTACACCCGGCTGAAATTTGTTGAAAACACCACCGTAAACGAACTCTTAAAAGTCCTCATGAAATCCAATGCTTGGTTTTTCTCTATTCAATGTCAAACGTCACTACGACGGGTTTTTGCGATTTTTAGCCAAACGGTACGTTTATAATTAAAATCTCTAGACAAAATTAAAGATCAGATAATTATCTGCAGTAAATGCTCAATACGTTTTTACCTAAGAACTACCGTTTCAGAGATATAACGATTCGAAAAAGTTGGGAGAGTTGTACTGGTAAGGGTTAAAAATGATAAGTCACTTGGTAGACTTGAGTATTTGGTATGAATTTCAACTTGATGCGTATACACTATACGCATTCCGTAGAAAAAAGGTCTTTTTTCAAATACTTGCTCATGTCTCTAATCTCATCGCGATTAGGCACATACCTAGTATCAAACAGTGGTTTTCAATTGTTATTATCTCACGAGTGGGATACTAGATTTTTTTTTAATTTTATTGGTTGACTTACATTATTCTTAAAAAAATCGATGCCAAAAAGATCATGTTTAAAAGAACAAATATCTAATACATATATAAAATTCTCGTGTCACAGTTTTCGTTGCCATACTCCTCCGAAACGGCTCGACCGAATCTCATGAAATTTTGTGGGCATATCGGGTAGGTCTGAGAATCGGCCAACATCTATTTTTCATACCCCGATTCGCGATAACCGACATCCACGCGGGCGGAGCCGCGGGCGACAGCTAGTGTTTTTGTAATCGAGGATTATTACCTGGACAGCTAGTATTAATATATAATTAATACTTACTTATTGCTTGTTCATTTCATGCTACTCCGTATTTAAATAGAAAATTTCATTATGTACGTGTATAATAAACGAAACTTTTACTCAAATAAGAATAACTTTTGTTTTCTCTCTGTTTAAAACTAAGTAAATTTACCATTTTGTATACGATAAGCGATTAATAAAAAAAACCCTCATTATTTTACTCTATGGCAGCGCTCTATGGCGCGCATAGAAAAGTCCGCCAGTACCTAAAAAGTTTCGCAATTTGTTTTTGTTTTTACTGTTGAAATTAAAATTATTTTTTTTAATATTTATTTTTATTTTTATTTATTTTTATTACCATTTTCACAAAACAATACAGATCAATTATAATAGCACAAAAAACCACTAAGGTTTATACCTGTGCTATTAACAGTTATCATTATTTAACATCATATCATCAAGATCATAATACAAATGTTAATGTTAATTAAAATGTCTATAAGTACTAGTTATGAAGCAAACGATTTATGTACCTAGTACACCGCCCGATATATATGTCGCCGCCTAGTCGCCGCCAACTAACATAATCCGCCGTTCAATTAACGTCTAAGCAGTTAACTAAACGGCGTCATTCAATTAACGGCCTGAATGGTGTTCAGCCATATAATTAAACGGCTAGGGAAATAGCTTGGATCGATGACGTTTCACTACTTACCTAGCCATTTATTTAAACAGTTAGAAAAAGGACTTATTATATGATAGTATAATATGACAGTAGCAAGAAGAATTGTATGACTTCGTGTGATAACTATTGTCTCATTAATACAAATTGATTACATCTTGAAAGATGCAAAACAGCGGTATTAAATATTAATGTCTTTGTCAGCAGAACCGCGATTTTCCAGTTACTCAACTAATATGTTATGTGAACAATGGCCGACAGATACATTTGTTATTGAAGACAATAGAAGCAACATAATAAATTCATGGTACGGTTAGCATGTCATAATCTCCATTAGGTACCATCCAATAGATATTAGTTACACTTTTAGCTTACACTTATAAAGATTCTAAAAAGTGTCAAGTAAATACTCTATACAAACAAACACATTAATTCATATCTTATTTTTAATTGAAATAAGCTAAGTTAGTACTTAACTGACGAAGTCCCCTCTAGACGGCTATAGGCTCGCCCACGCCCTCTATTACGTGGGACCGAACATCATAGTTGGCGATTTGTGGGTGTTAAAACACCTCTAACTACCCCTTTGGGGATTTACAGTCGTGAGTACATATAATGAAAAAGCTTCACAGGGGGTTATATTAACGATATACATTAGGTACTTACATCCTAAGTGATACAAAAATATGTGAACATCGACGTTAAAAACAATTAAACTGGCATTGGATCTTTTTCTCTAGGCACCAGCAAAGACTTTTTATTAATGAACTTAGCAGGTAAGTACTTGAAACTAGTAGATTGGTACAGGAAGTTAGCTGACTAAAATAAACTAAAATTGTAAATAGTATTTTGTAGAAAAACATTTTAATACGTAATGTATGAATGGAAATAAATAACTTGCTGTTTATGTTAAAAAGCAAAAACATAAACGAATGAATGCGCGTAACAAGCCAACAAATATTATATCGCGGTTCATTTGTGCAACCAGTAACCAGTATGTGCTAGGTTGTTATTAATACCATATATCATTACCAGTTAAAGTAATTGATGCAACATAATAATATTCATAATCCAGTGTTAAGAAAACAATGATACAGAATGTCAAACAACAAAGACTTGCAATGCTAAATCTATACAATGATAAAAGGTACGTGTACAGAGGCACAGCATGAAGAATAAGTGGGTCATAAGAATATAAGTAGTAATGAAAGATGAACACTCGTAAATCAGAGCGGGCGGTACCTACCATACCAATACGAATAATATTTGATAGAACTTTGTACTGATACGAAATGAGAACAGAATGACTAATAGGCATCGTTCAACGTTTACTTAATAGGATATAAAGTGCAGTTATCGTGATTTAACACATGTTAGCTGACGTCCGCGTAATTCTGATGTCAGTAAAAATTTCAATCTAAAATAGAATAAAAATAAACTACGTTTAAAAACACCAGCTTCATAAACTGAAAAGTTTAAAATAAAGATTTACTTTTTACTGATCTGTTAGAAGTCGGTGCTTAGCTCGAGAGGTCAAATTTCAATTGATTCCAGCATATTAGTTCAGGCACCACAAACAAAGTTGGCATATACAATCAAATCATAATATAGATTTGTGTTCTGAGGAATTATTCGAAATTGAAGCCTGCGGCTACTTTCTACCATCGCACCGCATGGCATGGGGTTAACCCTCACGCTGTAGAAGTACATATTTATGTTGTAAATGTCCATAGGCAGTGGCCGCTTTCTATCAAGCATGCCGTATTTTAGTCGCCACCTTATTGACATAGAATAAACTAAACTTACTTATTTCATTTCCTGCCAAATTAATTGAGATTCGAGTCTATTAGGTAGGTAACTATATTACTTCGTCTATATGGAACATCTATATGTCTATACATCTATACGTCACAATATGTATGTATTTACAACATAACATTCCTCAACCTTGCATGAATCATAATAATGCAGTTCCCCTAACCTAAATTAAAGAAATATAGTGTATTAACAAGTCATAAAAATTATTGCAACGAAGTCTGAACTTATATTGGCATTTATAAGCGCTATTGCAAGCGTCAGCTTATCGTAGGAACTTATCTTTCAAATCTGTTGTCGTAATTAATAATGCCATAATTGTAATATAATAACTGTTATGTAAACTAGAAACTAATATTATGCAGATTGAATTGGAAATCGCGGAATTAAAGTATTGACCAAACAGGTTTCAACGCATGACTCACTATATATTAATATTAATTCGTAGGCGTACTCTAGAATTGCAAATATTTTGTTGGACATACATAGCTATTCATTGTCATACCTGTGCCCTTTTCTGTGCTGCGGGGCGGCGTTGGTGCCACCCGCGTTCTGCTGTCTTTCGCCCTCCGTCATCTTGCTGGAGTGCTCCGCGTCTCACCGCACGCCCATACCAATCTCCACTACAATGCTCCTCCACCTAGACGAAATAAATAGTTGTTAATTTACTTGAAGGAGAGTAAGTGGCAGAAGTGACGTAAAATCCATTCAAAATAGAGCCGTTTAACCTTCAGCAAAGAGTCCCGTAAGTGAGCACTATGTATTTTTTAATTCAATTAGACGGCGAAATTCCATCAAAAATAAAACTGAGTCTTCAGAAGACCACTACTAGTAGGGATTTGCATCTCATGGGGGAAATATCTTAACGCAAAGCAACGAAAACTCTGTCTTTTGAACAGTATTACATAGAATCAATCTATCACTATCTGTGCTTCCTAATAATAGATTTTAGATCGCCTACAACGTACGTTTAGTATTTCCGGCACTGTGAAGCAATATCTGGCAATATGAGAGACGACCGGACAGGTGATGAAGCTATAATTAGCCCTCTCATAACTCATTACATGTACACGTTACGTGTATTGTATTTCCACTATTATGTATTACGCTTAAAAAAATTGTAAAGACTAAAAAAAATATACAATTTATTTTTACCAGTTGCGACGAACGCTCTACATTGCGTCACAGAGATCTTACCGACGTGTTGCTAGTCTACGTCAAGATTTGTTATCCTAGCTTTTAGTACAGACTGGTAAATTTACTTTAGCTATTATTTTATATTCGTTATTTCAGAATAACAACTTAAGTCTATCTAGTTTGTCAACGTTACATCTAGTTGGATTACGGCCAGTTTCACCTCAGTTTAGAACATAGCCGGTCTAATAAACATTATTCCGACCTTTCACGAGGAACGTATTGATTACGTAATTTCGCAAATGAAATTCCATAAATCTAAAAAGGCTATACCGAGCTGACACGACAAGGTTACGCTGGCACCTCCTCCGCCGTGCCTCCATCGCAGGCCTTGCTAATGGCCGTTTGTCTGAGGGAGCCAACGTAATATAATAGTAATACTAATGTTTTATCGTTCAATATTAATCAAGTTCTTTTTTAATTTTTGATATTACGTACTGCCATAAAGTAGATTAATAAAGAATTTGTAGTTTTCTGGTGCCCTTTAATTTATATTTCTATTGATTACATTCAAATGCAATCATTACTATTTCTATATTACAAAACACACTTCAAGAGCAGAGCAGAAACCTGTTGTGCGTTGCGTGCGCTCTGTTTTCTATATTCTGTGTTCGCTACCATTGTTTTGGTTATTATGAAGATAAGATAATACTTAACTATCATGTGTTTACAATTGTCTATACTAAAACATATATTATATTTATATTCGATTAACTAGCGTTACTAAATAGTAATATTAAAATTAAATGTCATCTTTATTAAGTAAATACTCCCACATGTGTTTCAGTTTTATTCACTAACTCTACATGTTACAATTTTAAAATTTTAAATTTTAATTCAATATCAAAACGAAGACAAATAGTTAGATGTTGTCAGTGTAGATAGCCTCTGTGGCGCTGTGGTACTGATTGAAGCAACTACACAGGAGGCCCGGGTTTGATCCCCGCTCAATGCAAATATTTGTATGCATGAATATATGGGTATTTGCATTGCTCTGGTCGTGCCTCGGAGAGCACGTTGAGCCGTCGGTTCCGGTTACCAAGCGAACATCTATGGCAGTCGTTATGGGTCGTTGGAGCCCTGAAAAATTCAACAACTGGCCAAATCCGCAGTTAGACTGGTAAAACGGACCCCAGATTAAAGTCCACAAACCAAGTTGAAAGCTTCGGATGCGACTGGGATTGACGCCAGGACGAAGAAGAAGAGTAAGAAGTAAGTAGACTCAAATACTGTACCGTAAATAGTGTAGAATGTGTACAATGCTTTGAGTGATAATAGTAGTTTATGATACTGTTGCATAATAAGGGTTCTTATAACACGAGTGTGTTTTAAAAAAACGAGCCAAAGGCGAGTTTTTTTATGGTATCACACGAGTGTTATAAGACCAAGTTATGTACAGTGTCATACATTACTTTATCTACTCTCATACTATAATACATAAACTAAGTTATTTTACAAACAAAACCAAAATTTGTTTAATATAAATGTAAAAAAAAAAGTTGACGCCAAGCCAAGGCGCAAACATCGATTGCGCATGCGCGTTTCTTTTTTTTTTCTTCCGATTCGGCCGTTTTTTTTTTAAAGTAGAGGTTCAGTCCAGATGGAGGTTGTATAGGTGTATCGTTATGATTAAAAAGTTATATTATGATATAGGTGTCCATACAAGACCTGTATCGTAATAAACCTTTTTTTTTGGCCTGTGCGTAATGTTTGTCATAAGAGTTTTGATTTCAATTTTATAATCTTTGTATTATAGTATCAGAGTAGATAAAATAATTAATAGGTAAGTCAAATTATCATACATATTCGTAGTACTTAATAACTACGAATATGTATGATAATTTGACTTATTAGCATTTCTAATAGGTAAATCATTACAATATTAGCCACGCACAGTAGGTAGTATTATGTATCCACACCACAGTGGTAAAAAACTGTTTTTAGATAAGCGGAACATTTTTGGCACTAATTGCATTTTAATTACCGTCATACCGCAATGAAAAAATTAATGTTTGTGGTATCGTAATTATGGCATATTTTATAGGAAACGTTAAACCCCAATAACTTAATTACTTCACCAGTAATTATATTAGCTGTGCCCGCGACATTGTACGAGTTAACTTAGACCGACGTGCGACGTTTGAACTATGTACAGTAATTATCTCGTCCAAATCGACCCAGCCACATTGGGGATTACCCAGTACCTAGTACGTACAGACTAAAATGACAATAATTTCAAAAATTAGATTTTTGTTATAGGTATCGTGTTACAAGTATTCGTCAAAAAGCTGTGATTTTCATTCTGTAAAAAAATGCTTAAATACAACCTAGCACGTAGCTGCGGTTCAGACATCAGTCAGTTAGACAGGTTATTTTATATTTTTAGATTAGATATATTTATGACGTAAACCACATTTAAAACAATACTTCTATACTGTACACAAAACTTCTTTTGTTATAAATGTTGCCGTACGTGTGAATAAAATCGCGTTGGCATGTGTATATTGTTGGTTAAGATGCATTCTATTCACGTTGACCCCCAGGACTGTGCCGCTGTGCCACATGTTTCTTTACGCTATGATTCATGATGAACCAAGATTCATGTTTACTCAATGTACAGGTGGCTTATATGTGATCATTTTTGATCCACTGTTACTATTACACATAAGTATGCTATTATGATAATATAATGACAGGAGTTAAGTAGGTACCTAGTTATTTATCATTTTTAAGCGGATATTCATTTGACATTCGAATAAAATTAAATTTTATTACGACTTTCAAAAACTTGTTGTAAGAAATATACATATTTTTAGGAACTAAGAGATGATCACTGAATATCATTACCCGAAAAAGCTAAAAATTATGAGTTATCTACACGTTTTTCTTCTCAGAAAAAAATGTGGCTCCAGCCAAAATTTTGATAAATCGTTCGTCATGTATTAAGTATAATACCTGCTTATAATAAAGTAAAATATATTGAAAAGCATTTTTTTTATATGATACTTTTAATGAAATTAGTGAGTAATGTAATAAGGGTTCTTTACAAAGAATTTTAGGTGAGCATGGCCTCGAACTGAATTTAAGACGAATATACTTACGGTACTTTAAATTTTATGATAGTTTACTTCTTGCTCCTATTCTCATGATTGTAAATAGAGCGGACAAAAGCTGGTAACGCCACTATTACTATTTTTAGATGGAGGCTCGAGTTAGCTAAGTCACAACCACCAATCACAAAAGTAAAAACATAACTAATGTTGACAATAATTGTGCAATGAAACGGTAATAGGTACTCATCAATAAAATTCGTAACTACATACAAATTTAGCACTAAAACTTGTTGCCTACCGTTTAACAAATTAACAATATTAGGCGTCTACATCGACTAAAAGAACATGTTCGCTATAATATTGAAATGATAACACCGATCTATTTTCAGAATTCTATAACAAAAGGACATAAAGTAGACTATGGTCTATTTTTATAGCATCCTGGTTCATCGTACAAACATTTATAACATCGAATAGCTCAGGTACCCAAGTCGTGCACATTTCTCTCAATACGGTGTATTTCGATTGGTTGGAAGCGACCAAACGATTGGCTAGAGAACCCCGAGTTCGCAATACATCTAACGGGAAATACATACGGGGTCATTACTTTCAAGCAAATGCAAAAATGAGATGTTCAAACCAACTGCATTTACACCATGTTTTGAGTAAGTTTCATACATTTTAAACGGTGTTGAAAGTTATTTAAAATTAGTAGTTGATGCGAGCATTAAAATGAAATCAAATCAATTAGCCTACTGCAATCCACTGCTGGACATATGACATTTTTGCCGGTCCTCCGCCTTCCGCATCTAGTCTGTCCCAGCCAACTTTAGGCCGTCATTCCATCTGGCTAGGAGGTATCCCATCTTCCGTTTACCTTCTCGCGGTCTCCACTCTAGGAATTGTTTGCTCCAATTTTAGTTCTTTGTCGGATGACCTCGTTTCGAATTCTATTCTCCAAAGAAACTCCAAGCATAGCTCGCTTCATAGCCCGCTGCGCGACTTTTAGGTCATGGACTATACCGTCAGTGTCCACGTTTCGGCACCGTAAGTCCTAACAGGTAGGACGCACTGGTGGAAGACCTTTGTTTTCAGACATTGCGGTAAGGATGAGAAGAAGATCCAGTTGTATCCTTTGGGCTAGTTCTTTCTCGAAGTTGTGTGAACCTCTCCCAAGTATACATATTTTTGAACAACTTCAAGTGTCGCCCATTAGAAGGCAATTGGTCTCAGTGCAACATGTTCGTTGAACATAGTCTTGGTTAGATCCAAGTTTACACTGAGGCCAAAGAAAATGAAATCAATCTGGTTTAAAATTAAATCCTCTGAAATTGAGGCAAATGTTGCCAGTTCACAATTCACTGAAAAACGAGCGAGAAGACACTGCGCACCGCGTCCCAATACGGATAGATTAGGTTAGAAGGTCATGGCGGCATTCTCACTGTTATACCTTTTTTCTTGGATTACTGTAGATACCACACGAATAAATCTTATGCTGCCACTTTATTGGATGCAGGTGCGTTATGCGATGAATATATCAAACAAGGCAAACACACCAGGACTTTATGCATTCGTTCTAGGCAGCTTCTAATTTTGGCAGTGCCGACTTAAATATAAATAAATAAATATAAATAAATATAAATATTCCACAACATTTCACACAACGCTATCTAGATCCATGGTAAGCATTGCTTAACTAGCTTGTGTTATGGAATCTAGAATGCGGATACACATACTAAGATACTATTTTTTATTTTTGTAAATATATACACATTATACATAGAAACATCCAGACCAATGCAAATATACATATTCATGCGTACAAATATTTGCACTGAGCGGGGATCGAACCCGCGCCTCCTGCGTAGCGGCCGCGTTCACTACTAGATTCAGGTCAACTAAAACGTTTGATTTAATAGGCTTATGGTGACCAAAATAAATTGGTTATTTTAACTGGATGTAATAAGAGAACATCCTATTAATATTGGTTGCTGCTATTTCATTTCTGCTTAGATCATGATCAACACTTGGTCATTAAACGGGCTAAATGCGTTATTAATTTGTCTATTCTTGTGTAAAATTTCACGCGAGTAACGGTGTCGTACTCGAGAATGAACATAGTGGTGGCAAGCATACTATCATGGCCTCGTGGGCTCTCACGGTTAGTGTCACGGTGCAGCGGTGTTATACTTATAACTGTCGACGAAGCAGGTCGATCGAGCACAATGAAATAGGTAACTATTTCTCATCATTAGTGTCATTAATTTAATTTATAAATTCTTTTGAGGAATAGCTCAGAAAGTAGCTACTCCTACTGTGATAATACTTACAATCACTTATTGGTTTTTCACACTACAAATAGAGATCATCTTCATAAGTATCAATTCCGTATCCATCTACTAAGACTAAGATATATATATATATATATACTAATGCACCTTAGAGCCAATGGTTTAGTCTCCTACTACTTCTTCCTTTGTATTCCATATTTCATGGTGTGTTTGAGTAGGTCCCTGGGTGGTCTACTTTCACAATTGGATTGCAATAATAATAATTGGCAAATTGGTGCTGTAGTTAATTATTTTTAGTAGGTATAGGTATACTTAGATAAATATAATAAAATTATAAAACATCAGAGAAATGTCTGTTAACATCACGTAGGTAATTGAACACTTGAAACTGCACGAATATTTTTGATAATTTATGCGGTTGGCAAGACGTAAGGCAGGCCGAGCCAATCGGAGATCTTCTTGTCATAATGCAAATTGATGAACGAGTAGATAGGTAGGTACAAGTTTTAAATAGGCGGGATAAATTTGTCGGATATTCGGTTATACATCGATGCAACTGATCAAATATGTGTTTTGATGCCGAATGTACTACTCGTTGAAACACCAATAAGGGTAATTTCGATATTTCATTCGATTTACATTATAAGAAATACTTGGTTCGTCGTTGCTAATACAAGTAAATCTACCACACTACTACTATGTTAATAGTGATACTGTCTGAAGTTTATGCAAATATTACTCATTAGATTAATACCACTTTAATGTACTCGTATGTAAACCAAATAAATCGCGATGGAATTCGTTAAAAAGTGGTTTAACTTCAATACTACCTCTGTCTGAATTTATCTGGGAGCACGACAGTGCCCCCACCAAGTCGAGCAAACAAAAAAAGCGGCATTGGCGGCGGTACCATGCCTTTCTCGCAGCACTTCAGATTTTCGACACCCTATTTCTTTGTTGTGGATGAAACTAGAAGCTTGAATTTTCAGTAACAAAGCAGGCATTGTATCAATCAATCAACCAATCAGCCCACTGCATTCTACTGCTGGACATAGGCCTCTCCCAATGTGCGCCATTTCGTACAATCCTTCGCCTTGTATAAAAAAATATTTCACAGCATTTCACACAACGCTATCTAGACCCATGGTAAGCATAGTTTAACTAGCTTGTGTTATGGAATCTATAATGCGGATAAACATACTTAGATACGTTTTTTTTTTGTAAATCCATACATATTGTACATGGAAACACCCAGACCAATGCAAATATACATATTCATGCATACAAATATTTGCACTGAGCGGGGATCGAACCCGCGCCTCCTGCGTAGCGGCCGCGTTCACTACCGCTACGCCACGGAGGCTGTCAACACGGTATATTTCAAAATCCATTCAATTTGAACCAGTAGCTTAAGAATTGTAACGAATGAAAGTTCCTTAATTTTGTCACTCACTGACTGACCAATCATCAAAATTCTACCGCACTTCTAGCAGACATAGAGGCTTCAAATTTAGATTATAATTAATGTTTAGTGTATGAATCAAGGGAAAACTAAAACATTTTTCAATTTCGGTCCAGTTTTCAAGATACATTAACTGCATAAATAACTTTGTAATTCCATATAAACATATACGTGGGTGTATCAAAGGTAAATTGTAAAATGGTCAACGGAATAAAAAAGCACGAATCGAAGTATTAAGTGGAGTAAATTGAATGAAGTTGCAAAATTATTTACTTATACAAGAAGCAATATACAAGGTACCAGAAAGGAAAAAGTAGGACTATCTACAAAAAGAAATGAGATACCATAAAAACAAAAATACTTGCCAAAATAACCAAGTCTCACAACTCAGTTACTGTACCGTAAAAAGTTGTGAGATCCATCCATGTTATACCAAGTCGTTATTAATTTATTCAGTCCCTATTTAAGGGACCTTTTGTCTTAAGTTGTTACGTAATTATCGACCCTAACAACATCTTATAGTGATAATATCAATATTAAAAATCTTTAACATTTTAAATGAATATATTGACTTGGCCATCACACTAAATAGTCTAATTTATATATGTTTTACTTGCGAGATATATTGTTTTCATGCGATGGCCGAGTCAACATATTTACATTTGACAAGTATTTTTGTTTTTATGGTATTGATATAACATACATGTGCTTTTCACACTTACGTTGGTGGCAGACGTATAAAATTAAAGAAACATTTTAGGTGGGGACAGGTCGATTAAAAATTTACTTGTTCAGCCGGAAAAGGGCAAATTTAAACAAAGTAAACCCTGTAGTCCTGTAAAATAATTGTATAGTCACAGTCACGGCCGATGTTTACGTCGTTTATCGTATGGTACAGCATAAACATAGGAGTATAGTATACTTAGGTAGGTACATAAACTTGACCCCGACCGACGATACTATAGCGACAGTGGTATCATTCTAGAATAATGCTCACACTTGACAAGAATTACAAGTCTTCCAGTTTTATTCGAGCGAATGAACCGCCAATCATCAATTTAGTATTCAATTTGTGTGTAACATACGTTTTAGCTGGGTACTTGTAAAAAATATTAAAACTTATTATGGTGTTTATCCATTTTTCTTAAAACAGCTACATTTGGAATTATATATTGTGTTGTGAGTTACACAACACATGCATGGTAGATACTGACTATGTTCTGGAAGATGAATGAGATCCTGATTCGTAGTGTGGTCGCACATCGCATACCTGCATTGTTATGTAACAATTTCGCAGAGTAGGACAGTTGCCAAAATTTCACTCCGCACCAACTGCTACCAGTTTATAGGGAGAAACGGTTTCATTGCGGGTCGAGTCCGCAGTATAACCTATTTTTTATACTATCATAACATCTAACCACCGCTGCGTGATCGCTAAACATCCAATATTACAATTACATAATTGCACATTTTTCCGCTTTCATGCGTAAATTAGACGCGCAAAATTTAACAAAAATAATGATTTGTGTCTCTTCTGTTACAATGTTGCGACATAATATTGTATACGACAGAATTATATCCTCAACAAAGTAGTTGCCTACCTGTATCTACCATACCAAAATCTTTAGAATGTAAGTGATGATCATTAGACAATCACCATCACTTAGTAGTGTTAGTATGTAGTACTAGTAGTTGTAGTCACAAAAATATACCACTATTTTTGACACCACAATAATAGAATAATACTACAATAAACAATAAAATAATTGTTGACAAAATTAACAATTAATTTTGTTGTACGTTCTTGAAGCAAACGTAGTTTTTTCCGGATAGGCATAAGTATCCAGAATAACGACCAATGCTTCCAGAACTTGTTCCAGGTCACAGAATAAGTAATTATGGTCTGCCTCTAAACATGACCACTCAAAGTGACCGAACGTTTTAGTGTGCGTTTACTTTACTGATTAAATATATTTTTAGTACTCCTTATCCAAAAGAATATTTACGACCACTAACCACGCGATTCTCAGTTATTTGTATAGGCATATTATTCATACTATAGAGCATAGACGCAGGAGGCCCATATAATATGGATTTTATCAGCCAAAGTTATTGACAAAATTAGTGCACAAAATAAGCATGAGTCATACCGAATCGTATAATACAATAAGTACTCTAATTCAAAAGTGATAAAATATGAAAATACGTATTTCAATCAATTCCTTTCTATGTATATATACCTATTACTAGATCGGCTGTTCGATACAAAATTACCAAGTCGATTGCGATACAGTGTGTGATATTTTATTATATGAAGAAGAATATTATTATGAAGTTTTCGCTAGCTGGCTTTGGTTATGGCTTTCGCTAGTATCCTTAGACATTTTGAATTTGCAGCTTAGGTGCAACTTTAGTTGATACCTTGCTACTATCGTTGCCTAATTGCGTCGCCGCTGTTTATAACATGTGTAATGTGTGTCTCCTAGAGTTCCCTCTAAGTTGTTCAGATCATGTTAATAATATGATTCACTTTATTATGTTTGTAAACAGACAAATCTATGCTTTCATATGTTTCCACAATCAAGGGTAATTATTATGTGACTATGACTCTCACACGACAATCACATAATGGGTATGCGTTCAAGGTCAATCTGATGATTTCCATATCTTTAACCCAAGGGCTAAGATAGATATAACTCCATTTCTTTGAAACGGTTGGAACACTGTTCTTTGGCAAAAGAGGAGTTTTGTCATAACTTATTTGGCGCAATGTTTCACTATAATGACAGAACTTACTTAGTTTATGTTCAGGGAGGGTGCTCATTAGATATTGCCTAATAGTATGTGTGTCGGCTGGCTACATTGTATTAGACAATAGCTCGCTGACGGCTTCAATAACGAACTCCTAGAACATATTCTTTAAGTAATCAATCTCGTCCGAGTGATTCTCAACGTCAAGTATATATAATTTTACAGAATAACACTAGCCACTGGTATTATAAAAAAGAAAAACATTACGCGAGTAGGACTGAACTCATGA
The DNA here is from genome assembly GCA_949126895.1 of Eilema caniola. Classification (NCBI taxonomy): domain Eukaryota; kingdom Metazoa; phylum Arthropoda; class Insecta; order Lepidoptera; family Erebidae; genus Eilema; species Eilema caniola. Next base: position 11,710,160 of record OX421463.1, on the reverse strand, counting down.
TGTATTGGTATTTACAGATATCTGTTCTCAATGTTAAAACATTTCTTCTCAATGTTTGTCTATAAAGAGATCAGTGAAAGTCTTCCAAAGCGCCTATACTGTTTGCAAATTATCTAATAGATTTTATCGAGTATAAAGTAGCACATGAGTGTATTCATTATGGTGTTGCGTTAAACGAGGCAAAAGTCGTTGAATAAGGTTGTAGTTAGTACGCTTTATAATTAATTCAACCATTAAGCGGAGTGTGGTGTTTAGCCACTGGTCAAATATTGCGTGTTGTGTATCAAATCCACAAGGTATTAAAATATGCAGCCATTTGTTTGATGATTTCATGTAGGTATACATTATTAAAGTCAAAACAACTGTGTCCGTTTTGATCATCATTAAGATAAAAATGTTTTGACATGATGTTCAAATACCTACAAACAAAATTGTTTTATTTCCGTAAGTACATAAGGTGCATTGGGGTAATTCCGAAAACGGGTATATTCCGAAAGATAAAAAAATCTAGTAATCGCGGCGATATTTTTCTACTAGTAAAATTTGTCTAGACGGCCAATTTATTATTCTCGCCGCACCAGTCATTTGTTCGTTGCTAGTGTTGCTATTACGTGCGTCGCGATAAATTTTCTGGAGCAAGAAGTTTTCGCGCCAATTCTAGTGATTCGTAATAACTTCATTATCTTGGAATTCTGGTAAGTTATTTAAATAGTTGTTTGTTTTTATAATAGACTATCGGCTTTTACGTGTTTGTAATTGGGACTCTACGTCTTAATCCTTTAAAAAAATGTAAAACGGAAATACCCCAATGGGTTTATTACGACATAAAATAGTTTCGCAATAGCCCCACATCGTTTTTTCATAGTAATGGACAGTGATTCTCAATCAATGTAAAACTTTTTACTTTTCAAATAATTAATTTAAGTTAGTAGGTAAGTCAAATGTTAAGCACTTAGAGTATACATAAAACTTTTATGTATACTCTAAGGTTAAGTACGATCGCTTATCTGCTTATTACTTGTCTGATTGTAAATGAGCTAAAATTTGTTATAAATATAGCTGGTTTTATGCATGAAAACATAAAATTATTTAAAACTAGCGGTCTCATGCAGTATCAGCTGCAGTGTACCCCCAACACCCTGAACCCTTCTCTTAATAGGGAATATGCATGATTTAAAAAAAGTATGTTTTTTTTACAATATTAAAAAAGTACATGCATATTCATATTTGGCCTTGTTGCATAGTTAATCCGTTTTATGCTGAGCATGTACATACCATTACCTGATCCTACTTGGACTAATTATACATACTTACTTATACCTACCACTCTTAAAAACAATAATATATTTTGCAGAGTTATCATGCCCCGGACTTACATAAGAACAAATTAAAACATATACTCTTAGCTCTAGCTATTGAAAAGGTAAAAAATGAAGAGCTTAAAGTTATCACGGTGATTTATAATTTTATAAGGTTGATAATTTTATAACATTTAATTCTTTAAAAAAATATTGTTACTTAATAATAAAAGACTAATTTTGTATTTTAATTTTACATTTCTCCACTTATAATGATCCAACTTTCGACTTGTCTACATTTCGCTCCAGCCCATAACCTGTTTCGCTCATTTATAAGTATATTTTTCATGCTAAATACTTTACGAAAATGTTGAGAACCGTTGTAGTTTCTTGGGGTTATTACGAAATATAAAGTCACAAGAATCGAGAATAGACAAACTACCTACATAGTGGCCGTTCTTTTGATTATGGGGTAATAACGATCGAAAAAGCAATGTAAACCTTCTTTCAAACTGCAATAAAACTGAATTTAAAATGATTTCGCAATTACCCCAAGGTATTTCGTAATTACCCTTGTTTCAGCAATTTTTGAACACATATTTCTAATGCGATATTTTAAATTCTTATTTATATATTCAAGTATTTAATATATAATTATCGTAAGTGTGTTCATAACGTATTGGTTGATGTAAAAATAACGGCAGTAAATGCAAAACTAATTAGAGTATTAATTCGAACAGCAGATCTTCAGTCATCTCATAGAAATTTCAGTCGGAAATACCCCAATGCACCTTACAATATAATGGTACATATGTACGAACTATGGAAGCTTGTAACGATTGAATTGAAAGATTTACCTTACCCAGTTTAGGAAACGTTTCGTTATGTAGTTGTAACGTGTTGTTCATATTAGTTTAAATTAAATTTCTCTACCTAATTTTGAGAGTAATAAAATTTATACTTACGTTGTGAATATTTCGAAAATCTTTTAATGTTTGGAAACTTGACATGGACAACCTTGCGCTATATTGTCCGTGGAGGCTCCCAAATTCCGTAAACAAGAAACAAGCTTATGCTAAGTTCACATTATTCCAATAGCATTCCAGTCTAGCGAGCAGATCCAATGCAGGAATGCTACTTGAATACTGTGAACCATCACTGGAATAGAGTGCCCATTCCAGTAGTGATTCCAGTATTGTTCAAGCGCGAACACTAGAATAATATGAACTTTACAATCCAATCCAGCACTGTAATGGATTGATTCGCTGGATTCCTGAACTGGAATATTCTGAACTAGGCATTATTCGATTACAGCATTGTCGCATTTTATATATGTTTTCATAATTTAAAATGGGTGCCAAATAGCTGTTCATTATAACCGAAAAAGCTTTTCATTATGGATATTAAGTACTGTACAATAAATTAACAGAAATAAACGCGATCATGGTTTTTTTGTACGTGCGGGAAATCCCCACGGATGTCGGACTTGAACCGACTAAACCGCACGCCGTCTGTGGGTCGATGTGCTAGGCCAAAGGTGAGGTTGTTTCGCGACATATCCCTCGCACCCCGGCTGACCCAGGGCCATTTCTCTCGGTCTAGCTCTCCTCGGGAGGGGGGACCACGCGGTCCCTGACTCGCCCCCGCCACCGTGCCCTGCTTCTGCTAGGGTGACGAGCGGCTCCACCCGTCACCCTCAGGCCCGCGCTCATGGGGGGTGGAGGTTGGTCTGCGCCCTCCGATGCCCGAGCCGCCTACGAACGAGATCATGGTACAGGTACGCATTAATTCCCGTAACATTATTGTCTATTATGGAACGCGAGAGTTTGAAACATGTTGAGGTTGATCATTAGATATTTATAACGTGTGTCTTGTCAGTGAGGTCCGCGTTTTTCCGTGCTCGACCTTTGGTTACGCTACCGGGACCGCGTCACCGAGGGAAAGGCTCCGAGGCCGAAGTGTGGGCGACGCTGTGCGATGAGGATCGATTCAAATGTAACATAGCCTTTGCTGGCGTTATGTTCAAACTTGAATTGAGATTAATCTTTTTGTATCTAGGTCAGAGCCCATGTGATCAATTTTAAACTCAATTTGAGTTCTTTAAACTACGAGAAGTAAATTTTCTTTTCATCTACTAAACGTAGGTACCTGTTCTAATTTACTTACAAAAGTACCTAATATCCCGTCGGAATTAATTCGGCGAGAAAATCTTCTCGTACCAATGGGTGACACTTTTGATGGAAATCGGGTAAAGACACAATCGCACACAACTCCCGATGTTCAGAACTATTCGATAGATCTTTAATTTTTTTTATCCGGTTTAATTTTAGCTTGGCCAAGTGGCTTAAGAACAAAAGCAATTTCAAAACAAATTGGTGTTAATTGCGGTAATATCAGTTATTGCACTTTACCACATCTAGACTTTTATAAAATCTAAGTAACGGTATTTTTGTAAGAGGAGGTGGTGAAACTACTAATCATTTATTACGTAATAATGCCCTTTTTTGTTTGGCTTTGAGATAAGTTATGCTGAACTGATACAGAATAAAAAGACCTCTCTGATGGTAAACTGTCAACGTTATTATAAGAAGTCTAAGAACTCTTGTGTCTTTGTTAAATTATTGTAAAACTACATTACATAATAATCAATCTGTCAAATATGACAGATCGATTATTATGTAATGTAGACAAGTGGGTCAACTTTGTTGTTAAATTTAAGTCAAGACCCGAAAACTGATAAAATTTTCAAAGCGTTCAACATAGTAGGTCATTATAAGTCATCATTTCATCAGTTTGGTTTATTAACCCTTTTGAATGAAACCTCTCTAACAGGTTACGGTTTATGGAACGTTGTGAATACGAAATCCGTAAAACTTTTTTTTATTATATGCCTTATTCATCTTTTATCATACCAAATGTCCACCACACAAAAGGCCATGTTTTCTGTGGGTGCAATGTTAACACAGATATCAGAAATGTCAACGTAACGTAACAACATTCTAGATAGTGTAAATGTCATTAAAGCGGTTAAGTAGGTCACTCAATTTCTTCATTCAAATTTATGAATTTGTGTACCTATATTAGTTACATAGTAATTCAATTATGAGAACCTACCTAGAAGTACGTAAAAGTATAAAAGGTTCCGTGCAGTGGCAATGAACCAACGGAGGACCGGTTTCGTATCGACCAGAGGAACGTACGGACATGTCGAATGATGATTCACTTGTCCGACGCTATAGATGTAGATTATTGTAGATGTTTGAGATGCATCATCTAAAGACAAGTTTTTCCGATGAATAAATCGACTCGACTAATCCTTTGTTGATTATTTACTAAAAACACAATAATCCTATAGAATTTTATTGTATTCTTGAAAACAAAGCATACAATTCACATAAATGAATTCCAAATCTTTTAAACAATTTGCTTTTAGTCAGAAGCATTTAGTTTAGTTTGAGAATTTTCTTTTTATGACAAGTCGAGGTGACTATTTGACTATTGATATCAACCAGTTACTATACCTTTTTATCCACGCTCACAATCTAATTTCCTGACTATAGAAGGGTTTAAAAAAACCCAAAAGCTTAAATTTAAAAAGATAGTACACCATGAACTTGATCCGGCTATAGCCTCCAAGAAGGAATGTTCTGCCACCTTAGCCACATACCTAATTCAAGTTCAATTACGGATTACAGAAACAATAAATTAAATTAGGTAAATTTATTTTTACAGTAATTATTATCTACTGAAATTGCCGTAAAAAGAAAAGTGCAGAGTAAACTTTTCTTAAAAATTTAAACGAAAAAGTCAAGGAGAGTTCGGGTCTGTCGCGTGCCATGAAACGAATAGATGTCACGGTTATGCCCTTCGTATCAGGTTAGTAAGTTAATTTCAACTGCAGCAAATATATTATCGTGGTTTTTACTTTTTTTAGTTAAAGAAAACTAGTTTTTGAGTTAAATTTCTCAAGGAACCATTAGGATTTCATTGTATGTACATTGTGAATATTATGGCGTGAAATACTAATCGCGGAAATGATCCGTGTGTCCGTATGCATGAGAGCTCACCAAGGCTTTATTTTGTCTCTGTATTGCATTAGTGTGATGGACCATTTACTAGAACAGGAATATGTTGAACAGCAAAGTCACTAATGCTAGCCTGCAGCCCTAGTTAGACAACTAAGAGTCCATTTTAATTTATAATTAATATTATTTATTTATTAATAACAAGAGGGTATCAAGCATAGAATTGATTCTAAATGAATTGAATGAAAGATAATAAATGAATTCTTAATTAATTATTAAGAATTAATGTTGTTGTCGTTACTGTTGTCTCGGCCTACCCCGGAGTGAAATAGGCGTGAGCGTCTGTATGTATGTATAAATGTAATAATTAGAAGTTATATGGTTTTAAGGCCATTGAGTAAAGTATAGTTCCCAGTATAAGATTAATAAAATTTGGTATGCCACAAGGTACAGTTTCAGGTTCCCATTTTTTTCCATATCACATTGAAGTATAATAGATGATATAACATGAATGCATTTTACTCATGACATTTAAATTGCAGAAAATCGATGAAACGATGACGTAGATAACAAATAAGATGAGATAGATCAACTTAGTAGTTACATGAATATTAGATAATAAGCATAGATAATACGAATTACATTAAATTTCGTAACAATTAAAGCTGCATTAACATAAATATTGAAGATCAAGACATAAAGGAACATACTGGGTTATCATTAGTAATTGTAACATGTAGAAATTATAATATGTAAGTAATTAATGTAGGCATGTCTGTAGTAAACAGAATAGAATACATCTACGTGTTAAGCAAATTCAGAAAAGACTAGAACAAAGAACTATTATGGCAGCCTACTAGGGATATGTGGCCTCGGTTCCGAAATAGGGTCTGTTGATATGATGAAATTCTCGTGACATAGATAAAGCTATGTGGTGCCATTTGCCATCATTTCTAAGTTCCGTCCAAAGTTTTCACTTTGGAGTTCGGGGTTTGCTTATTGCTTTTGATTGGTATGACAGCTTTTCAGGGAGTGATTGCCCTCTGACTTCCGAGAGGAAAGCCTACGCCAGAGTCAGTTGCTTAGCTTAGCATATGCACTGACTAGCAGGTCAGATTGGTTTGAGCCCTAACGGTAAATAATATTAATAAATTTGATGTAATCCGCCTGCATGTACATTTTGGAAGTACATAGCTGGATTTGGACAACAAATAAATAGTTTATTATTTATAGTATATGTATTATTATTATCAACACCTATCTCCTTCACTCTAAGCATATCGAACCTTAATATAACCTTCATGTTAAACAAATAATTGTTATGAATATTTTACAACTTTAAGTTTGAGAAGAGACTTAATTTGTTTTATCTCATGAGTAGAACAGATTTTTGTAGTCGTAGCTAATGTAATGTGCGGAGGATTCGAGTACTTGGTTTGTTTGCAAACCTCTCAGACGCTAATGCATCATAGATGTATGATGGAAGACTGTTCCCTGGATAACGCGTTACTTTAACTCTCTATATAACTTGAGGATTTGATAACAGCTTTCGATGTTCGCAACTTCTCTTTTATTTGAAATTGGAATTGATGAGTACCAACCAAAGTGTTTGTATACGACTTGAAATTAATAATTACGTTGGCTCAAAAGGGTTCCTTTGACGATGCGGATTGAAGGTTGCCTGTTACAGAGATAAGGCCGCCCATTGTACTACGGCTATACATTTATGTACATTGTGCTAATTTATTCACCTGATATACATACAATATCCTGTGAGATAGGTAGAATAACAATATGTAAGAGAACATAAACACATAGGCACACACACACAGAAAACTTCAGTCATGCCATACCACTTGCACTGACGATATTAGTGCCCTTGGAGGTCTGGTGAGGCCGTAAAACTAAGGATCACTATTTTCTTCAGGGTTGGAGTGAGAACACATCTCTTAAAATTATTTCATATTTATACATACACACCCGGTAAATTCCCAAAGGGGTAGGCAGAGGCGTATTAACACCCACATTTCGCCAACTATGATTTTCGGTCCCACATAATAGAGGGCGAGCATATTGCTCTCAAGCGGGCACTTAGCCATGGACTGTTTTTATTGTCGAATGGATAACAGCCCTTTCCCTTAGTCACCTTCTACGACACCCACAGGAAGAGATGAGAGGGCCCTATTCTATACCACCGGCAGCCAACACGGCAGATATAAAAAAAGACGTGTGGCACTTGGGGACTGCCGCGGTAAAGCTATTGCATAGCATTTTGTATCAACTTATGCAATTATGATAATATGCCCTTTGACGTGCATTAGTTTTTTTTTTCTTTTTAGCTCTTTACGCTTTTCTTCTCTATAAAACGAAAATATCTAGGTATAAATAATAGGTATAAATAATTAGGTATAAATAGTGTAATGACACACCAAAACAAAATTATTCATTTAAAAAAAAAATAACGATATTAAGAAGTGATTATCGACAAATTTTACAAGTACAGCTATTCACTGTTGTACATAAATACCTATACACCTATATACTTTCTCATAAACAGCTGCTTATGTATTCGTCCGATTTCGGAGCAGCTCGTCTCGATTCATGCGAACTTCGTAGAGTCGTACAATACGGCTAGTTGCACGCACACGAACACCGTGTCGAAGACTGCCGAAAAGAAACGAGCGTGAGGTTTTTTCGTTACGGAATTTCTGGATTCGGTCCCCGCGCTCAAGGCCCTCGATAGAAGCTATGCAATAGCTTAACAAAATGTTATAATTGAAAATGATTCCCAGCAGACTTTAAAACAATTTCAAGATACAAGTAAGTAATATCCAATGGGTATAGAAACTTACCTTCACTACTTTTGTTTTATACGGTCGTTGTTCGCATTCCAAATCTGAAAAGAAAAAGAGATTATGTTAAAAGTGTAAGGTGGGAACTGGGAACATAATATTGCTCTCATAAAGCTTGGAATGGCAAGCAAAGCAAATTTATTTTAATAGCCAGCTTATAAAAATGGATTGTGGTAATGTTTGTGAACTATCTTCACATTTTTCGATTAGGTTTGATTACAAATAAAAGTGTTAGATCAAAATTGCTCATAGTTATCGAATATTATGTTCTCTTATTTATATTATATCTCTTATTCCATTATTTATATTCTATGCTCAGATACAAATCGATGCAGAATTTTAGCGAATAAAATAAACTGTGGGAAGTAAGTTTAGTCCAAAAAATTGTTATCGCATAAGTCGCTCCAGAGAGCTTAACGGGTGTTTGAAGTGGTTCTATAGTGTAAGGTCCACGAATGCTTCAATATGAGTACTTAATACATAATTGCAATTTTGGTTAACATAATGTTATTAGTGAAGTAAATTGCCCAAAAATATGTAGCTTACGTAATAATGGTGGAGAGTTGAACGTCCATTGGCTTATCCATACTAATCCATACTAAGTAATATTATAAATTCGAAAGGTACCCATCTGTTTGTTATCTATATAAATATTGATTTTGATGAAATTTGGCATAGGGGTAGACCTTGGGAAAGGATATACCTAGGCTATATTTAGTCGCATTAACCTAAATCCACGCGGACGGATTAGTGCATCAACAACACAGTTATTTCACTCATCTCAGCAAGCACAATTCGATTTACAGAAGCATTTAATTTGACATACCTATACCGAATTCGAGCCTTGCCACCTCGGTAACAATATTTATAGATGTTGTTTACGATGAGGAGGCTACACAGGTATAACGACAAACAAGCACGAGATAAGACTAGGTAGTCACGTTTAAAACAGGTTTTATCATTTCAGTAACTAGCAATAATTAGAACATCCCGGCGTGCCTCTAATATATCACTGAACAAACAAAGCGAATATACATGTATGCGATGTGACGGCATCAAGTAGTAGGTAAGTAATCCTTTTAATGTGGCACATGAGCTCTCAACCACCTTATCTATTTATAACACTTCTCGGTTCATTGGAAATGATAAAGAATAAAATAACAGGGGGCCATATGTTGACAACGAAATGATAGATTTTATTAGGTACCTATATACTACGACGATAGATGTCTATATTATTATTGCCGATTAATGGCCAATATAATATAGAACATACATTATAATAGAAGAAGCTTCCCCCACAAATTTGTTTAAATATACATAGTTGTCAGTACTTATTCTAAATTTATATTCGTGTCACATAGTGACATAGGTACTCTACAAATTATTAACACATTAGTATGTATGTCCAGTCGAGAGTGAAAGAAAAATCTTAGTGCGCTGTTGTTCAATAGCCGTTACGAATCTTGAGCATAGATGTCATATTTTTTCAGCTCTAGTCACTATTTTTTGACAAGAGCTAATTTTTAGTCATAGCAAAAATAGTATACAAGTTGATACAATATTACAGATCCTAAACGAGTATAAAATTTAGGGTACTATTAACTATCTATTGATAGTTGCGCTCAAAGATCATAGCGGCTAGGTATATGTAATAACAATCATACACGGTTGTTCTTATTTTATTAATCAACCAATTAGCCATCGCAGTCCATTCTTTGCCATGGCTTCTCCCAGTGTACAGCATAGCATCCGATCTCATTGGAACAAGAAATACTATACTTATATATAAACTTGCCTTATCTACAGAGAGAAGTGTCTTGAGTGGATGGTAGTGTGATGATAAAATAAGAAACCTGTCGTTTGAGGTTGACGTCATTCGACAGGTCTTATAAGCTTTTAAGAGTTTTTTTTGGCACTCAAGTTATGAATTCTTAATCATTGTTTTAAGCCGTACTAAAATAACGAACTCTGCGATCTATTTTTGTTCGAAAATTTCATTCGCAAATGTGTACAGGTACGTCAAGTGGCTACGGCAAGGACAAGTGGTACAAAGAGTAACAAATAGAAATGAGGGCGAAATGCGAGAAGCTCATAATGAATAAAGAATTTTGCTTCTACGTCTGTTGTGGAAACAAACATCATCCTCCAAGCACTTTCCAGACTCAGTCGGGGTCGGCTATTTTCCGTGAAGCGACTGCCCTCTGATCTCCACAACCTATTAGCAATATCGAAGTTGGGCCAGTTGTTGAACTTTTTGGGGCTCTGCTTAACTATGCAACATGTTAACCTACTCGCATACCATTTCTCCACGAGCCCATCGCATGGAACATAATTATAGCAGCAAAACTCCGCAATAGCCCATAATGTACAAGTTTAAGAGTGGAATTTGTTAAATCAATCTAACGTGATATCTTGAGCTCAAATGTTGTTTGGGACCCCTGATGAGCCTGATCATTTACCTACTTATTAAGTAATCGAAATATGCTGATTGTGAAGATAATAAATTAAGATTACGCAAAAGTGTCTGCAAAAATTGAAATTGCTTATAACTTGCAAACTGTAGCAGTCTTACGAATCATTTTAAATTTTAATATTACATTAAGTTCTTATCTGTTTAAAAACTTGATGTTCTTTGAAGGTAGAAGGTTAAAGGTTGGTAAAGTAATGTTTTAGAAGTGAAATTGATGTTCGCTCACGTAGATTTATAAGAAGGCAGAGAAACTGTAAAGACACGCGAAATTAAATGGAATTCACAGTTAAGCACACACCTAAATATACATAATATTTTATCTGCTTCCATTAAACTTTCTAAAGTAATCTTAATGGACCTAAATATAGATTCGTCCTCATTTCTAACAGCATAGAAGCAACTACACACTTTCCTAAATTAATCAACCCCTCTAGACAAGTAGCAAATCGATAACCGGCGTTTGATGGAATAGAATGACGAATCTATGGGATTTGATGTATTTGATATGCGTTAACGACTGTCATATACGTCAAATTTCATATATTCGTCATTCTATTCCACCGAACGCCAGCTAAAGGGGCAGTTTTTGTCGATATTTTAGAGCTATAACTTCTCTGTAGGTAGTATTTTAATTTTTATATTGGCATCTTACAGACGAATAAGATTTTATTTCCTTTTCGTCCAGATTTTAAATTTAAATCCAAATTATTGACTTCAAAATCATGACGAATCTCACTTGATTATTTCACCGTGACGTACAAACTGGTTCATTTGCATTTATCCGTTAGCCGTCGCCATCGGCCACTCGGTGTAAACACGGCATAAGTATATTCAAGGATAAGGTTCAACTGTGACTCATTTTGAAGTGAAAGTTCCTAAATATGATTTCTCCTCGGAATTTCCCAATTATGTGACTCGTTTTAAGGCTTTCGTGACTCTTTCTCCATTCATACTAGTAGATGATTATATTTTAAGAACTTTTATCAGTAATTAATGACTAAAATCGGGTGTATTTATATATTATAAGAATCAGATTAGATATAATATTTATGTATCACGTTTGTAAATGTCGTTATGATTAAAAAAATCAAATGTTATATGATTTGGCACACATAAAAAGCAAATCAAATAATGCATTACGAACGTCACGTTCTTGACGATAATTTTTTATCGGCAGTTTTATAGAACGTCATAAAAGTCCGTTGAGCCTGTGTTAACTTACATTCTACCGTTACAGTCTGCAATGCCAGATAATATGCAGAAAAAATGCAAATATGCAAAAGTGGGATAAGTGTTATGGAAAATGGTGATCTATAAAACTAAAGGTATTGTAGTTGGTTTTATGCTTTACATGATTCATAATCAAAATAACCTACGGTGCAGTAACTTGATCTGCAGAAAAAAGTCAATTTTTGAAGATTTGAGAATCTAGATTAGTTTCGGACGCAGGTAGTTTGACCATGACCTTTAATACATACTATGTGATAAGTATCTACTGGAAGCTGAGGCGATGAAACACACAAAAAAACAACACTTACGTCAATAATTTGCTAAACAAATGTAGTGTGAAGGTAAGTGGGCTTTTAGTAAACAGGTAACGTTGCTGTTACTCACTAGAGACTAATTTGATAAACATAGCACGTAGAGTAATAACGGGTAATATATAACTGAGTTATGATTTTATTTTGGTACGTAAGAAAGATATACAGGAATAGTACAGTGGCTATTACGGTTCCAAAACTATAATTGGAGAAATACCTCGTTTCTTTTGCAGAATAGATTCTACTGACTTCAAAAATCCACCGAGGTCGATTATTAAGAGTTCCGAGTTCGAGTAAGAACTGTGGTTACTACGTCTGATATTCCACATTTAGCAGCAAAATTTTATTCATGAGAATGGTCGTATCGTTTGGCAAGTAGTGGATAAACTAAAAAAAGACACATTCATTTTCATAACGCTAGCTAAACCTTATGTTATTTACTATTTTTTCATAACAATAAGTAAATCCTTCATTGTCACGAAAGTAACAACTGCGTTGTAGTCGCTGTTTATCAAGATAATAGGGCACTCCGCGACAAGTAGCAGACGCACGCTAGCAGATACGCAGACTTTCATCATGTTTTGTCTTCACTGTTAAAGCAAGTTTATTAGTAATAGTGTTTAATAATATTGTACTAGTCCGCCGTCATCTTATTCATACCAGCGGCGCCGGTGAGTGAATATTGTGCATTCTTAAGAGCCCAAGAGCCGCGTTCACGGACAGTAAAGGTCATCTAAAAGAGGGTATCGTACACTCGTAACTAAGTGGACCGTTTTACTGATGTCCTAGTAGTGGCAGAAGACAGATCGCGTTGTGACGGAGGTGAGCGACCGCCTGTTGGGTCAACGTCGCTCACGCCTCGTGCCTCGCTTGCACTGATTCATCTCCTTGTTGCGCAATACCTCAATCATCCTCTTTTATCAGAAAACTACCTATTTATTAGACTTCCAAAATAGTTTACATATTATAAGACTGTATGGTTTAAAGTTTAAAGTTTGCCAATGAAGTCTACACGTACTTTTACACTAGTCAAAGCCTTACGATCGTTGAAACCCGTTTGTAGACTAGGTACGTCGATAAAAACCGTTTGAAAATATATTTTAATCAAGTCCTCCAGAATGAAATTTTATATTCTGACTGTTGTTATCACACAGTTTAATCACAAAAAAAGTTCCAAGAGAGTTCAAGAGTTGGATAGAGCAAGACCCCTCCCCTTAGTCATTGTGAAAGTTTCTGGGGGGACAAGGCTGGAATAATGGTTCTATAAGTGAGATGAGGACAATATGATACCAATAGCTAGGAATCTAGGATGTGAGTGTTTGTTTCATGGGTCTTCTCTTCCATGTGCTGTCGTGTCGATAGGGCTGATTAACTTTAACATCAGTCAGATATGTACAGCCCGGACTCAGATGCATGGCTCGACTCAACAAAAATACAGATGAGTAAAATGTGGGTGTTAATTCACCTCTGCCTAACCCTCCGGGGATAAAGTATGTATGTAGTGTATGTGTAGTATGGAAACTGTATGTAGGTAGATAAGGCAGGACTACTGTCATACCTACTCTAATCTCTGGTTTTCTGAGCCTTAATTGGCGTCGGTGACCGCTTATCACTAGACCGTGTGCTTGTTTGTCTGTTTAGCAGTAAGAGGTAATGAAAACAATTTGTTTACACGACAAGAAAAGTGAACAGTGAATTCTCAAACTATACAGCAGATACTTTTTTGTTTTGGGCGGGATCAAAGATACTCTCTCGAACCGTCCTAAAATCCTTACGGATACCAACTCGAAACGACTAAAACCGCACGTCGTCTCCGGTCAATATCGTGCAAGGTGAGGTGGTCTAATAAAGCATTTCTCGCGTACCCTGACCAATGCAGTAGGTACCTAATAAACTGCGAAACAATTTAATGAAACATTATTTGATTGATAGATAAACCAGTTTTTAACGAACATGGTCGTTATCACTAACATTATCAACTTTATTTGAAGTGGGATATTTACCAATTTAATATCCAATTATAAAATAAGTAGGTTAATTATGATAGTCAATACTATTGTTGACGAATAAGTTCAATGCTACTGGAGTATGTTTCTTTGTGCAAAACAATAGCAAATAGATGCATTCAATTTGTGTTGCCAACGTTACCTACGTTAATTGAGTTACGTGTTAAGTATGTACTTACTACAGACAATATACCTACCTAGTATATTTACCGTTTCAATGATTAAGTGACGCAACAATTCACGGGAACAATTGCTATGGCGTAACAAGTTCACATTGCCACTGCAATTATTAATTTATCATTGCCACTTAACAGTATTAGGCTAAGTTCTAACAGTAATACTTTTAAATAAATTCCTGATTATTTAAATTAAAAATATTCCATGTAATGTAAAATTAATACCCAAAGTATCACGAGATAAAAACATTGTTCGGTAGGTATATTTTTATGTAGAATTATATATGACTTATATTTGACGACGTTTTTTTTAAAAAAAGGATTCCTACTGAGTTTTTTGGCAGTGTTTCTCAGTAGTTGCCATGTCACGCACTGCACGGTAGGGGAAAAAATAATGACGATTCCCAACAAATTTAATTTTTTTATGGAATAAATGATTTTTTGAATTTGAATTGAATATACTTAGGTATAATTTCTTTCTGCTGACCCACCCCGGCTTTGCCTGTGGCATCATTTGAACCCCGTATCACCCCTTTAAATCATATATGCCCGCAATTTATTAATTTTCAAATAACATAATGAAACATATGGGAATCTGCCAGATCAGTTGACATTTATGATTACTGCTTCGCTCCCTTGAGTAGAAGCGTGATAAAATACAGTCTTTACCAACCTTCCTCGATAAACGGGCTATTCAACATTTAAATAATTTTTCAATTAGAACCAGTAGTGCTTGAGAATAACGCGTGCAAATCAACAAACAAATAAATCCTTCATCTTTATAATATTAGTATAGAAGTATAGATTTTGAAGAAGAGAGAAAATATTGTATTAGAAGTAGAAGAGACAAAACAGAAAGAACTTGAATCAGAAAGAAAATTGCTAAATCACAGCCACAGCAATATACCAGCTTCAAAGCAACGAGAATTTAATGTTTACACTTCTAATGTTGTATGTAACGTAACGACCCTCGTTATAAACTTATGCACTTACTACGTTTTTTATTTTATTACCAATGGTGACTACCATCTACAACGTAAAAAAAGCATGAAATCGATTAGAAACCAGTCTGCCTGTTTTTATTAAGGCGAAAGTGGCAGTTACATCACAAAGCCAATTTTCCTAAGAACGAACAGAAATACATGTAATTTTGTGTCCATTGTTATTTAATGATGATTCTAATCGAGTCACATTGGTTGTTTAAACGAAGTGAACATTTGAATTACTAGTTATACCCAATATGATGTTAGGAAGTGATGTACGTGTACGTCCATACCCCAAAGTATAAAGAGATTTTTCTACTATGCCTCTGCTCAACATACCAATAGGTAATTTCACTTCTGAAAAGTCTAGAACGCCATGAATATGTTCCATACCATTCAAATTTAGTGATATTTGATGCCCGATTCAATGTCAATATGGCAACATATGTTGTTAGTACCCTTTTGTTATTCTAGGCGACGATATTGTTATGGAATATTTATTTTCACAAGAAGTTTAGAACAAGATTGATTTAGTTTACAAGTTACAATCAATAATATAAGGTGCATGTTTAAAGTTTGTGAAGAAAAAAGGAGCACAAGCAACGCACGCAAATGTGTAGCTCCAACCTCCAACTAGTCCTTTCCTAGAATAACAGCAAGCATTAGAATGCTCGTCGTGATCCCAGCGCGTGGTGCACTTTCTATATCGAACAATACAAGTTCAAAATTGAATCTTAAACACCACAGATAGAATACGCTTTTGAATAAACATAAAAGGAAATTTAAATCGTTTTGTACCTAGTTAACATACGTTATTGAAACTGAATAAAAACTTTTAAGGGATATAGGTCGACAAATAAGTAAAAAACCTGGTTACTCGCTCCGGCTCGTACCTGCTGCAAAGACAAGCCATTGCGATTCAACGACATTTTTTTTACATTAACATGTAGAATTTTATGTTGGTTACGATCCAAGAAGGGTTAATTTCGGTCATATCTCCGGTTCCAAACAACCCATTAGGATCAAACAAACGTAAGATTTTAAGTCTGACCAAAATTTAGGTAGGTAATTTGTGCCTAAACTTTTTAAACATCATCCAAGTATTTTTTTACTCGGACTAAAAGAATAACATGTTACATGAATAAATGTTTCTCATTTTATTTCACTACCTATGTATTGAAATTTACTTCACGTTTGTTAAACAGATAGCGAATAACAACAAAATTATAGTATTCTTAACATTTTTAGTGCGGTTCAAAGGGTAATTACGTGTTAATAATTCAGAGCATTCAATTCGAGGTCGGTAGAGTACGAACGTTTATCAATTTTGTTTGTGAGAATGACCTCGCCATATCGTCGCATTGCGCAGCTGTGTTTAACAGTCAACTTATTGCAAGGGTTGATTTTAGTAGACTATCATAGGCAGCCGTAACTTGCTTATTCAATTCTCGTAATTTTTTTTGGTAAAAACATTTTAAGTGCAAATTTTACTACCTACTATTTTAGTACTATATATGATGGGCACGCTGGTCTAGAACATAATTATCAAGTAAAAAAAAATAAGGATGCTCGGGCTCCTTGTCGAAACGACGACTGAAGAAGTGATGAGAGTGATGAAGCACTAAGTAACTGTAGTGTGGAAATCACAACACGAGTCTAGTAACCGATTTCACAAACGAAAATAAACAAAACTGGGCCTCTCCAAGACATTTTCAGTCAAGCCAACCACACCTGCAAGGCGGTGGATCTGCTGATTGATGGAAGAGCCTCAGGCTTACGATATCCCCTCGGGGTTTGAGGTGAAAGCCTCGGCTGTAGCCGGGAATAACACTATGATGATGATGATGAAGGTATGCTAAAGAGATTTAGAAATCAATCCTTGTACCAACCTTGGGCATATAAACATACCGAAAACAATCAATTTCAGTATTAATTAGTTCTACCGCACAAATTAAGGACTAATTAAAAAAGCTGCACGTTTTTACACCGTTACTAAGTTTTATTATACGCAAATAAGTTGCATTTGCATTGCCAATGTCGATAAAAACTGTTGACATTAGGAAGGTACGTATGTACTTCCAATGAATGCCAACTTTAATAGAAGTAGCACATAACCATTTTGTAAATCGTTGTAAAAAGCCATTATGGCTATACGGAAATCGATAAGCCAACTGCTAGCAACTCTGACAAGGTCGATCCATCGTCATCTATTTTGCCACACTGAAGCTACAAATTAATTATTATTCAAAACAACGTTTCGCTGCCTAGGTACAGTCGCCCTCAGAAAAAAAACATACCTAGTTACCGATTACCTTAGCACAAAAAATTCATCATAATAAACATAAATTTTATAAAATATTTGAATTTGTATTGTGAAGATTATAGGTACCTAGTACAATAAATGCAGCGACTTCCGAGGACGAGGTATCAGCTGAGCAAAATTGACCACAGACCGCCCTGTTTGCATAATTCAATTTTATCAAGTTACATCACCAATCTCTAATTATTTTGCTGTAATGAGTAGTACACGACTATTGATTAGTGAAAAATATTGATTGTTGTTAACTATTTTCCAATGTTACTGCGGCAATTTACGCTCAATGAAGGTTTATTACGAAAACTTAAAGTTATGCGGCCCTGTGGCACATTTTATCAAAAAATGTTTGCGGGCAGGGTGGTTAGTGGTCGTGGTGTCTGCAAGCATATTGCGTACATACCTCCCCTACGGCAAAGCAGCGCCAACGACCTTGCAAGGTCGCTAGTTTTACTCACCCCACGTTTCGTGATCGTTTCATTTTAATTTTATTACTGTTTTCGCAACTTTCTGTGTTATATTGAAGATATACCTAAATAAATTGACTGCAGTAGCGTACGGTCTATAGTTTGTCGCAGTCATCAGGTTAAAATAGTCAATTAAGTTAACGCCGGCATCCAATCGAATAGTTTAAATGCTACTGTGGTTAATATAATCATTATCACCTGCGATAGCAAATATGTATCGAAACAATTAGTATGAATTAATAGGATCGGTTTTATCGATATTGTGATTACATTCATATAATAGATATTGTTACTAAGGAGAGATGTTGATGACTTAGACGTACTGTAAATTATTGATGTGGCCAAGTAAGATTCATTCCAATATTTTACAGTTAATACAGGTAAAATAGGACTCTCTAGATAGAGGAATTTTAATTGTTTTTGGCTGATTTCGTTACGCGGATAAACATTCTGTTTGTTCTGAACACTGAAACAAGTGCAATCAAAAATATGAGTTGGCTCTAGCCTCTAGGCCGTCCTCAGACGGTAGTTTAATTACTTTAGAGATGTTCATCTTCAATGGTTGTGCGAGACAAGCAGCCGATGAAGGTTTGTTAGTAATATTATTAGGTCAATGATATATCCATCAGTCTCACTCTCATACCATAATAACGTGTTGGTGAAAGAAGAATATTATACATCGACGCTCTAGTTCTGCTTCAGTTGACAGTGATGGTGATGACAAGCGCGGTAAGGGTCAAATACCATTATTTTTCGATTATCGATAACTGTGAAAGTATTATTTTTTATATATTTATTATTCGATCGAAAGTTCCTGCTACAGTTTTTAAGAGTTAGAAGAATTTCGATATTCTGCTGCGATATCCATACTAATATTATAAATGCGAAAGTAACTGTCTGTCTGTCTGTCTGTCTGTCTGTATGTTACGCTTTCACGCCTAAACCACTGAACCGATCTTGATGAAATTTGGTACAGAGGTATATTAGAGCTTGAGAACGGACATAGGCTACCTTTTATCACGAGAAAGGGGGTTTAAGAGGGGGAAATAGGGGATAAATGTTTTTATGAAAGTTTGTCATTTCGGAAGATATCTTAATGAAATTTGGTACAGAGGTAGATTAGAGCTTGGGAACGGACATAGGTACCTTTTATCGCGAAAAGGGGGGTAGAAGGGGGGACTAGGGCCTTGGGATGAAAGTTTGTCATTTTTGAAGATTTCTTGATGAAATTTGGTACAGAGATAGTTTAGAGCTTGGAAACGGATATAGGCTACCTTTTATCGCGAAAAGGGGGGTAGAAGGGGGGCGGACTAGGGCCTTGGTATGAAAGTTTGTCATTTTTGAAGATTTCTTGATGAAATTTGGTACAGAGATAGTTTAGAGCTTGGGAACGGACATAAGCTACCTTTTATCGCGAAAAGGGGGGAAGAAGGGGGGGACCAGGGCCTTGGGATACAAGTTTATCCTTTTAGAAGATTTCCTGATGAAATTTGATACAGAGATAGTTTGGAGCTTTGGAACGGACATAGACTACCTTTTATCGCAAAAAGGGGTAGAAGGAGGGGGGGAATGGCTATGGGATGAAAGTTTGTCTTTTTTGAAGATATCCTGATGAAATTTGGTACAGATATAGATTAAAGCTTGGGAACGAACATAGGCTACCTTTTGTCGCTAAAGACGAGGATAAAGGGGGGTTTGCCAGTTTTGAAGACATTCTGCTGATAATGAAATTTGGTACAGGGATTAATTAGAGCTTGGTAACAAACATATGCTACATTTTATCGCGAATAATGTAGTAAAAGAGTGGAGGAGGGATAAGGACTGGATAGTTAGTATGAAAGTTTGTCATTTTTGATGATATCCTGGTGAAATTTGGTACAGAGATGGATTAGAGCTCGAAACTTGACATAGGCTACCTTTTATTGTGAAAAAGGGAGTTGAAGGGGTGGAATAGGGCTAGGGTATGTAAGTTTGACAATTTTGAAGATAATTATGATGAAATTGGTATAGAGATGGATTAGAGCTTGGAAATGGACATAGGCTACCCCTTATCGCGAAAAAAGGGATATAAGGAGGAGGGGGGAAGGGGAATAGGGCTATGGGATTAAAGTTTCTAATTTTTCATTGTCACAAAAAGGGGGTGAATATAGCATAAATAGTACGAATTTCTTTTAAGATGTCCTCATGAAATTTGGTACAAAGGTGAATTAGAGCTTCGGAACGGACATAATTGAGTAACGAACCAGATATAGAAGCGAGTGGAGAGGCGAGTATAGATTGTTATAGGGACGAGTGGATAGGCGTGTAAAGATCGAAAGTCGAGTAGAGTCGACTACAGGGGTGAGTAGATATGCGACTAGAGAGCCAAATAGAATGCAGTAAAGGGTTGAGTAGAGAGGCGAGTGGAAAGATGAATGTAGTGGCGAGTAGAGATCGATGAGTAGAGGTGCGAGTAGATAGGCGAGTGGGGAGAGTCAAGTAGAGAGGCGAAAAGAGAATCGAATGGATGGGCAAGTAGAGAGGCCAATGGAAAGGCGAGTTTAGAGAAGAGTACAAAGTCGAGTACAGAGGGGAACAGAGAAGTCAGGAGAGAGTCGAGTATAAATTCAAGTATAGAGGCGAGTAGAAAGTCGAGTATAGAGGCGAGTAGAAAGTCGAGAACAGAGGTGAGTACATAGTCAAGGACAAAGTTGACTAGAGAGGCGAATTTAATGCTCAATAGCGTCGGATCAACACTAAGCGATAACCGACATCCACGCAGGCGGAGCCGCGGGCAACAGCTAGTTGTTGTATAAAACTGCTAATGTAGGATAATATATTGTGCTTTACCATCAGACATGCTTCAATGGCGGAGGGACATAATATATAATAAATAACCAGAGACATTAAAAATAAAAATATATCGATTTGAGAAACTGTTACAATTATTATTAATTAATAAGTGTTACTACACTACAAATGTATATTTATATGATAAATTTATTTAATTAATTTTCAGACTAATTGAGGTTTTTTTATCAATATTCACTCATTAATATAACAAATGAAATAAATGATTTGATTAGATTTTATTTGACCTTGTATATTATTTCAACCAGCCTCTCACCCTACAGTCTATACAAAAATTGTGCCAGTGACAGTTTACTTCCTAGAGAAATTTAAATAAAAAAAGATAGCTGTATTTGTCTATTATTAAAAAAATTCAATCATCAATTAGCCTTTTGCAACCCACTGCTGGACATAGACTTCTCCATCCACGGCGCTATTGCTCCCGAACCTTAGACACTTTGGTTTTGTTAAACTTATGATTTTGAATACAATCCTTTTTTCGAATTTTGGTCAGTTTGTTCTCGTAGGACGCATATACTACTGAACGAATTTTGATGCGGTTCTTTTGTTAGAAAGGAGTTTGATTGCAATCGGTTCAGTAGAACCTAAGATATGACCAAAAGTCACGATAGTCAACACCCACGCCACGCCCACGACCAACTGATAAATTAGGCAGTATGATAAATATGAAAGTTTAAACAATCAGACTTAGGTTCATGACGACTGAATACGGTTCATGTATGGCTTTAAAAAAGTCGAGACGCGCAGTCCACCAATCACATTTTTCATAATGCCCAATTTATCACTTTGCCCATTAAATACACACTATACATACTATACACACATACACTTCCTTACACGATATTCAAAATTATCGCTAGTTCAATGTACGTCATAAATATAAAAAAATGGTTGATAAGCATAATATAAATATTAAATAGTTGTACAGATTGGCTATGGCCGGAGTGTCGAGTGTGTATTTAGGACTAGCGATACACTATTATAAATAAATATGGCACAAAAAGTATAAATGTAATGTACCTACTTACTAGATAGATACAAAGTGGTGGCAAAAATGGAAGGCATCTTTGCTCAAATTTTTCATGATTACTATATTAAACATAATATACTCTAGCAAGAGTTGATATCTAAGAATGTGATTGTTTAGTTTGTTTTTCTGTGTTTAGTTTATTATTCTCATGCTACACAACTTCTACAGTCCGTCAAATCTAAGAAGTACCGTTTGACAGTTCTGACAATTGAATTATAGGGATGGGATGAAAAAATCGATTACTATAATATCCGAACTTTAAGAGATCGATTACTATAATATCCGAATTTTAAGAAATCAATTGTTATAATTAAATAAAAGAAATGTTTAGGATATTTTTTTATTCACTACTAGTACTAGTATCGTCGTCTTCGTCATCATCGTCATTTAAATTAATGACCAGTTGATTGTCCATTACATTATCAAAGTGTACGTCTCTTTCGAAGTCGTCCATTATTATTTTCTTTGTTTTTTGTACTACTTTACTCCAATCTTCCTGTGTAACTTGGGCACATGCTTCCTTTAATAAACCTTCCATTTTCTTGACACTGAAGGGTGGTTTTGTGTTGTGTCTTGCTGCATAACCTGTAAAACAATAATGTAACTATTTGATAGCAGACGAAAACCATTGTTTAAATTATAAATGTTAGAAGTACTCGTGTTATTATTATAATATTATAAAATATTACCTTTAACTTGGGCCCAAATCAGTTCAATGGCATTATATTGGCAATGGTACGGAGGAAGTCGTATGACTTTGTGCCCGTGCTCTTCGGCCAATTGGTCAATTACATATGTCGGTTTTGGTGGTTTATGCAATTTCACTAACTGTAATAATTCAGCTTTTAATAGTGACATGTCGGCATCCACTCCTTTTCTTTGCAGCCATGCCACCAAATCTGCTTTCTTATTGGCTGACGTAGGTGCTTTATCAATTTGCACAGAGTGGTATGGGGCATTATCCATTATAATTGTGCTGTTAGGAGGGATATTCTGTAATAAATTTAAGAACCACTCTCGGAACCTTACTGCGTCCATTTCTTCATGATACTCTTTAGTGCTTTTGGATTGGAAAGCTAATAAAGAGTTTTCCACGAAGCCTGTAGACGCTGACCCAGCATGGCATATTATGAGGCGTCCACCTTTTCCTATCGGCACCTTCGAGCACGAAGCTTCAGAATCATCAGTCCATGTTTTCGGCACAGAATGGTTGGAATTTAGCCAAGTTTCGTCCAAAAATATTACATTATCCCAGTTTATAATTTGTTTAACTTCGCGCAGGAATGTTAGTCGCTGCATAATTATGTCATGTCGCTCCATAACAATTTTTCGTTTGTCAACTTTTTTGTATCTGAAGCCAATTCCTGTTATTACCGTTCTCAACGACTCTATGCTTCCCTTATACAGCCCGGCATCTTTTAAAGTTGCACATAACTTTGCCAATGTTGGAAATTCGCCTCTTGTAAAATACCCGTATATATGGTTTCTAATAGCATGACTATCGAATTCATCGATGCCTGTCACAGGTTTATTTCTTTTTCGTTTTTTCGGTGTGTGAAGTACGTTACTGTCACTCCCCGAAGGCCCATATTTTTCACTTAATATTTTGCCAACGGTGCGGCTACCAATACCGAGAGCTTCACCGACGCGATCCCGAACTTGTGTAACTGGCAGTAGAAGTCCACCATTTTGAGATTCACGCTCAAAATACTCGTGTAATTTCACCACCAATTCACGAGCCTGGCTGTTCAAAGTACGTCCTCTTTTCGACATTATTAATAAACACTTGCTTAGTTCGGAGTCCAGTATAAATATTGCCAAGGTAAACGGATAAAGAATGATCAGTCCAGAAAAGTAATAGCCAAGTCACAAATTGTAAAACACAAACGAGAAAGCAAGTACGCGCACAGTCAGCTTCCAAGATGACCGAGCGGACCGCGTGCGCTTGTAGTTGGCAGTGTTGCCAGAAAAAAAAAATTGTAGAGACTTGGACACCTGCGATTTTGCCTATTGACCTAAAAATAATTAAATTAATTTATTTTAGGGTATCTGTGTATTCAGTGCATTATGCGGTCGCGCAGTAACGTCGTTAATTTATAACATCAGGCAACAACATTTTTGTGAATGGGTTCTACATACCTTATTTTTATTAGTTTTAGACGTAGAAATAAGACTTACAAGAAAAAATTGTAATTGTAAAATCAATGGATGTGCTTGTTAAAAATTTGTTTATTTCTCTGTAATATGCAAACCCATACTATCATACACAAAAATAAATGTAAAAAACACTATCCCTGACTCCATTTACTATTTCGACAGCGTTAGCGCGAGAAACCCCGACTTATTTGGGCGCGAAAATCAAAAATCGACAAATCGCTTTCGACAACTTTTTAAAGAAGCAAATATATTTGATTTATAAATACGTATTTTTGGTGAATGGGTTTTATCTCATATTTTACGATTACATAACTATTTAGTTATGTAATCGTAATATGTGAGATAAATCCCATTCACATGAAAAAATATTTGTTTGGTTGTCAAGTGTAATTTGTAAATAATACATTCGATTTTTCGTGTATGTAAACGATTTTTTTGCATACAAGTGTATCCGAAGAGTCGCAACACTACGTGCAGTGACCTAACTACGTAACTTTGTAATGCGGTCAAGAATATAACTATTAGAAATTATTTACTGTGTAAATATGTGTTATTTTGCTTTGTTTGAAAGTTTTCAATTACATTTAGATATTAAGAATTGTACATTTTTAGATACAATAATGAAATCTTTCTAAATTCATGGTTTTATGAAAAAGGTTATCGAAACTGAATAATGTACGTATGAACAAAGTTGTTTCGGTTTGAAAAATATGAAACGTCAAACGGTACCTCTTAGATTTGATGGACTGTAAAAAATCTGTTATTTGCTAAATCGGATCCACGCGGGCGTACCTACTAACAAATATTGTATTTTTTTTTTCATTTCAAACATTGTTTTTGTTCCATTTTGTCTTGGTACCCTAGAAACTCGAAAAAGAAACAGGGAGGGGAAACAGTTTCAAAAGTTGGAATATGAATTAAGACAGTAAGCTAAGCGATAAATGGAACGGAATGGCAGGACAGCTTTGCCAATAATGTTGGCCAAACAGATGTAGTTTTTTTTTTTTTTTTTTTAGGTCGTGTGCCTAGTGGGCCTACCTGTCCAC
The DNA here is from genome assembly GCA_949126895.1 of Eilema caniola. Classification (NCBI taxonomy): domain Eukaryota; kingdom Metazoa; phylum Arthropoda; class Insecta; order Lepidoptera; family Erebidae; genus Eilema; species Eilema caniola. The sequence goes on along the minus strand of OX421463.1, from coordinate 11,684,942 downwards.
CCGCAGTGGGGTGGCCCGCGAAAGCTGGGACCTAATCTCGTTTCTCCCTCGCAAAACGAAGGCTTTAATAGTCCTATTCTAGTGTGCTGACAATAATTGTGAGACAGTCCCCCTTTTGGGGTTTCGCTTTTTATTTAAAATATTTACATTTATCGAGTACAATAATCTTCGAATACATTTGTGGAATACATATTGATAAAAATACAATTAATATATACAATTTAAAAACTTACAATTATTACAATAAATATCACAATTTGAGTCAATTAAAATTCAATACAATGGTTAAAAAAAACAATATTTACAATTAAAAAGATTTTTATAAAAAGGTGTATAATTTGCTAAAATGTATAAAAATAAAATAAAAGGTAAAATTATAATTAAAATTGAAATTCAAAATACAGTTAAAATTGATATTAAAATTACATTGAAATTAAAATTAAAATAAAATAAAATAAAACCACAATAATAAATTCCACATTAATTCAAAATAAATAAAACAATTAAAAGCGTTTGTACTCTGCTTGGAGTACTGCACCCCTCTCCGAACGACGTATTGTTCGGCGACGTGCTGGAACCGCCGTATGCTGGCAGCGCGGCGCGCTTATCATACGGCGTCCAACACGTCACCCGTCCCTGTTCCTTTCCATACATGTTTTAATGATTTGGGTGCAGTAATCCAGAAATTGATCTCTCAAATTATTTCTTTTAAAAATCTCTCCCAACACCTCTGCCTTCATTTCTTTTCCCATTTTCTGTTCTAAATTATACCTAACTACCCCGTTCGCAGGGCAGTCAAATAGGAGGTGCGAGACCGTTTCGTCCTCAGTCGGACTACAGATGCACGATGGGCTCGCCCTGCACTTGAATCGGTACAAGTACGAGGCGAACGCACCGTGCCCCGTGAGGACCTGTGTGGTCTCATAGGTGAGCTGCCTTTTCAGGGCAAACTAGTACGCGGTGAACACGTCAGGGAAGAACATCTTGGTGCCGCTGGCTATCGTCCCCGACTGATAGCGCCGGTTCCACTCGTCAAGCGCCCCGTTGCGGATCATGCGCTTGACGAATGAGACCGGCACCCTGTCATAAACAGGCCGGACTTTGGAACGGAGCGCCGCGGCTTTCGCCAGCTCGTCGGCCCTCTCATTCCCCGCTAGGCCTGCGTGAGCCTTGACCCAGTACAGAGACACTTCTCCGCCATGGGTCAAGGCTTCACGCAGGTTTGCCCTGGCTTCAATCGCCAGGGGGTGCGGGGACTGACTGTTTACAACAGTTTCAAGGGCCGAACGAGAGTCGCTCATAATGGCAGAAGCTCCTCGGTGCTTAGCTGCAAGCCCCGTGGCCTTGCATATGGCCAACAGTTCCGCCTGGTAGACAGTGCAGTACGGCGACAGGGCAAGCTTGACGGCTTTGGTTTCGGCGTCGCCATTCCATATAGAAATGGCGGCCCCCACCTTGCCGTCAATCTTGCTCCCGTCAGTATAGTACCGCACTGCACTGTCTACCCGCTTGACCTCCTCTGCCGTCGAGAGGCATAGGAACTGCAGGCTCATATGATCGGCCGGATGGGGCCTGTCCCGGAACGGAGTCGGTGTCTCTATTTGCCGATCCGCTAGCTCCGGCCGCTCGACCCCCCGCCGGCACTAGTACAGGGCGGCATTCTCCCTTATACGAATGTCGAGGGGGAGCAGCCCGGCCAGAGCTAGGGCGGCGTTCAGAGACACTGTCCGGTAAGCCCGGCAGAGCTTCTGCGCGAATCCGCGCTGCACGGCCTCCAACCTCTTCCGCGTTCCGACCTTGTTTGTGGACGGCGCCCAGACGGCGGCGGCATACGTGATAATGGGCTCCACGGTGGCCGTATATATTATACGGACCACCTCCGGGTGGAGCCCCCAGCTGGATCTGGCGGCTGCCGACACACGCTTGTAGACGTTCAACGCCTTTTCACAAACACTTCTGACATGGGCGTTGAACGTCAACTTGCTGTCTATCAGCAGCCCCAGAATCTTAATCTCCTCCACCGCGGCAATAGCGATTCCTCCCATGCTCAGGCGTGGGGTGTCATATTTAAGCTTTTTGGTAAGCACCATTGCACTTGTCTTGTGCGGTGCAAACCTCAGCTTATTCATGACACCCCACCCCCGCACGTATTCGAGCGCTGAGTTGCCGCGGCGTTCGATCTCCGCTGCGGTGTAGTTGTCGATGTAGTTTATCAGAAATATTTATTTAGACTGTTTTGTACCACTACTGGACAAAGCCTTTTTTTTCTGACATAGGAGGCAAACGAGCAGACGGATCGCCTGATGGCAAGCGATCACCGCCTATGGACACCTGAAACATCAGAAGGGTTCTAGGTGCGTTGCCGGCTCTCTTCTTGGAGGTTTGAAGGCTTCACTCTAATATTCCCTCAATCGGATTAGTGATTATAAATGAGATATCTGAATAAAATTTTCATATCTTTTTTTAGTTAAATTAAACTGACATCAAAATGTAAATGTAAATCGATCCCCCAATCGCCCGTGAATCAAGCATTATTTGTCTTATTGCAAGATTCATTTCAGTTAAGCGTCCATTAAAAGTATGTACTAACGTTTGGGTAATTGATTTATATAAATACAGAAAATCTAAAACTAGAAACTATTACAAGCCAAACTAAATAACTGAAATATTTACATACATAATGCGTCGTATGTACTTATATCACTTTGAATACCAATAGGATGTAGGACGTTTGAACATTATGAATATTCAATAGCCAGGACAATTTCCTTTGTGAGGCTGATAACAAACTAAATGATGCCTTGTCAAATCCTGACGGGTCGTGTGTCGAGGTCTATTATTGACTTCGTCTACTTAAACATTCATTGGCAATATAATTCTTAAATTGATTAGAAAAAAATATAAAGCACTCTCACTCAACATCCTGTTCCCATTTCTGGTGCAGAGGAATCAGGTGTGACTTCCAGTGCAGGTCCTCCCGTATTTAATACCGTTTTTTTATGGTAAAATACGCAGTTATCACTAGGAATAAAAAAGGTGCGCGGTTGACAGCAAAAGGCCGTAAAGTAAGTAACTATTTATTATGTGAGATAGAATTAGGTATCAGAAATTAAAAATTGGTGGGTCTAACTTTACACATGATTTCCAAGATTCTTGAAAGTACCAATATTAGCGTAGCAAAGGGATGATGATTCTAAATAAAATGGAAGTGAAATTAGAAATTTCAGGTTAAGTAGGTTTTAACTAGTTTCTATTTAACGGTAATGGTCTTTAGTAAACGGCGCATAATTATTGATTAATGGGGCCATTGATTTTCTAATTACGTTGATATTGGCTAATATTAACGTAATTAGAAAATCCAGAATACAAAATAGAAGGTAACTTATCTGCCCCTTGTAAGTAGGTACAACTGGCTGTAGTATAGATAACTATATTCACTCTTCAGTAGAAAATTTCCTTACTTAGGTAACATTTATTATTACATAATAGGCAGGTAGGTAATTACTACGCCCATTAATTTAGCAAGTTAAACCTTGTTCAAGGTTTCGAGAAAATCGTAGAAATGTAGCATCTAATCCAATATAGAAGATTAATAAAATTCGCCGAACGCTGAAAAGCATTTTACTAATAGGTAGGTACTTGGGTAAGCCCGTATAAGGATGACCTTTAGAAATGTCTGCCACAGTCACAGATTACTTTTATCGATTTTCGTGTTTGTTGACAACCTTATAATCTACTAAACAATACCGTATAGAGGACAATGAAAGGCAAAACAAACAGCTTCATGATAGTAGCTGGTTGCGGTGCCTGTCCTTGTCCAACCTATTGTGTTTTACGCTGTTAGTGTGAATGGCATACGAATGACAAGTCTATACTTACTTTTCCCGTTTCTGATCATATTGGCGATAGTAGTAGCGCTATATTATAATGAATAAGTCGTCAAATGAATTAATAAAGCGACAACGGTGTGGTGTATTGGCTAAGGCATCGGAATTGCAATCAAACCTTGCGGGTTTTATTAGGTGTACCATTTTCGCGCACTTGACGAAATTTTATCGCAATGGGATAAACGGTACGGTACGACTGCCCCATAAAATAGAAATAAACAAGCGGTTGACTGGACAATAATACAAAATCCAATTTGCTTATTTATATTGCTGGGAAGCGTCAGTTTTCAAAGTGATAACGGAACGAAGTGATCATTATGATTAAATGAATGCCATCCATGAAGCGCATTTTATCTTGGTTCAACACTTACAGCCGTTTATCTTATTGAAAGTAATTGTATGTATTATCTTGCGATGCGAACGGACCAGTTTATGATTTTTCGTTTTCTCAAATGCCTAACATCTGGATTTTGCAATAAATTTATCATGTAGATAATGCGGTAATAGCTGTGGAGAGGGAATTTAGTAATGGAACTAAGCGTCGCAATTAACACTGTATGTATGTGCTGTTATACTGAATGGCACGTTGCATCAGGTGGAAACTGCTGAGTAAATATTTATGCATAGATACTTACAATTATTATTAGAACGAATGAACGAATGTATCAAGTAACGCTCCCACTATACGATGCCATATAGTGTTTTAAATATTACTAAACAGCGCCAGCGTAGCGTATATCCGCCGTGGGCTGGAGCTTGGTAGAAACCACTTCTAGAAAGAAATCGCTAGAAAGAACCAATTAGGTTAGGCATTATTTGGCAAATTACGTAGGATATTCGCAATGGCCCAAAACGATGGTCTTCGACCGACATCCTGCCAGTTATGAGTTACGGTACCGAAACGTGAACAGCGCGCAGCGCCCTTTGGAGCGAGCTATGCTTGGAGTCTCTTTGTAAGAAAATTAGCAATGAAGGCACCCGAGAAAACACAAAGCTTACCGACATAGCTAGCGGAATACGCAAGCTGAAGTAGCTGCGTGTGTGCTGAAGTGAGCTGGCCACATCTGTCAAAGAACCTATGGCCGTTGGAGCAAATACGAGTAAGTCCTAGTGGAGACCGCAAGAAGGCAAATGAAAGGTGGTACATTGGAAGGGGCTATGTCCAGCAGTGGATTGCGAAATTCTTGATTGAGCACAATAATTTGGACCATGTCATGATTATGATAAAGTGCTTTTTTTATTGTCCAGCAGCGTGAATAATATTGATTTTCTAGAACCTGCGCTAAAGAATAAGAATGTCACGGGCCATTGATATTTATCAGGGGATGATTCAAGATCAACGATTATGACAAATATCCGTGTATATATAATCCGATAACCGTGGAGGAAGTAGGAGGAGCGGCTATAGTCTTGATTTATCAAAACATGGAGTCATTGACAGTTGTTGTTATGATATGATGGTTAGCGTATTGATAAGATTAGGGTACCTATGACAAATTTAATACCTACTTTATGAGTATAACCAATGGAATGTAATGTGATATTCTTTAATAAATTGAGTTTCCTATTACTTTTATAACTGAAATCATTTCCTGTCTACATAATCGTAATTTGTAAATTATAAGTTTATTCATGCTCCGACTATGCCATGGGTATCGAATGCCACATATGTTCCGGACCGACAGCTCTCGGAGGCACAAAGAGGTCTCAATATGTTACGAATGGTCTTCCATTATGAGTGGGCCCATATAAAACAATAACTGCCATTATGCCTACTTGGTTACCAACATGGAGAAGGAAAAGATAGCGGAGATGTTGCAAGGTAATCGACTCGCGAGCCTTAAATACGTTAAAACGACCTAATGGATCTGTGACGTCACCATTTAGTTTTAGTGAAACGTTCTTGCGTTCGGTTGTCTTTTTTGGTAAAAAGTTCAACGATAAAAATAGCTTTAACTTGGTTTAAGAATGAAGTGAGCAGTACAAGGATGTACAAAGTGTACCTACAGATAAACAATTTAAACATTTTACGGGTTTAACATTTCATCACTATATGTATATTTTATTTTTTTTGAAAACGAAAAACATGTCTTTGCAACCATCTAGCGTAGAGAAGATATAAGTAACCTTGTTTTACAAGTATACTAGTTGTAATAATAACTCAATAATAGCCATCAGTCGGTATAAGGCCAAATCATTTAGGGGCCTAAATGATTTTGCTATAATCTGAAAGATTTAATAATTATTTGCCTTATTATAGATTATTCTAGAATTCTGTGTAGCGCTTAGTGGCGAATAGTCAAACTATAACAAAAATTACAAGCTCTGTTTCTGTTCGGTTTCGCTATGACGCACTAGATGGAGACAGGGGACGAGGTATGACGTCATGCCCCCGCGTCTTCCTTCCCACCCGCATTTGGCCACGCGTTTTTCTTAAGAGAAATTTGACTGTGGCATCTCCGCTACTTAATCATATTCTGTCCATCAATTAGTTACCACTTAGCCACGAGCGCCATGACCACTACCGAATCTAATTGCATGTGCTGATTACAAGCTAATAACGAATTGATTTTAATATGAACCTGCTGAGTTTTTCCCAAGCGACCTACAATTTCTCTGTTGCCTTAAAGGTAGTGAATTCGAGCGACTTGAAGGAGCGCGTGATGGCCGTTATGAATATGAAAAAATACCGCGTGCTGTCCTTTGACATGGCATTTCTCTTAGATGAATGTCTACTCGAAAGCGGACCCCTTGTATCGTTATCAGAGACGCAGTAGATCATAGATTGATAACTAGGAGTAGTGCCTTACGAAATTGAGGCATAACAGTCTTAGCTCCTCTAGATACTAATACAATTGGCCATGGCTAAATACAAGGAACATAGAGTACACCCTTATTGGTACGATTCAGGTCAGGTTGGTTTATCACTCGCCATGGAGGGCAGCAGGTTGCTCAGTGATGAACCAGTAAGAGTAAGTGGTTTAGATAATTTATTAAAAAAAATATATTTTATACAGATCGATCTTTCGGTTTTCGATCAAAACCTTTTTGATAAAAACGACTAATTTTCGAGCCAAGCACAATCTTGCGCTAGCTTGCTTAGATTGTGCACAAGTCTTGAGTCTTATCTAGATTTACGACATACATCAATAGCAGTGTATTCGCCCTGCGAATTTTACAATGGTATTCTTCAGTTTGAATGCAGTCCACGACACAGTCTCGTCGACCTTGTTAGATTGAACTTTCTTGTGCTGCGAATATATGGCTGTAAGTTTGAATGCGGACCTTGTATAAAATGTCATATACCAGTGTCTAGGTATATACCATTTAAAAATTATTTTATACTGTTGAAGGTTTACAACATTCTCTTGATCTTCGTTCTATTGTTATCCTAAAATTAAGTTAAGGTTTCCTGTTAGTTATAATCTTGTTTTTCTTTAGAAATAAGCTAGATATTTCAGCTGGCTTTGGTTTAAGTCACAAATCATAGCGCTTTATTACAGTCCGTAGTCGCGGATGTGAGGCTGATATCTCGCATCATAGACGGTACAATACAAAACGGATGGTGGTCAAATTACAAGGACATGTACCTGGTAACTATACCTTGATAGAATTGGGTAAACTATTGTGTACCGAATTAACTATACATTGATTTGTGGCATAAATATCATTCGTTAGATTTTTATGAAAGGACAAAATATCATTCTTATTTCAATTATTTTATAAAAGTTAATAAGAACAAAAAAAATTACACGAATTCTTTACCATTTCTATTCTAAAATATAAAAATAACAGGAATAAAGGACAAAGACATTCGCGAAACATGATTAAATTAGTATCAGTGGCGACGGAGCGGCTGCGTTTGCGCAATGCGTTGCGTCAGGCCACCGCTCTGACTCGGGCTCGGGGCCCAGTTACCGTAAACTGAGAAACGTTGCGCTATGTACTAAAAGTAGATTGTCTAACTGAGATTCGTTGAAGTGAAGGACTGACTTCACCTTGGTAAATTATGAGTGAAGATGAATAGAGGTATATTATTGATTAGTGGGAGGAAATAACAGTCATAAAGAATTTTCCTTTTAAGCTCTCCTCGTTTTCTTCAAGTTCAGATAGGTTTTTCAAGTAATGGCGATCGATACAAATATATTTGCGATTTCAGTAGGGAATTATAGATTTTAAAATTTGCATTAAATTTGATTTAATGCTAAAGGTCTCAGCCATCTTAATGTATGAAAAACCGCCATATCCTGTGACATTGATATAGGCAACAGTATGATGGGCAACTAAATAATTATGTTCCTAGTTTTTACTGGTTTTAAACCAGGAAGTCCTTTCCTGGGGAAGTCAAAAGATACACACGGCCAAGTAAACGAGTATACACCTTTAAAAGCTAAGATGTACGTAAAGGTGTATACTTATTCCCTTAGCCGTGTGTACAGAGTAAAATCAGCACGGTCAGTTTATAACAAAGAATGACACACGGCGCTTCCGTCCGATCCTGCTAACAACAACAACACGTGATAAATTGCGGTTAAGTAAATGAATGAATTAACACGAATTAGGTTCTATCATCTGGGTCAAGATTACACTGTGCGTGCTTATATCAACTTGAAAAAATAATTCAAAATCAAGCTCACTTTTTTAACTTAACCTTGTGAGACTGTATTTATTTAACTAATTTATCATTAAATATTATTTAAAAAAAAATTGCTAGTTTTCATGTCGTTGTTGTGTTATACAGTTCAAAATTCTTATGTTGTTTTGATGGTTTGTTTACCGTTGTATCATTAGATAGAATCATTGACGGTATTGCAAAATTTATTTGCCGTGGTACCATTGTTGGTACCTACTACGGAATTATTTTTAGCCGAGGCACCATTGTTGGCACTATGGAATTATACACGAGAAATTGAATAACCTAGAATTTTATACAGATAGCATGATTTCACCACACATTGAGATTGCTGTTTTTATTTAACGTCGCAGTGTGCTGTTATGGTGGCATGTAGAGCAATATGAATGATCTTGTCTGTATAAAAATGAGCTCAGTCGAGTTTAAGAGATCACTGTTACATGGTCACAAACATTCACAATAATATAACGATTTTTAGTTTTTTTGGCTGCCTGTGGTAAATGACGAATCTGGTTAATTTTCAGGTCGGACAGTCATCACCGAGATCTTTAGTGGGAATCGGACATACATAATATATTATTACTGTTTTTCCATAAGGAATCTAAGTAGCCGCATGGATTTGGAGAAAGAGATTGACCATTGACGTAATCCCTATTGCTTAGGTCTGAAAATGGTTGGCGACATATGGAAGTTAATACACCTGTCTGTCATAAATACAAAACTATACCAATTCACCGTCTTGACCATAGTCAATAATGTCTGAGAGATAATTTTACTATGCACTTGTAACTAACCTAATTACTTAACATATTATTGCCTAACAACGGTTACTAGTTGGTTTGTAAATGGTAAGTACCGAGAAAGAGTGGTAAATACATAAATACTATGTCTGTTGGCAAGTGGTACGCATTTCTGCGTGTGTACAGGCAACTTGTCGATACGGAAGCGCATACTGACCTACAATACTTCTCTGTAGCCAGCCAGCTTGCAACGTAAATGTATCTTTAGCAACCCACAATTGAATCGAGATTCAGATTAATCTATCACTGTAGTATGCGTCACAGAAGGAGTGCTTTATGTAGTTCAAGCATATGAATTATGAAGGTGGAATGGATGGAATTTTGTGGGTTAAGATGAGGCTATAAGCATAGTGAGACTATTTAATTAGGTAAGACTATCGCGAAAAGGAAGCAGACATCGCTGGATGCGGGCTGTTTTAGATCGGTCGTTCTGTAAGTCCATAGGAGAGGCCTATGTTCAGCAGTGGATTATGTGCGGCTGATATGATGATAATGATAGTGAAAATGTAGCTGAGACAGATTGAATGCGCAAGGTGAAAGCTCAAACGTTATAGTGCGTATATGGAAAGACCATGGCCGGCTGCTGGGGACCAGAAGGCTGGTTGTTGATAGCGAAAACGATATTTTATCTTGCCATAAGTAAACCACCTTTTAATTTGTTTGTGGAAAAGCTGAAAGGCTTTTATATTGTATTTAAAAACTTGCATTCATTAATTTTAAGTAATTATTATCATAAAAATCTGGAGAATCAAATTAATTAGCAAATTATTCAACACACGCAGCTGATTATATCATCGTTAATGGTTGTCGAGTAATTAAAAAGAATGTCGGAATTATGTCACTATGTAATAGGCAAATCAGTGCCAGCTAACACGTTGGGAAAATTTTAGTGCACTATGGATTTTTTATGGGACACTCAAATTCATGTCGCCATAAAGTAAAGCCTACCTTTTCGACGAATATTAGCACTGCCTAAGCCTTGCCTCGCCTGTCAATCAGCAAGTGTAAAGGCAGTACTTGGGTGCCGAAGACCTTGGTGCTGCCCCAAGTATAGTTTCATTTATTTATTAAATACTAGCTCATACCCGCGGCTTCACCCGCGTGGAATTCTAGTCCAGTTCCCGTACCGGCGTAGCCCTTTTTAAATTTTGTTCTTCGTAAGAACCTCGTACTGCAAGGAATATTCTAAAAAGACTCAATCGAAAGGAATTAGAGAAATCGGTTCGGCTGTTCTCGAGATTTGTACTGCGATTCATTTTTATATTATAGAGCGGCTGTTCTCGAGATTTGTACTGCGATTCATTTTTATATTATAGAGATGTGATTGATTATCTTTTGTCCTTTGACTTAAGACACCCTAAGGTAAGTATGTCAGATTGCTTGTATTGTGTAGACTTCGTACCTAATAATATTTAACTTACAGAGCTGTAAGTACTAACGCTGGGTAAGACTGACTTACAGATAATATTTATGTAACTAGCGAATAGGTAAGGTCAGATTGTGAGGAATCAATTATGATTGTGATCAATGTATGTAAATAAATAATAGAATTGAATAGTTGGAATATTTTGTCTTGTAAGTTTTTGCTATACCTACTTACCTATTCTCTTACTACCTCTAATCTACCTAACTTTTTGCACTAAGGCAGCAATGAGCATATTAATCAAGAAAATAAGATCAAAATGCAGGCAATGTTAATTCTATATTTGTTATTTATACTGTTTGATTTTTGTATATTTATTATCTAAATGAAATAATAACTATATTTTTTTCAGTCTATATAATTTGTCAATTCATCAGGCAATGTTAATTCTATATTTGTTATTTATACTGTTTGATTTTTGTATATTTATTATCTAAATGAAATAATAACTATATTTTTTTCAGTCTATATAATTTGTCAATTCATCAAATACCAAATCAATTAAAATTATACAGACCATATAAAACTATGACTAATCTTTTATCTAAATTGAATTTGTGATTAAATTTTGATTTATTTTATTCTCCTCCCTATCATTGCATACGCTCATGCCTTGTGAGTACTTTATAGGTCGGGAAATAGAGAGCACAATAACTGATTGTAGCAGTCCGAGTATGAAGGTTGATAACAAGGGTTTTATATATTGCGAACGATAATGAAAGAGGATCGGTCCCAAAGTGTGTGTACTAGTCGTATAAATGATGTAAGTGGTAAACAATTTAGATTATACACTTTACCAATTTGCTGCAAATTTGTAATGGAAAGATGTTTCACAAATAGATACATCACGAACTGGATTGCTCATAGCAAAACGTCCGCGTTCAAATTTGCGTCATTTTCTTGAATCGGTATCGAAAAAAGCCAAGCGAAGTTTACCGTTACACCATTTGGTTTTCTCCATTGGTGTTCTTGGATCAGTATATTTTTTGGCAAACTGATGCCACTCGCTACGGACCATAAACATTAAACATGAACGTCTATTATTCAACTATTTAAAAAAGCCACCGATCACCGATTATTTATTTATGTAGTGTGCAGAACATAATTTTTCTTACTCGTTCGTATGCGCGTTCTCAATGATGTGTAGATTAAAATAAATTAATAATAACATCTTGTAGTTTTATAAAATAATTTCTTTATCATTTAATAATAATTTTGTATTATAATAAAATAATAATACCAAATTATTATTATATATATATTATGATAAATAACAATTTGATATTATTACCGGTAAGATACTACAAAAAATATAAATATACCAGCAAAATATTACTCTGATGGTAGAGGATCAGGTGCTATACCCAGCAGTGGACTGCAATAATTTTAATTTATGACTTATTATTACTTGTGAAGTAAGTAAAAAGACGCAAATAGTGGAAGAGCTAGCGGTCAAATAACCGTTTTCATACAACAACGCCCGACCGTATTTTACCGTACTACAGTCACTTTGTACAACCAATGAGCTGTGCCATTTTGATGGGAGGTAGATAAAATTCATGTTTACTAATAATAAGTCGCAGTTAATAATAAAAATAGTGGCATAGCTACCTAACCTCCCCCTCCGGCTCCAGAGGAGGGGGTAACCGTGGGAAGATCACGCACGTTAAAAAAAGCCGTCCATAATACCTGTGCTTAAAAAAGTTGTGGTGCGGTTTCATGGACCATAGTATGTATGTAAGTACCTACAGGTCCCTGCTTACACCACTTAGTGGGTAGACAAGCACACGGTCCAATTAATGGAAAGTGGTTACCGTGGCTTAAGGACGTGTGCAACACCATGGGCGTAACACTCGTGCTGCCGACCCTGTACGAACATTTTCTGGACCGTCGTTGCAAAAGACAAAGCAGAACAGGCCTCTGGTCGTCCCACTGACAGTACATAAACACTCCAGTGAGATCTGGCGCTATTCTACTCAACGCCGGGAACACACCACGAGGTTATTGTGGCGGCGGTATTCTGTAAGGCTGAGGTACATCCAGGACTGCTCTATTGGGACCTATGTGGCGGAAGTGCTCAAGTGAACCTCACAAGCTACTCAGTTCACCTGTTTAATAACAGACAAGGCTCTAATTAAGGGTTTGCTTCCGGTGTAGGGAGGTAAGGTGGCAGTTGTTCCCAAAAACAAACATAACGAACAATAACGACAAGTACACCTTGGGCTCCAGAAGTACAACCTTGAACGCAAAGATGATGGATAAAAAAGGTTACTGACTGTATTTGACTACATCTTAACTGAGTATAAAAGCAAGGCGGTAAGTCTGATAAATGCATGTAGTGTACAGTCAGCATCAAATCGTTCTTGACTGCTAAGTATTCAAAATGATTTTAATATCTAATAAAAATGTTATTGCTAAAATGCTTTCTCGATTTAAATTGCATTAATAACCAAACTAAAGGTGTTTACCAAATATTAGATTCTCAGTCAACAGGAAGGGGTCTACAGGAAGGCATTAAGATCATCAGTATCATTAAGATCTTAACTAGCAAATTACTCAAACTTTCTGATGCTGATTCTACCATACACATGGCTCTCCCATGGGTAATCCCATGGTTCATTATATCGTTTTCTGCATCAAATATCCCAAAATTATAAATCCCATAATAATGTTTAGTACTGTTTAGAAATAGAAATTTGTAATGGCATAGGTTTGTTGGTAGTTTGGAATAGGCAATTTCATCAAAAAAGATGATAAGACTATGACTAGAACAATGTTGTTGAGACGTGGCACATTACAATCTCATAAAATGGGGTGAATGGAATCAATGTGTTTTTGTGTGTTTAAAATTTTCTTTGGTCTATTTAATAACACTTGTTAGTCAAATACTATAAGTTATTTTATAAGTAGAGTTATGGGTTAATGGCATCTAGGAGTTTTAACTATAGTTTGCTTGCAATAAAAATAACTAAGATATACTTTAATCATTCCAAACGTAGATATGAGAAATGCGTTATAAAGTCAACTCATATATTTTTAGCAACAGGGTTGTAATTTATATACTTCAAAACAAACTTGCCTAGCCTTTTACATTGTCTGTACCTATCTCATGATATTAGTATTTCTTTAATTAATTGAGTTCTATAATAATGTTAAGGACTTTTTTTTTCGGAACACAGTTTCAGGAATTTTTCACATCATAATTGACTTAGTGAATGTGAATAGAAACATAATACCATCACATTTAATACATGCCAGAGTTTCAGATGGTGCATTCTTCGAATGAAAAGTACTTATAACATAGGATAAATTTGATATAATCTTCTTCTTCTTGTGTGGTTAGTGGCCAACCTTTTGACAGAGTTGTTCAAGTCGCCCATAGGCCTACGTCTTGACCTAATGACTGTTGACAGCCAATTATAGTGGTGTATATATTATATTGGTGTTGAAAAGCTATCTTGATATACTATAGACAAGTAAATGCAGATGCATCATTATGGCACCAAAACCATTTACTTAGTGCTACTGTGTAATAATACTTAGTTAATAAAAGCCTTGTATCAATGTATATTATACTATTACCACCAGATAACATTCATACTAGATATTAACACTACTAGACTTATTAATGAAGTTGTATTGAAACAGGTATTCATTAGAAAGGGATGCCTTAATCTACCTTACACAGATTCTAGTAAAGAAACATTTTCATTACTTGAGACTGTATCTTAACACATTATAACCTAAATGTAGTAGATGATGTAATCTAGCTTTTACTGGTTTAATTACAATTCATAATTAATTTGTAATCTGCCTATTTTATAGCTATAATCTGCGACTTATCACTTAACAGCATGTTTTGACAAGTACATAAAATATTATGATGGATGAATTAATTGGATAATAAGCATTAACATGATATTGTTATCATTTCTGCTTTCGAATCAGTGCAGAATTTATGATAAAAGGTAGGTACGTAATATGTATATGGATAATACCTGTGTGTACTTAAACACAAAACCAGTGTTCTTTATAATTGTATCAAATTATATATTGATCATTGAAGTAAAGTGTCAGCTCAGCTGTCGGTAGTCGTCATATGTATTTACATTTCGCTTATTACGCACATTTTACTAGTCGAAGGTTTTATAAACTGGCCCAGTAGAAAGATTTGTGTAAGAAAATCAATGTGTTATATTAATCTGTCACTCATAGAAAGAGTACATAATCGATATGATTAAAATTAAACCACCTCAGTACAAAAATATCTAATAATGGAAAAAGAATCTGTTTTAAAATACATCTTTAGAGTTACACTTACGTTCCAAGATAGGATGTTGGTGAAATGCGCACGGGTTAAACACGGAGTCTCCCGTTTATCCTTTGTGAAAGGAGTCCGTCGAACACAAGACTTTAGAACACTATTTCTCGTAATAAAACGCAGGTTCAATCACAAATATAACGAGATTAGTAAAACAATATTGGATGCACTGGTCAATCAATTTCTTAACAAAAAATATTATAATCCGAATGAATCCGTGTACAAACGCAACACACAAAATCGAACACGATTTCTCACTGGCTGATTGTAAGTTGCTTGACGTGATATGAAGTTGGCTGCAATTGAAAAGCAAAACATCATCATAAAACAGCTGTTTTGACGATTAAAGTGCCATCTAGGAGTATCGTTAGAGCACAAAATAATGTCCTTTCAAAAACTCTTATGTTAAGATATAGATGGCGCTACATACGGCAATGTTTGTAGACCAGAGAACCTCTGGATCCGTCCCTGGCAGAGATGTATTGAATACATAATTTGTATAGACTTGTTTGAATAGATGGCGCTTTGATATATTACGTTCTTAGACGCTAAATTTCATGATTATTATTGGACTGAATTGCGTGATATAATGCTTTTAAAAAACAGATTTAGATTTAGATTTATTTTAAGTTCGCTTTCTATTACGTGGGATCGAAAATCATGGTTGGCGAAATGTGCGTGCCAATACGCTTCCGCCTGCCCCTTCGGAGATTTACAGGCGTGAGTATTGTATGTATAAAACAGATATTTAGCTTGATTTTTTTATAGATTATTATACCTACAACCGCAGATAATATTATATAATTCTTACCTAACACTAATTATGGTAAGCAACATGTGAATTACACATCTCATGCCTTATTTTAATAAAATTGTGCTCTAGTAAACTACAAGATACCTAATTTAAAATTATCTTTCATTAATTGTAATAAATTAGCAATTAAACATCCTTCTTTAACGTTGTTGAATGATATAAATTGTAAAATTAAAATTTCGATCCAAAAATCAAAAAGAGGGCCCCTCCGGGATTTGAACCCGGGACCTCCTGCACCCAAAGCAGGAATCATACCCCTAGACCAAGAGGCCGCTCGATAGTTGAGTTGAAATACTTTATTAGTTACCTCTTCCACGTATTTCGTGAGTTACACTATAAATGAGAATATCCTCCTTTTTGCTTCACCGGGTAATAAAACGGATTATGAACCAAGTGGAAGTGTTCTCCAGCTATCGCTTGTGATGTCATAATGGCGAAGATTTCGCACAAAAATAATTGGGTACAAAAAACCTACCTACCTACCTACGTGATGCTTAAGATTTACGGTTACCTACCGTATTTGGCGGCAGATGTACTATGTTGAGTACTAATATTTTATCTTTTTCGATCCAGTATCTACCTACCTACCACTTTTATTATACCAAAATAAAAACTTTGGTATTCAACAAAAATATAATTTTCTCTCAATAATATTTAACAGTATGAGGATACAAGATATCAAAGGTTGATATATTTGTCGACCATCATCACTTAATTTTCATCTGGCATTGTTCCCAGTAGCATCCGGGGCTTTCTCCTCGGGTTTCTCCTTCTTTTGATATGAGTTACCTATATAGGTAGTTGCTTTAATCAATAAAAGTAGGTATGGGAGCGACTGGCTTCTGACCTAATTCCATAAGAAAAGTCTTCGGGAGAGCCTTGTCTGTCAATCAGGTGGCGCGTGGTGCTCCAGTTTGCAAGGGAGGTTGGTTTGGCCCTAAAGGTCTTGGTGCTTGGTGGGCCCTGATCTTTTTAAGTAGTGCGAGGAAAATAATTTGGTGGGGATACATTGATGATTGAGTTTTTTTAATAGGATAATAGGATATAAGGGACTATTACTCATCTATTTGTACCACTTATTAACCAATTATTTAGGTACGTAATTTGTGCATAGACTAAGTATAAGTTACATTAATGCTTGGAAAGGTATTTCAAAGTTCTGCCAATGACAGGTAACGTCGGCGTCATAAGCGTTAGCTAGGCACAGGTTGGTTATCTACCTATCTGCCTGGTTTTTTTTTTACGTGCGGGTAATCCCCTCGGATGCTCCCGATCTCCGGAGGAAGAGGTTGTGTGGGACTCAAGCCGCACGCCGTCTGTGCGTCGCAGTGCAAGGCCGAAGGGGAGGTAGCTGAAGCATATCCCTCGCACTCCGGCTGCCATCTACCGACACTCCAGAACTATTGAAACCAATGAATGATTAAATTTTACCAATCATTGTAATACATTGATTTTTTATTACTTCGCCTAAACATTGATTGAAGATTTAAAGCATTTAGCATGCTAACTATTTAAATCGATTCTCTCTATCTCTCTCTCTCTAAACTTGAGAGCTTCATCGTCACTCTTCTCTCTCCTTCTCTCAATCCTTTTACCTCCTTGTATGACGCGACTTGTATCTTATCCTTTATCTGTGCCATAAACGTTCCTCTTGGTCTGTTCTACCTTCCCTTGTATGATATTCTTTTTAAATAAATCGTGTCTTATCAGGGGGCCAATCATAATATAGACCTTCTTTCTTATATCTGTTTAGTACTCTTTCGTTTGTCATTCAATCCGTCTAGCTTATCCCCTACATCCTTCTCCAGCACAACATTTAAAATGCCTCCACCCTGTCTCCGTCCCCCTGTGTCATAATCCACGTCTCAGATCCATAGAGTGCAATGCTCCAAACATTAGTTTTAATAAATCTTTCCATAGTTAATAATGAGATGTTTCTATTTCTAAATATCCTGATTCATTAAAAATGGCGGTACTATTAGGTTTGTGTGCTTTGCCTAGTTTATTCATTATATTTTAGTGTTATTCTATTTGTCATAGTCTATTATGGAATATAAGAGACTGACTGACTTTTTTCTATTGTCATCATTCTGAGAGAGCACCTCAAAATCAAATAGGAAATGAAAAATGATTGCTTTTTAGCGAGTGGTCGTATGCTGGACTGGATTAAATCATTAAATTGGGAATAAAATTAATACAATTTTAAGGAAAACCTATTACAAACACTGTAAAGTAAAAAAAAAAAACTACGTTTAAAAAAACCGACTTCAAAAACTGAAAAGTATAAAATTACTTAGAGAAAAATAACTGGATTTGCATATTTACTGTTCAGTTTGAAGTCGGTGCCCACTATGTTTGTGGTGTCTGAATTACTATGCGGGAATCAATTGAAATATGACCTTTCGGGCTAGGCACCGACTTCTAATAGAACAGTACCTAAATATGTAAATCCAGTTATTTTTCTCTAAGTTATTTTTCATAATCCTCATAAGAGCGCTTCGAACGGTGGTTGCCTTAATTGCCATGGTCTGGGAATGGTTATTTACATATTCGCAGCGATTCATCATATCTAATGGACGTTACACTATTCGTCACCTGTGGACCCCGCAGATAGCCTACAGCTCGGCCACTACAATGGATTCAAATCAATAAAAATAGGAAAAATGTTGAATCTGTTCAGGCAGGATTCTGACCCGCGATCTTTCTTTGCTAACTCTGCTACCACTACACTCAAACAGCTGTACCTTTGTCGTGCAGTCAACCCTTGCTCCTTGTAGCGGTTAAATCACTGCAATCAAGAACAATATTCTGTGTTGAATATTTATTTAACTCACATTGTTCCGCAAAGATTAATGGGTGAATATTACGTAGCTTAAATTTAGTGTTTATCTATCCGACAAGTGAATTAGTAAGTCAGCTGTGTACTTGAAACTATTAGTAGTCAACACCGGTGATGCACGTAGTCTACTCGGCATAGCATTTAATGTAACAGCCTTATATCATTTCGGCCACGCGATTTGACGTAATTGTAAATTACATGAGCAAGCGCAACGCTATATCATGCGAAATTCCCGAGCTAGGACTGTTCGACCGTTGCCGAACCTGATTTCTGATGTACTGAAGCTATTGCGTAATCTAATACTTTTCAACACGTTTGTTTCGTCTAGTTGCGTCCCACGGTTTCAGGCGCCGCCGCCGCCGTGTCGTCCTCGGTTCTGTTTAACCACGAACCCGTGACGTATCTCCTGCCCAATGTTATATTATACCTGTCTGTCAAATTTTCTTTTCAAGAAATGGGTTTATGAGACATTTATTTACGAGTATTATTGGGCTTTAAGGGATCATCTATAAAATACAACTCTTATCATCATCACAGTGTTAGTCACGGTTACATTTGATGTTCGCACTTTGGAGCCCCTTTAAGGTCAGCTCTTCAACTCTTACGAGCCAAAATAAACCAAATCAAGAGAAATTCGGTTGACAAGGAGAAGTGAATTTTAGATGGCGACTATTGTCTGACCCCTTCAACCCTGTGAGGGAGGCCTACCCCAGAGTTTCATCCGTCAATCAGAAGGTGTATCGGCTTGCAGTTGTAGGTTGGTGGGGCTCAACGCCCAAATATATAGAATATTGACTTTCGACCCAAGAAATATTCAAAATTGCATTCGCAAAGTATTTACTTACGTCTATCCATTGAAGTACACATGTATATTACTTACCTAAGTGTGTCTTCCAATGTTCAAAGTTTAGGTAGGTACCTACCATTATACTAGATTTTATGTGTGCGCAAACATGCCTTTCAACGTCAAATTTAACAAGCACTTACTAGGAGTGTAAGTAGGCACTGTTTGCACACAGGCAGTATGGAATTCAATCGTTGAAAACAATTGTAATTTATAATAAAACTTGGCAAGTTCAGAATGTAACGTGGGATGTACGGGAGTATTGTAAGTTAATCACAATATTCACGTCCATTCATAATATGAATTTTCTTATTAGTTAATTAAAAGTTGCCTCTCAATGGTGAACCTATTTTGGAGGCCACTTAAATTTTGTGTAATTAACAAATTATAATTAGGTAATTATTTATGAGCTATGTTTCCGTTCCTAGCTATCCTCATTCTTAAAAGACAAATCTATGGCCTTTCAACTGGCCTTCATGAGGATCATGGGTAGGTAATGGTTCAAAAGAGCTCGTGACCCATATCTGATTCGGATCAAGTGAACCTAGGGAGGGATTTTTGGATGTTGGTTAAAGTGTGAAAATCAGTTAGAGTGCAGATTAACAAGATATTCTGCAGATTTAAAGTGCGAAAAATTGTTTGAGTTCTTACATTAACTAGGAACATTAATATTTTTAATAACATTATTATTATACATTACCTAGATACCTACCTAGGTAATCTGCAAATTAACGACCAGGCATGCGGTAAAGTGCATAAAACAGATTTTTTTGCTTTAATTATAAAAAATAATAAAAGATTTTAAATGAATGTTCTTAGTAAAAAAATATTATTGTGCATCGGCGCGGGAGCGAGCAAAGCGAGCTCGTGGACTCCGCGCGCTTTGACTCGGGTACATTAGGTTAGCAGGGAGGGGGTTGGGTTACTTTGTGATAATGCAAAAAAAAATAATCTTCGTCGACGTTGGTTCAACTTTGGGAACAGTGTGCGTAAGTGGAACAGAAGTATTTCGTTCACTGTCTTCCACACTTTAACGATGTATCATCCGTTAATCTGCAGATTAACTAGGTCAAGTGCGAAAATGAGCTTTTTAAACTAAAATTTCGCGCTTTAACTGAACGTACCAGGTAATCTGCAGATTACCTAGTTAATGTGCATATTAACGGATTCCGCACTCTAACGGTAACATGTATATTATATATATTATTACAGAAGAAGCCTAGATAATGCATAAGGCGTAAGGCAAAGCTATTGCGTATGATATTTCATACGTATTAACGCGATGCCTTTTTGTATAACTTACGCCTGAAGGTGACAAGTGTGACAACGTGCTTCCGAGTGTGAACTTCGGCCATTACTCTATCGAAGTATACACACTCTTAACAATACACGCAGATTGCTTTAGCTGGACGTAGAGTACTGGTAATATTAGCTATTAGTATTCTTTAAAAATAAACATTGATCTAACGTTATATCGTCCCACGTAGTAAGGATTTTGGCATCGACCTTTTTGAAGGCTGTTAATGAAGTAAAGTTAAACGAGAAGAGTTTCCGAAGTTACGTAAAGTGTTCAATAGTACGTGGAACACTACCTATACCTATGTGTATCTCTGCGGTGACTATGGGCACGTCTTCTCATTAGATTGTGAAATGATGTCTCAAGATGTCAGCACTACGAGCCGTGGATAAACACAGGGAAGGTCGTAACATCGGTTTTCGAGTCTACTTATCTATTATCTATCCTAATAATTAATAATTGTAAAGAAAATGATCAGCTAGTTTGTTACTTGCGAATCGTTTTCCTTGAAACTGGTTTTAACTTATTTAAGTTAATAAGCCTAATACATATAGATTCTCATTTGTGTTTCGCACCGAAACTTTTTAATCAAGGGCCTGCTGAGTTATTAATTTACTTTGTATATTTTATTTCTATAAATAAATTTAGATAGTTAATTATCGGCACCTTTGCCCCTGGTACGGTGAGGGGCGGTTAATTGATTAATTTTGATAATATATTTGTATTTAATGTTTAAGGTGACATGTTAAACTTACTTAAATATGTCTATTAGTAAATCTATTCAATTTCCACATAATTATTGTGTTTTACACTAGCTGATGTCCGCGGCTCCGTCCATGTGGATGTCGGTTATCGCGACTTTTGGTCATAAGTATCTCTGGTTCTACTCAAACAAATAGGTTTGTAATTACCTATGTAGAAGTTGAAATTCATTGGTTTGCATTTTCAAATAGAAAAGCTTCTGTACACCAAGGTTAGGCATATACGCTGGTACGCCTGCGAGGTTCTGTCGCTTCCTTTCCTCTCGAGGCTGGGAGGACAGACGGCAGCCGCTCTCATAAAAGCCATATAAGCTAAATTAATAGGAGGAGATCGGGTTTTCATGTAAAAGCCTTGGATGCAACCGTAATCAACGTTAACCTGATGATGATATGGCTCATAAAATACGATCAACCTTGTTGATAATTATCTACAATTTTAATAACATCTGCTATTAATGTACCTACTTATGTTTCGGACAGTCCGTAGTGCAGTATTCCTACGAACAACAAAAAGTCAAAATTCAATAAATACAGTCTCTGCAATGTTTACTGTTAAACAATTTATCATCAAATAATTAATTATAATTACCGGAAAACGGCGCTAAAAATTTCTTTTTAATGCAGATGCACTTGAAGACAACATACCTTGATAATTTTTTGCATAGCTTACACAGATATTAATGAATACAAGGGAGTTGGTCACGCCTTAGTACTTAAACACACAATAATTTCCTTGAACCCTACGTACGCTACGCATTCGACCCCTCCCCGAAGCATCGCTATTGCAATCTATAAAAGAATTGGGTACCAACTCATTGTCATCTGTGAGTCAGTAGCTGCAGTGCTGAGTTGTGTGCACATTAACATATAGCCAAGGTATTTGATATATGCATTTACTAAACAAACCCTGTGTTTCCGCGGTAATGCAACATTTTCATAAAGGATTTTCGTACCTGGAAAAGATAATAGTGCTAAATATTTTAAGGATTATCTGCGCTATTAACAATTTTGACAAAGTTTAGTTTAATACAAGGGTTAATAAATTGCTAATTGAGTTGTTTTTTCTTTATAGTTAAATCCGTGTGATCTCATGCGTACAAAATTTTAAATACGCTGTGACTTGTGCGTATCACATCGGTTTTAAGTTGAAAACTTGTGCTTTTTATTACTTACGGTATAGTATATAGCCCATTAAAATTTAATGACACTTTTAATGACTCATTTATATTCGATATTTGCTGTACCTACCTTAAGTCCGCGTGTCACCCGAAATGAAATGTACCTATTATTTTAATAAATGAATAACTTAATAGTAAGTATTCGTGAGTGACGACATTTGCGTGTTATTTTATACTATAGGTAACAAATTGATACATTTTTCGTGCAGTACCTATTTCTTTCATTTTATGTCAAAATTCGGTGGTAGCAGCATCGCAATTTTCAACGTACTTTTCTATACTTATCGCGTGTTGTCGTGCATCTGTCGATAGTTCGATAGGTAACAGAGCAAATGTTTTCTGAGAGGCAACCGCAACCGGATCGGCTAGGAGATGGCTAGGAAATGTTGAACGAAAACCAAATAGAAATGTCTCAATTTCCGTTGGAACGCTTCTTAGCAGAATTGCAACATTTCTTTTTGAGAAAATGTTTTACCTGAATACAATTTATATGTATTTGAAATAAAATAATACTAAGGTAGGTGCACATTTTGAATTAGGTATGTATTAAATAAATTTCAATAATGAATGGAATATTAAAATTATTGGCAATATTAGCTTGCTTTTCTGACGACTCAACTTCCATAATCCGTCACGGAGTTAACTAACATGAACTTTAAAGATCGTGCCTAATTAATTGATACTTGGGACTAAAACTTTTGTCGAATTATACAGTGCTTATAAAAAAAGGTACATACCATGGAGAAGGCCATATTCTGTCCTCCGTGGTACATACCTACATTCTATAGAGTTTAAATAAGAGATGTTCATTACTTGTCTTGTAGCCGTTACCATGTTTTCGGTTTGGGTTTTGACGATAAAAAATCGTTGCTGCTTCTTATAGTGATTACTGATTGATGCATAACTAAATTGCGTTTTATTTTGTCGCAACAGTGGTAGTCAGTCATATAACATCACAATAGCGGAACAGTTAGTTTAACACAAGTGAAAAGTGCGGTGTACTAGGAAACCTGTCGGGAAATCGCCATAAGTATAAGCATAGAATAACATAAGTATTGGGTACCTCCTGACGTCTGCAAGAGTCTCCGCCAATATAGGATAATGAACCATTCTTATTATCCTAAGATACCTGGGATAAACATTCTTTATCTTACTATACTTATGTGCTAAACTTTAGCCGTCAATCCGTATTTGTGCGAATATGCAACAAACTAACTTTCAAATTTATTATAGTAGTTATTCCAAAGATGAGGATGAGATGAACGATGAAATTATAGAACACTCTAGCCTCACATTACGTGTGTAGTAAAATAAACCAAATAATAGAGTTGTAAGACAGTGTATGGACGCCACCGGGATTGGTGCTTGGATAAAGAGGTATTACCATACATTAGGTAATGCGTGTGTGTATAGGTGAGACATTATTTGCAGGGTAACTTAGCAATACTGGCACATACATAGCAAAATCTTTTTCCCAAGAAAAAAAGTTATTTTAGTGGGCCAATTAGAGAATAAATAATTTAAGGAAATTCACACGCTAGGTATAGCAAATCAGGGCGACTATTGTCATTGATTGTCATAATAATGAGAAATTTTACATCAAAAATAATGTTTTTGTATTGTGGTGAATATTCAATTAGGCTGAGTTATGGCTATGGCTGATGAAAATACAAGTTGCCGAATAAGGGAAAGTGAGCATTCTGATGAGGTGAAATTAACTACGAATGGAGTATCTGAAGATAGTTCTTTAAGAAAAAGAACTTTTTTGTTGAAGCTGTTTAATAGTGTTATCACACCATCTCCTGGTACAAGTGACATTTATTAAATAAATTAATCTTTCTTGTTACCATGTACCTACTATGTGTGTGATTGATTGTTAAATTATTCTAATTACTATATTAAAAAAAAAGAACAAAATTGTGGCGTATTTTCGTGTCTATTATAGGTTGATGGTTATGCTGACTGATTTTAATTATTTATACGCTTTTTATTAGCTTCACCTGTATGTTTGTTTGTGCTTGTTTGTAATCAACTCCTTTGGGCGCGATTTTGACTCACTTTTTAAACGGCCAGATTTCGTTCAAACTTTGTAGATTTATGTAGGGACGATGACAATACACTAATTGGATAAAATTATACCACTTTTCAATTTAGATTTTTGTTAATTTATATCTATAGTCGATAAGGCAGAAATTTTAATTTCCTACTAGTTATCACGGAATTAATAGTCGATTAGAACAAATAATAGTTTAAAATGAAAAAAAAACAAGCTATTTTAAATAAACCAAACAGAAAAGTAGAAAATCAATAATAGTTTAAATAAACTAAAAGACACGCTTTTATAGAGAACCGAACTAAAAAGAAAATAGAAAATAAGTTTTAATAAACTGAAATTAAGAATAGTGGTAAAATTGTCAATAAATATAAATTAATAATAGTGTAATTACACACGCTTTTTTTAAAATAAAATATATTTTTTTTATTTACACTATTATTCATTTGTATTTATTGAAAATTTTAACACCACTGTTCATTTAAATTTAATAAAACTTATTTTCTAGTTTTTTAAAGTTCGGTTCTCTATAAAAAACGTGTTTTTTAGTTTTTTTTAATTATTATTTATTAAAGTTCATGCAGATACACGGTACATGGAACATTAAAAATTTAGAGCTATTTAAACATGCTCCGCTACATACTTAAGTAATTTATGGGAATTATAAATTATTCTGAGCACTTTTATCAGATATGTAGACATGAGGAAAATGTAAGTATTCATCGTAGTTTAGGGCCTAAATTTTAGAATTTATAGTTTAGATGTCTAAAAACTGATACTCATTCTTCGATCATATCACTTCCACAGATTCCAACAATGCAGACCTCAACAATCGTAGTTCTCACCTGCCTGCTGGCTATTGTGGTGGTCCAGGCACAACAAGAACCGCAGGCAGTTGCTGAAAACATCCAAGAATCCATCTTCGACACTCCTGTCCACGACAGGAGTCCTAGGAACAAGAGAGGATTACTGCTTTTGAAGAAGAAGCTGATTCTTGGTAATTATATATAATACTTTAGTACTTAACAAACACTATTATTTCAAATTGTATAATAGTTAAAATTGCTATTATTTGCTGGATCCGTGTAGTAACGGAGAAAGAATACAAGTATCCCCACCCCATCTCATTCGAAGAGTATCGTAAGAGGCGACTAACAGAACAGAAAAATGTGCAGGCGATATCACTGCGAGAGAAGGAAAACTCGAAGTAAAACCATGTTTCGACCCGTCTGGCCAGCGTCAACATCGTAAGCCAATGCCTCCCAACATTGGGAAAGGCCTATGTCCAGCAGTGGACCGAGAAAGGCTAATTGATTAACGAATTGATTACTGAAAAATATACAAGAGGCTACCGTGTGGCCTCTCTAGCCACTCCCCCATGATGGGCCTTACCGCCGCAATGACGGCGTGCCCTGCGCGTGGTTGCCCAAGTCGTTGCTCCCACTCGGCCACCATGACCTGGTGGAGCCGGGATTTCTCGGCCCGAATATCCTCGGGCTCGGGATTGAATCCCCGCTCCCGCGCCTCCTTTCGGAACTTATATAGTGCCGAAAGGGCCCTCGCTTCCAGTGGTGCTTGGTTCGTGTTTTGTTACAGTTTCACGTTTCCCAGAACTGTATAATAATATTCAGTTACTATTTTGTTTTAAAGATATTTCGTTGAAATAATCAGGTTATTACTAGAGTAGTTAAACGGTAGATAGTAGTTAAACGGTTTTACAAAATTATTTACAATAATAATATAATTCAGTCAAATAACCCACCCCGTATCGTTCCCGGCGCAAAGGTGCCCACGATGCTGGCCGCGTTGCCTCGTTGAATCGCAATGGCCATCCTTTGCCCCAGAAACGAGCCAGAGCGGGAGTCACCGCCTTGGTCGTGGATGCGGCGGCCAATTTCCGCGATCAACCTCTTAGCATGTTGTACTTAGTTCTGTTGAATATTAGGTTTACATATAATAATGTCTTATTCTATACAATATTGAGTGAAATTACCTTTGACATCAAATATTATTAAGAATCTCTCTGATTCTGTTTACTAACGATTACTATAAGAACTGTTACTTAAGTTACCAGTGTATGTTTAAACGACTATTACAACACTTTCCACACTAGAAGAATGATAAATACCCAAATATTAATTGCTATTGTGAAAAACGTAAATAAATATTTTTAAAGTGTTAGAAGACATTTATTTATAGCATAGGTTCTGTCAAGGAGAAGACTTAGTAAATGGGGTATTTGGCGATTGTCATAAGCAGTGAAGTAAATAGCGCATCTAAATTCTTAATAGGCTTTTTAAATAACTTTTTTATACTTCATCATTCATAATTTCTTCTTTGGTCTTCTATTTTTTTTATCTGAAAGGGGCTACTAATTAATGTCTTGTGCGTCTTGAGCAAGTACCTGCCTTGAGCTATATTTTATTACAATTCAAGACACCTATAGCAAATCGCATTAAATTTAAATTGTTATTTAATTACCGATTCATTCTATTTTAGTGAATTTTAACGCCTAGTACGTATAGCCATAGCACGTTTTTATAGTGTCATAAAATTATGCGTTATTGCTGGCCAAGTAGAGGTCTTTTGCAATACCTAATTTTATGCTCAGTATGTATACACAGAGTAATTGTAGCCTTGACGTTGCACATAGCATATTTTTAAAACTGATGTTAATTCGCCGTTTAGTGTCTAGTAACACCATATAACTTCTTTTATATACGAAAGATTGATTGATTAGTGAATAAAACTTCCTAGACAAAAAGGGCAAATAGCAGATTTTGGATAGACAATGCGATATGTATATACCTATATATATCTATGTGGGTCGGTTTACTTTGTCTCTCTGATCCTAAAAGGCCTCTCCTCTGCGATAGGATTGATATTCGCAATGTAGTCATGTTCAAAGGACGTTTCAAGTTTAACGGCTTTCATGCAGTATCTATCCCGCGTATCTATTGAGGATTACATAATTTCGCTTTTTATTCTTTTGGCCTGAGCCTTCGAACATTGGATCCAATAACCTAATTCTATGATTTGCCTTATAAAATGATTCTTTAATTTAATGACCAGTTTTTGAATCCTGAAAAAGAAGAACGTCTGGGTGCTTCCCTTTCGTTTTTAAAACTGTGCTAGTTTAGGTTGAAAGAGACTCAACTTTAATTTCCCAAATCAGATACCAGCCGTAAGTGTATTATTACCTGTGTATATGTGAACACATTATAAAACAATTGGAGTCCAGAAAAGTAAAGATACAATACTAGTTGTAAGTTGTAAGAGCATCAATTAAAATCTATTATTAACAATTAGTCACACACTGAAGAAAAAAACATTGGTAGGTATTTAAAACATTTTAATTAATAACCTGTAATTACCACAATAACATATAATAAATTTTGCAATACCTACTAATTCTTCAAATGTTTGATTTGAATAGGAAATTATAGGAATGTAAAATTTTCCTATTCATTAGTTACAACAATTTTCATCATTCACTATTCAGTTGCACTTTACTACAAGGCAGCCAAGTTTAGAATGTGATAGGTTCTCTCGTAACAAGAAAACAGAGAATGACGCAAAATATGTTGCAGTTATGGAGAAATAAAGGAATTAAAATCGATTGAATTGTTTTCAACAGGTGCCTTGGGCTTGAAAGCAGCGAAGGTTGGAGCCGCCGCTGGAGTAGTGGGAGCCCTCGCTTACAAGTCCAAATCGAAGCCTAAGTCGGTTCATCATGTTGCTCATACGACACATTATCATCATGGGTAACTAACTGGCTTGTACTAACTTTCTTGTCATCCATTGAGCAAAACATATAGAAAAGATAAATCCCATCTCATTTTAGAATTAGAATATTCAAAAGAATATCAAGTATATTGTGAATGTGCTCTCAAGCTACATACATATAGGTATTTTGAGAAGAGTACAACTATGAGATTTACTATTAACTGTATTATTGTTGTCTATTGATATAAATTGTTCCTTTTCACTTATTTTATTAGGCCTGGTCCTAGACCTAATAATATAAAAAGGTACAATATATGTAAATACTTTTGAATTGAAATAATTATAGAAATAAAACTACTTTTTAACCGGTCCGATTCTAAAATTGAACGTGTAAAGGATTACAAGTCTTATCCTTATGTTTTGTTCGATATCTGTACTAATGAGTTCATGAATTCTAAAAATATCCGCTTTCTGACTTGTACGCATATTTTTAAACCATATATCGTATATCTAACAAAACATTTATTTATAATATTTTATTTATATTTAATAACAAAGTATATTAGCATATATATTAGCTTGCCATCTATATACGCTACATAATCTCATATTTCGGGTTCCAAATAATGAATTATATTCAAATCGATTAAGTTAGGAAAAATATTGAATCGGTCCAGGCGCGGTTTCGTGTCGCCGTCGTGATCTTTTACCTTAGTGCTCAGAGTATTGCCCCTGTAAGGCAAAGACCGTGGGTTTGAACTCCGCCTAGATATATATATAGATTTGAATATTTAGCATGAAAATGCTTTAAATTGCATTCAAAATGAATTATATTGTTTGAAACTATCAAATACAAATTGAATAATAATTTAACTATGTATTTAGTCAGCAAATTTTAAATCTAATGTAGAATATACGCTGTATGCGTGTCAAACAAGTAGGTGCCTACCAAAGTACGTATTTTATCGTTAAATCGGTGCCTACCAAAGTACGTATTTTATCGTTAATCAAATGAAAGTATTTTTATTCAGCGTCTAGTTGCCGTTCCATGTCAAAATTAAAGTACCCTAGTCATAGTGCAAAAATTTTTTTTTTCGAAGCGTTATTGTTAATAAATGTTATATCAAACGAGAATCCCATATTAAAGAATATAGAGTTTATACTTATAAAGGGATCTAACGTGACTGAATACTAATCTGGGAATTTTCGTTCTTAGATTCGGATCAATAAGAGCAAGACGAAGACAAGAAAACTCTTTAGTTTCCACATTATTAGTCTTATGTTAATAAACAAACCGAATAAATTTGCTAGGGGTGAAACTAAATTAAGCAACTATATGCAGCATTTACCATACTAGAAAGGAGTTTCAAAGTAACAATTTAGATAAAATATTATTATTTTTACTAAATAACTAACCATTTCACAGCCTACATCCATCATACGGCGTAGAAGTCCATCGGTAAGTTCAAGAATTTCTACAAATGCAAGGTTGCACTGCTTGGGCTCGAGATGGCATATTTATTATTTGAACTTTGATATTTTCTTTGTCTAGGGAATAGCCACTTATATTCAAGTACCTACCAACTGAGTACATTTGTCGTGCTGTCCTTCACATGCTTATAAATTTACACCTCGAATAAAAGAGACTAAAATGTCAGCAATGTGTGTTTGACGGTCGTACACTTATGCATATGTAAATAAAACAGCACTTGTATCTTAGAAATGTTGGTCCGCACTTATGATGCTTATTGAACATTCATAAGGTTTTTATTTTTAGAACTTGTATTATTACCACCTACCACTAAATCCGCAGTTTGTTTTCACTGCTTAATTACAAAGGTTTTTGTTGATTTCGTTGTTCATTTTTTGTGTGAAACATATTACTAAACACAAAGACTTCCATTAACATTTAGAAAAGAAGAATAAGAGTCTTCCATATTTTATGAAAACGAGTTTATAATATTCAATTTAAGCATAAGAATCTGAAGCGGTCCAAGTACTGCCTTCAGCCGTTCTCACACCTACACTTTACTTCGATCGATGATTTATTACAATTTCATAAGTAAACTAGAGGTTGCTTGCGACTTCATTTCGTTTCTGCAACCCATGGGTATCTATCTATTCCAGGGATAAAAAAGCCTAAAGTCTCTTCCTATTCCAACCAGGTCCGTTACTATTACCGGCAAAATGTTAGCGCAGCGGCAGCGGTTAAAAATGTTTTATTTATTATTAATTTATATCACTTTCCCTAAAATAGCAATAAGCAGCTAGAAATTCAACCACAGTAGGTACACTAGAATTCTTTGTTTACGGATCGAGAATTATATGAATTTGCAAAGGTATGTGCGGCATTTTAATGACGCAAGAAATTATGGACAAGTCCTCTTCATTTATAAACTTTTATTTATTTATTAAATAATAAACCGGTTGACATATTTCACTATGTACCGGCTGGTCACATGGTGAGCTATGCATAGTAATGAATGGGTTTAGCCTAATCGAGTGAAATGATCGGTAAAACCATAAACTGTAGATGATGGAATGCGGATTCATAGTGAAATATAAGAATAAATTTGCTTTATATTTTTAATGAAACGATTGGATTAGAACTATATATGACGTAACCGTATTAACTATTTAATCAATATATATAACATGATTTTAAAACCACCAATTTTGGTTTAAGACTAAAATAGAGACTCATTTGATTGATAAAAAAGGAGTGGACAGGTATTTCAGTAAGATGATTACAATTTGTATTTATTTCATTTTGCATTCATCAAAGTGATCATCTATTTTTCAGTTTGTATTATGCTTTCTTATCATTTGTTTATATGCCAATATTCATTACAATATTATTTTATTGGTTGCTTGGTATATTTCAATGTCGTGATTCATTATTTCATTTAAAACATTGTTTATTTAACTTATAAAACATTTTGTAAGGTGACAATTAATTAACAGATTTGAATTAAAATTAATTTAACATCTTTTTAGAACCGAGTCAGGTGGCCCAAGTTACTAACAGCTCAAGAGATTGCTGGAATGGACATTACACACACACAGATTTAGGTGGCGTATACTCTTACCATTTACATAAAACACTTATAAAAGATAAACTTATCTTACATAATTCGACCACATGATATTCGTTGTATGTTTTGTATAGTGACCTCATATTTATTTTTGTTTTTCAGTTGGAATTAGATAAATACACCTGCGCTTCATTCTCATAGAAACCAGGAGGGGTATTAATAGTTTTAATCTGTAGGATTTTTGGCTGATTTAGGTAATTTTACGTGATGGATTTTATATCACTATACCTGCATAAGATTCTTCACGTATAGTGCTCTACGCTCTATGTGAGGTATATTGGTTAAATATATCGCTTGCAAATGATTATACAGGTAATCAATTTCGTAGGCTTGAATAAAACTGATCACGGTAATAAAACAGTCTATCATCTTTGTTGTATAGTTTATTTATGATTTAGTTTGGATAAAATCCGATTTCTATGCAAGTGGTATACTTAATAACGATGAACCAGGACACAACACAGAAGATTGAATGAATTATAATTATATTTAACATACATCCGTTGTCAATATTACAGGATAAAAGACTTACAATGAGTAATTTTCTTTAAAATATGTTCAAAATGTCAACGGATAATTAAATTCATCTAAAATTGGTTCATTAGTTAGTGTTGTACTTGTCCTTTGCCGTTACCGTACAGAAATTCATTATGAAGTAAAATAGAAAAATCAGCATCGTACTTAGATATATAAACTTTGCTTTAAACTAAATCGCTCTTCTACTGTGAGGAGGGTTTCGTTGCAGTTGGTTTGGTTTGTCAAAAACGACGTACGGTGAAGGGGTGATTAGTATCTCTGCTCACACGCAATGTACCTATGGGTATCTATCATTATGTATTGTATGGGTATGTATTGAATAATAGGTGATATAGATCGGGTTCGTGATCAAAGATGCACATTGCATGGAAATCAGTTACAAGACTGTTATATTATCATCGTCACGTATAATTGCGTTAGGTCCGTGTGAATGCAAATAACCTATTACCTAACCCTAAGATTTAATTATAAGTACCTAAGACTAAGAATGCTAAAGGAATGCCATAGTAGAAAGTAGTAAGTCGTATGTCATCTGAACACACAGAAATTTTTAATGTTATAATTACCTATTGTAAATTTCAATAATACAGTTGTTTTTTTAATATTCTAAATCTGTCATGAAAAGTATCAGTCAATTTCAATAATTAATTATTAGTTAATTGTATTCATTAGATATAGTTTTGGGTTAAAATATGAGTAAACTAAAACGATGTTTGTTATAATATTTATAACATTGACTGCAGAGTGTTTGTGTTTCATTTCTAATGTTTTGTTTTGATTAAATTGAGTGATTACCATAATTTATTTTTATTTCATATTTTACCAGTCATAGTTTAAAAACTGGGCGCATGTCAAATACAATGTTCACAATAATTGGGTATTTGACTGACTAGTCAAATTAGTTACTTTTTACTAAACGTCAAAACGCTAAGTTAAAAGGAAAGTTGTATGAAAAATGTATTTGTGACGTCATAATATTTAATAGTCAAATCATTAACTATTATAGGTTTGGTGGATGATTAAAAATAAATAAAAACGATAAAATAAGAACCGACGCAACTATTATCACTTTTTTACCATTCTTAATTTAATAAGTTTAGCTAAATAATTTATTTTAACATCAGGAAAATACCCAATTTTTTTCTTCTTCTTCATCTTAGTGTTAATCCCAGTCGCTTCCGAAGCTATCAACTTGGAGTCTGAGTCCGCTTTACCAGTCTAACTGCGGACTTGGCTAGATATAAATCATAAATACTTTCTCAGTTGCATCCGAGGCTTCCAACTCGGTACCTGGGTTCCATTTTCCTATTATATACACTTGTGGACACATCTATTGGCCCACCTTGCATTTTAAGTTTCGTTTAGTCCTAGCTAAAAATTTATATTAGGTCGAGCAAAAAGTTTTTATGAAGTTTTGAACCAGGCACATTCATAATTTTATTCAATAGTTTTATTTTGAATTTCGAACACAGAATTTAAAGAAACAAAATACAATTTGGAGCCTGTTCGTTAATATTAAACAATCGAATACTAAGAAAACTTGAGTTTATTCGTTTACTTGGATTTAATTCTCGAAAGTGTAATTTTTCTCTTTGATTTTGCAACAAACATTACTTATTCTTAGCATTAAGGTGAGGTTCTATCAATAATCTATGGATACTTCGCCTGAAGTCGCCGCCCAAGCTGTGGCACTTATCCAGGCCGGATACAGCCAAAGAAATGTGAGTGGTCAAGTTAATTTAAGTCGATCTGCGGTCCGAAATGTTTATCGGAGGTACTTAGAGACTGCCGACTTTGTTCGTCGCCAAGGAAGGCCACGATCTCGGGTCACAACTGAAAGGCAGGATCGATTCATCGTGACGACCAGCTTGAGAAATCGTCACCTTACCTCCATTGAGATACAAAACCAACTTCGCGACTTCCACGGAGTATCTGTGAGCGCTCGAACTGTTCGGAGAAGGTTAGAAGAACGCGATATGGTACCACACAAATCAGCTAATAGCCCCAAACTAACGCGAACCCACCGAACAGCGCGTCTTCTTTTCGCGCGCACTCATTTAAATTGGACTCAGCAGCATTGGAGCCGTGTACTCGGATCTTTTCTGATGAGTCTCAAATTGCGTTACATGGCAATGATGGAAGGAAGATGGTCTACCGAGGTAAGGGAGAGCGTTTTGCACAATGCTGCTTTCAAGAGAGGGCTGCTTATGGCGGTGGCTCATGGACTATCTGGGGTGGTATATCCGCGAGCGGCAAAACTCAACTTTAGGTTGTTACGGGACCACGGTTGCCAACATTAAATGCTGAAAGGTACATTCGTGAGTGCTTAGAACCTCACGTGATGCCATACGTGGACTATGTGGGCCCAAATTTCCTTTTTATGCATGATAATGCAAGAGCCCATACGGCCGGCACCGTCAGGGAATATCTTCGGGATAGGAACATCACAGTTATGGACTGGCCAGCCAGAAGCCTAGACATGAACCCGATTGAGCACATGTGGGACGAGCTAAAAAGACGTGTTAGGGCTCGTCAGCCAGTTGCCCAGACGATGCCGGAGTTGAAAACTGCCATAGAAGAGGAATGGGAGATGATCCCTCAAAATTTCATAGAACGGTTGATAAACTCTATGCCTAATCGTATGAGAGCTGTCGTTACACACGCGTTATTAAATTAAACCTTTATTTGATAATTAAACCTTTATTTTGATAAAACATGTTTTTATTCAAAAATCAAATGCACACATCAAGGCGCATACGCGACTTGTTAGGCGTAGCTCCATGACCTGTGGTATTCTGAATTCAAATTTAAAACGATACGATCGAAAAAGATGGTAAAATGTATCAGGTTTAAAACTGCATCAATAGTTTTTGTTCAATCTAGCAATTAACTCTAAGGGCCAATAGATGTGTCCACAAGTGTATATTATTCCTTTGTTCAAACACAATGCTATTACTATCATTATTATTTAGAGACACATTTTCTCAGTCACTCCTAGATAGAAGGCAGACCAACGAAAATCGATAAGTGGTACCTGGGCTCCTCAGTGCAAACTTTAGACGCAACGGGGAAAGAGCAATGACATTTTCCAAGCAACTACAACCACTTTCCCATAGGCGGGTCATGTATTTGTGTGCCATCTAAGTTCTAAAAAGTACTAATTAAGTTGGATTTATCGTCTACAGCTACGAGATAGAATAAAGGATTTCGAACACTGGGTTTAGTTCTAAGCACAACAGGACATTGATAATATTGGTCAGAGCAATATCAAATCTAATATTTTCCACACACTTACTAATAAAAGTTACGCTGGCATTGACACTGGGAAATCCGATTAGCTGCTAATCACGACAAGTACATCACATGATTTATTTGGCCGCCATTGATATACAAACTTGAAGGTAACATCAATGTTTGAATAACCTTCGCGTAGGTAACTACTTCATTACATTATGTGACATTGTATTATGTAACTAGACCGAAATCTCAAAAACCAGTTATGTACGCTCGTCTTTTATTTTATGGCGCTACTTAAACAAAGTGATTAATTTAATATTGTAGAACATACACACATTGCCATCTAGAATCAAGCTAAACGTAGCTTGTTATATTATGGGATCTAGAAAAAAGATAAACATTAAACATGCATAAATATTTTTTATTGCAAATATGATATTATAGTATTTTAGATGACTAGAAACGCTAAGAACCTGCGAATGCTTATCAATACACTACCCAGCTCTCCTTGTTATTATCGTTTCACCGCAATTTATGTAAAATAATTGTTAGCACATTTCATTCACGTTTTTTGTTCAGGAACTGACTGAATGCTGTTAATATTTAACATAAGTATCTATTTAGTTTATTTTATACATTACTACTTCGTCTCAATTAATTAGCCCACTGCAGTCCACTGCAGGAGTTGGCCTCTCCCAATGTGCGCCATTTCGTACGATCCTCTGCCTTCTGCATCCAGTCCGTTCTAGCCACCTTTGTCAAGTCATCGGTCCATCCGGCTAGGAGGCAGAATATGCTGAAGTGGCAATGGGTTGGCCTGTCTGTGGCGGGTCTGTCGAAGGACTGATGGCCGTTGGAGCAGATGAGTCCTAGAGTGGAGACCGCGAAAGGGCAAACGAAGGGCAGGACTACTTCGTAAAAAGTACTAAATTATTTAAGCAGTGTTTCTATAATTTGCTCTGGTAGCCTGTCGCATGTTGATCGCCGTCGTCTTTGCGATATCTCACCGGATGGTTAAACTTTTTAAACATATGTAAGCCTAGTCATATCTCAGAAGTTTCAAAAAATATGCTGTTTGTGTCATGAAAACATTTTTATGAGTAATGTAAAATCGCAACTCTACTTTTAACATTCTTTAGCATATTGTAGAATGTTATGTTACATGTTTGTAGTTCTCAATACTTTCGGTAGATGGCTCTGTCTACAATTTTAAAATTACTGAATTTTAATCTTATTGCATGTATTGATATATTAATAATATTGTTACTAAAGTTCTGTGTTATTTTGTCTGTCTGGTTTTATATAAATAAGGATTCATATTAAATTTCTAATGGTACAACTACGATACAAAACAATTATATTTTATTTATGTATGTATTGACGTACCTATTGAAGGAAATAATTTCCATTCAGTGCCATTGATGGCACCTAAAGGAAAACAAGGGGTTGATTTTTTTTCACAAACGAACGTCATTAAAGCAAAAGACTATCGGAAAATGATTAGATATCGGTAGTGCTTGTAAATAACCTAAGTGACATTTCAAAATTAGACAATTTTTATCGAAGTGTTGCCTGCTAAGTACGTTAATAGCTTGTGAAAGTAATATAGTCTGCAAAATGTTAATAAGGTCGAAAATCGCATGTTACATGGGGAGTGCTTTCTTCCCTCGGTCCGAGGTGGAGGAAAGTAGTGATCATATTGTGTCTGAAATCGAGACTACTCTCACTAGAGTATACGATTGGAGTCGACTATACTTAGTCCAATTCAACCCCACTAAGACAAAAAGTACATGCATTCACCGCTAAGAAAATCCGATTTCCTGTAGCGCCACAATTAAACTCACCATCTCCTCGAGTATTGGTATTCTAGGTGTCGACATCTCCAGCGATGTCAAGTACAGCAATTACTTGGACTGCAAAACAAGGTCAAGCTGGCATAAAAACAAGTAGGGGTGTTCAACAGGATGAAGCACTACTTCACTACGGGAAGACTTCTCCTTTATAAGGCGTAAGTTACCTCGCACGGAGTACTGCTGTCACCTTTTTCCCGGGGCACCGGTGCAAAGGTGGGTGCTGAGGATCGTCGACAATCTCATAGTCACTGGCAGTGTGGATATGAGACCGCTCAGCTTCATGAGAGATTTTGCCTCCCCGTGCATATTCTACCGCCTGTACAATGTTATGTGTTTAGAGGAATTATTCAACATGATGGCCACATCTACATTCTATCATCGCACCGCTTACCGAGACAAGAGAGTTCAAATACCCAAAAAATACAGATACAAATACAAGGTATAATAATTAACGTGACATTTACAGGAAAAAAAAATAGGGATAGTTACGAGAACCTGTACAATAAAATTATGTTTTAAATCTTGAACTAGGCAAACCTGTATCTCAAGAGGCAATATTCAGTTAGGTACTGCAAAATCTCAACCAGGGATGTAATAAAACAGGAGTATCATCCTTACTAATGCGACCGGAAACGGTATGAACCGTGTGGTATGAAAGGAATTTATGTAGTTACTGTCTGCTGTGGTTTTTCCATGCGACTACAATTATGAAGTTCTTTAAGAAGGGCATTACAAGACTTCTGCAGAGTCGGTAGCATGAGTATGACGTCCCAGGTGTCGCATCTGTGGTTGCATCTATTTTTAAATTTTTCACAAGCACTATCAATGTACGATCATTTTTCGATAGACTTTTGTTTTAGCGACGTTACGTGCGGGAAATCCTCACGGATACCCTCCTCTCCGGACCCGGAGGGGGAGCTTATGTCGGACTCGAACCGACTAAACCGCACGCCGTCTGTGGGTCGATGTGCTAGGCCTAAGGTGAGGTTGTCTCGCGACATATCCCTCGCACCCCGGCTGACCCAGGGCCATTCCTCTCGGTCTGGCCCTCCTCGGGAGGGGGGACCACGTGGTCCCCAACTCGCCTCCGGTATGGGGGGGGGGGGAGGGGGCCGCGCATCGTCCTACGATGCGCGCCGCCGCCTGTGCTCTTTACATAGGTATAGCGGGTGTATATATACACAGACAACCATAGTTGTTCGTCAGGAACAAAAAATAGTTTGACCCATTATTTCCTAACTGACAAACCAAATAATTGAGCCGTTAGGAAATAAAATAGTTGTTCAGTTTAATTGGTCAGAGTGAAAAAAGCACTAAAGTTGCATGCCTTTATTTTAACAGACAGACATAAGAATAGTGATATGTCATGACCGCACCAAACTGCCCATGACCTGCCCTTGCCTTATCTTCTGGTTTTACCGGCTATTTTGATGACACAAGTTCCTAAATTATGTACATAAATATCACATTATTTTCTAATTCTTACATAGTTCAATATACATACACCATCCAAAAATGAAGCTCTATCGAAGTTGACGGTTGTATGATTACTTAATAAGCAACGATGTTCTTGAACTTTCAATCACTATCTTATTTTTACTGTATAAAAATATAAGTATGTTTGTACCGAAAACATATATAGTATTGATTCCTATTGGATACTATTGGATACAAAGTCTGAACAACAAAAAATAATTATGTACTAATAAATTTGTAAATAATTATGTACCTACTTACTAATTTATTGCTATTTTTTATTTGGCGTACGGACAGTGTAGAGTTCGCTAAGAGCTCTGAATCTTGTAATTGAAGCTACTAAACCGATACAATAGCTGTGGGTCTTGGAACAAGACTTCTTTCTGCATACTTATCTGACAGACCTTGGTTCAACTGATGGCCTGTAAGTCGCGTGGTAGGGTATCCTAACGGGTATATATATCCTAATATATGCACGTTAGGATAATTTTAATTAAATTAAAAAAAAAATATTTTAACCGGTTCATTAAAGACGTATTATGTTACAGTGATGGAAAAAACCGATATGATATTACGACACGCTTAACTTTGTAAAGTATTATTATGTAAAAAAAAGAACTTACAGGTCATTGTCCCTTTTATCAGCCGCTAATTAATTCCCCAGTGAATTATGAGTTATGACAGTTGCGTATGTAATAAGGTACCTTATATTGGCGCTAACAAGTATGATAAATATTACACGTGTAGGTACACGTGGATTTTACATGTTAATTACAAAAACAGCGGCATAACCTTTTGAAAATTAGAATTAATGAAATGCTAATTATAAGTATTTTTGTGAGCTATTAAAGGGCTTTATTTAATGAGTCAATTAATAATATTGTTTTGTGTGTTTAAGACTGTCAATTTCTGCTTAATGCTGGTAAGGCAGTAAGTGTAGAGAGTTGTACCTATACCTTTATATGTCCCAAATTTCCAGTCGATTTGCGAGAATAGGTTCAGTTAATCTGCCGACAATATATATGTTTTTGTTCCATTTCCAACTCCGCATGAAAAATAGCTGTTCTCTGCAACAAAATATGACTACTTTTTTCACCACGAATAAAAACTGCGAAGGAACGCAATCCTGCAATAGCAGTATGCTGTTGCAGGATTGCGTTCCTTCGCAGTTTTTATGGAACAGCAATGTATTTTAAGATGTCTTGTATCGCGTTGTTTTTGTTATAGTAATCCGATGCTATGTTTTGCTTGAAAGAACCAAGCGCAAATAAATGGTACTTACAATTAATTGTTACAAAGAGCTTTCTATTTAAAAAAAGTCTGTGTTAAAATACTGTATTTACATCTAAGATTATATTAAGAATAAACTAAATCTATAACGGACGGTCTAAGTAAATTATTTAATAACGTAAATGAATAAACAATTATATAATTTTATTTTTTGATTTTATGTTTTTATTGATATATATGTCAGTGCTGTGTATTCTTATTATAATTTCATTCTAGCATGCATTCCTGACATTTAATATTAACATTAGTGGATATTTTATTTAAATTGTAATTTTAATCTTATAAAAAGTCCTAATGATTAATATATGTGCAATTTTAAATAAAATTGATAACTTTGCATGCAGAGCATCTGCGCAACAAGTCGAAAACCTTTTGTAACGGATTTTGTAACACCATTGTAACATAGCGTGTTGTGAGTAATAAATGATTTAGTTACTTACTTATTAAAAATTCACCATTTTTATATATAAAAACCCGAATTCACACTAATTTCGAAAATAAACTAAAATGATACCATGGTGGACCCTTCTTCCCTTCACCCTTTGTGAATTCAAAACATCATTAAACCTATTTACTTTTACGTCCATGGTGCCGATTTTTATTAAATTTATTAATAACTCATACTCGGAACCTCCTTGATATACTTTTAATAATTTGCTTTGCACTCGAGTGCAAATATTTTTCCCCTCGTGCTCATTTGATTCCGTCGCTAACGCTCAGGATTCTAATTTCAGAATTTATATTTAAATTATTTTAGAATCCTTCGCTTGCTCGTTCATCAAAAATCAGCACGATAACCAATAAATATTCTAATCCTCTTCTAATTTCCTTCATTTTGATACCTTACTCTATAACTTTGAGTGAAAATACATATATTTTTGACAACATAAATTTTGGCGGCGGAAATTCACCATAAAGCATTTTTTTTTACATTTTATAGACCCTAAAACACTTGGGCGATGAATACCTTTAAATTGAGACATCAGCTTTTAAAATCCGTGAAGTGTTAAAGATAGTGATAAAAATAAGGTCTACCTAACGTTACCTACTCTTATTTACGGTAAGTTATAGTAGAGGTAACTAGATAATAAAGGATATATAACAAATATGCATACAAACATATAAGATACGCGCTAAAAACATAACCCTTCTCAGCAGTCGGATAATAAAAAGTAACTTGCAAACCCTGACATATTTTTACATTGCATTTTACATTAAACAAGTTAGAAGTTAAATCACATGCACCGAATTTATATTTTTAATTTCATTACTGAAAGATGGTTAGCGCAAGGTTAGCACTAATAGGATTATTTATATCCTGCAGTATCTATATCTACAATAATATTATAAAATTAGATTATTTATATCTATAATATACTAATTATACTAAATAACTCTGTCTGTCTGTAACACTTTCATGCCCAAATCACTTAATCAACTTTTTGCAATTTGGTCCAGGGGTAGATTAGACCATGGGATAGGGTATGCTATGTTTGGTCGCAATAACAACTGCTCGTTTATGATAAACCTTTAATATCCTAAATATTCTCATCATTAAATCACACTAACGCAATAGCGGCGGGTTATTGACATCCGCGTTGGCAACTGATACTTTGCGTGTTATTTTT
Organism: Eilema caniola; assembly: GCA_949126895.1. Taxonomy (NCBI): domain Eukaryota; kingdom Metazoa; phylum Arthropoda; class Insecta; order Lepidoptera; family Erebidae; genus Eilema; species Eilema caniola. The sequence continues at coordinate 11,643,250 of OX421463.1, read as the reverse complement.
TTTTTAAAGTTATGGTCGACAGTTTGTTATGAATGATTTATTGTCAAATATTATCTAGACGAAGCTAACTAATTCTTTCTTTTATATAGAAGCAATCAATATCGTATAATTTATAAGTACAGGTTGGCTAGTACAATATTTGATTTATTGTTTTGAGTAAGTAGGTAAGGTCTTACCACGTATCGAGTTTTATATTAGGTAATTCAGGTATTCCCTAGAAAGGCATATATAAGTACTTATAAAACTATTGTCATGCACAAAAACTGTAAAGGGTATATATATATGAATATAATGTTAGTAAAATGTAACCTTCATTTATTTCCGTCCTTGCAAGCAACAGTTCCCCGAAACAGGAGGGATAACACCAAGCTTCGTTTGCACAGGGCAAAGACGGCCCTTTTGCGCAATAGCAATATTTGTATGGCGCCTATAATATTTAATAAATTGCCTAAAGATTAGAAGGAGATGAGTAGCAACGCATTTAAACTAATATTAAAAAATTCTTACTGCAAAAAGTATGTTACAATGTTAAAGAATTTCTAGATGTCGAGGTTGTGACATGAGATTTTTGTTGATTTTAACGTATATCTATGTATATCTATGTATTGACATTAGCACTTCATTGTACCATTATTATTATTATTATTTTGACAATTTCTGACATAACATTTAAAACAATAAAATATTTTAATAAATATAATACCTTACTTGACATTTTGATTTTGATTCATATGTATTATTTGGATTATTGTTTTTATTTTTGGATATAAACATTAATAAAATTTGTACGCGGCTAAACATGTTGGACATAATTACTAATTTACATCTTGCATGCATATGTATGTATAACACATGTTTAAACAAATAAATAATGATTTCATTGATTTGATTTTCATGGGTATACAATGTATAGGATAGGCACAGACTAGATAATAATAATATAGTACTTATACGAAGTCTGGGCATAAATAGGTACTGTTACAATAAGAAATAACAGCAATTGAATTTAGAATCTGTCATTTTTAAATGAATATTCAATGGGATTTCTCATTTTCGCACCAATCTGTGTTAAAATATTCTCGTGATATTAAAATGGAGTGGCGTGATAGAGAGAAAATAATCGAGAAATGATCGTTCGTGGCTCTAATATCATTGGGGAAAAGGAAGGGCCTGCGTTATGATAGTAGAATAAGAGCGATGATCTAAACGATTTTAGGTGAATGAAACTTGATTCGTAATTATTCACATCCACTGCTGGTGAGACTATGCCATCTCTTATGTTCTTAGCACTTACAGTACATGGTGATTTCAGTTACTTCTTTATGTTTATTACGGAGTCTCGTAATTATGTAAAGGGTAATAAAACAGTTCTACATAGTTGTAAAAAGTATGCACAAGTCGAAGATGACATCATCCAAACTGTCTAAACCACAGAATGCAACATTATTATTATAGACTGGCTAAATACCTTCATTTTCGTTTTTTCGACCTTATTGACATTTTTTTTTTGAAATATACATGATAATAAATTAAAATGAAAACTAGAAACAAAAACAAGCTAAACTAAATAAATAAAATATATAATACATACAAAAAGCGTCGTGAAATTCCTCTGCATCATCACCAACCGGTAACGTTCCCAGAAGGCTGGCAGCATTGCCACGTTGAATGGCAATGCTTATCCTCTGTGCAAGATAATAACCAGCCTTCTGGTCACGCGTAGCGTCGATCAGTCGCTTTGCCAAATCTTTGTATAGAAAGCAGGCACTTGGACCCCATGTCCCCAACGTTTCAACCCTAAACGGCTCAAACACCTGTTAAGTTACAGTATTTGCGCCGTTTGAGGTTTTCTGCAGATGCTGCAGCAGCACCGGCACAGCCTGCCGTGCTTGAAAGATGTGAAGGCGCAAGGGTATCGACACACGTTGCGTCCCACACCAAAGGCCTACCCATCTTCCAAGGCAGCAACGACATACCATCCGGTCTCTTGCCATCGTCATGCACCAGCCCATTAGGTTCACGAATGGCTGGCACGCCAGCGGTGGCAAGAGCACGGCGGATACTGTCATTGATGCAGGCATGTCGCGATATACGCCCAGCACTTCTGCAGCATGAAAGGCCATGCTGCCCAAGGCTGTCGACAGCTTCACCGCAGTGGCAATGATATATACCTTCTTTACATTTTCCTATATTTTCAACAAAATTAAAGCATTTAGAAGCCGTTAATATCTCGATCTATTTATCGAGTAAAGATACTACTTCTATAGAGTACCTACTTTGAAGCATGTACGTACATAATATCAACCTTGCTGTAACTCATTTCTTTTTTTTCTAGATACCTTTACATGAACTCTTTTATTAAGTATAGCAGACTCTGGCAGGCATAGTGACGGAGGATCAAAGTATTGGACTGTATAATCACTTGCAACTTTATCATAATCCCGCAGATATTTAATTAAAGGTCTCTATTTTGTTTAATTATTTTTTTAAAAGAATATTAGAACCAAAATTACTAATATTCCCTCTAACCCCTCCAGCTAAGCTAAATTGAATGTGCTAGGAGTGGGTTCACGTCGGTAGTGTATTGGCCAGGATTCGAACCCAGGACCTTTCGATTGTAAGGCCGACCCCTTAACCACTAAGCTACCGACGCTTATAGATTTGATACGTTTGCTTCTAGATTCAAGTAACTATAACAATAGATTTTTTTAATTATACTTGTTAATTTTATTCTGTTACGTCAGCTGCGAGTTCATCTTGTTAAGTCTTTGACTGATACTCTCTAATATAGGCAGGTATATGAATATCTACAGCATCTATATCGCACCCGTGCGGAGCGGGTGATTGTATTTTTTATTCATCAAAAAATTTAAAACATTTCTCTGCGTATAAGAACCATCCTCGTACTGCAAGGAATATTCAAAAAAGAATTAGCTAAATCGGTTCAAACGTGATGGCGTGACCAAGCGAAATAGGGATTCATTTATTATATATGGATTTACCACAAGGTGAGAAACTTGTTTCAGTCTTTACAGCCGCATAAGGGTTTTTGAACTTTAATTCATTCATTTTTGTTAATAATAAGACATCTTATTATTTACGGCTTTGTTATAAGTAACCGCTATTTGTATAACATAATTGGGTATTTTCCTTTAGTTAAAATAAATAATTTAGCTGAATCTATTAAAATGAAGAATAGTAAAATAGTGAAAACAGTTGCGTCGGTTGTTATTCTATCGTTTTTATTTATTTTTAATCATCCACCCAACCTTTAATAGGGAATGATTTGACTATTAAATATTATGACGTCACAAATAAATTTTTCATACAATTTTCCTTATATGCAACTTAACGTTTAGACGTTTAGTAAAAAGTAACTAATTTGAGTCGTCAGATAAATACTCAATTATAAATTTCGTTTAAACTCTCCTACGCTAGAAAAAACTAGAATCTGGAGACAGTGTCTTTGTTAATATGTCAACATTTAAGGCTGGACTTCTTCTGTGAAATCATTTTAATTAAACTGAGAATAACGGTTTACTGAATAGATTCATTAAAGAGGTAAAAAATAATTAAAAGCGTTGAATCGATGTTATGAGAAAAAATGAATTAGGTTTTATATTTTTTTCAAAGAATTTATTTGTCAGCTTAGTGGCGAGTAAATTTAGCTTATATTTAAGCTTTAGCCCCTTAACAAAGAATAACTGTAATGTCAAAGTTCATGAAATTATCATTCACGACGACGGAGACAAATTTTCAGCTTTCAGCTACTCATCGTAATAATACAACATATTAATATACCTAAGTGTGACGTAATACGTGATACATTACAGGTGCCCGTAACAGAAGCTTTTGATTAAGGATCTATGGAATTTCGTAGCTACGAAACAAAGTTGTGTTCGCAAACTATGCCCATCAACAATTTCGTGTTTGTAATAACGTCTAATGAATATTGAATATCTGAAACTACTAGGATTGTTGTGTGTGTGATGTTATTCTATTATATTGGCGGGGCGCCGACATACCTTATCAAAGACGGGTTATATTGTGATCTTGGGTGTGTGTTCGCTTTGCCGACCTATAAAAGTCATAGACAGGACATGCCAACAGTTCAGTGGTGATCAGTGCTGTGTTGAAGTCGATTGATAAGAAACAGGTACTGTTCAAAATAACGTGATAATCTATTTTAATTAGTAATATTTTAAGTTTTTTAAATTATGAAATATCAAAGTTAAAAAACAATATGTATATATTTAATTTATATATTCTTTTTTTATTTACTTAGAACTGAGTTGTAAAATTCTGTGAGGTTTTTCATAAAAGTTTTTACACATGATATTTTAATATTGACTCTGAGAACATATTTTCAATTCATGTTGCGTAATAGTAGATAATTAATGAAAATCTATACTAAATCATAAAAGGGAAAGTGTGTGTGTGTGTGTGTCTGTTTGTCTGTTTGTCCGTCTTTCACGCCTAAGCCACTGAACCGATTTTGATAAAAATTGGTATAAGGGTAGATTAGACCTTGGGGTAGTACATAGGCTATGTTTGGTCGCGATAACCGACATCCAGGCGGGCGGAGCCGCGGGCAAAAGCTAGTTCAATATAAGAACATCATTCACAAGAAATGCCTCTTAATGAAAGAATGAAATTATGTTTCTGGCTTAAATATATAACCAACTATAAATAGTTCATAATATTGGGTTAAATCTTGGATCTCGATAATGATTATCAGCCCAGATCATATATACGGCACTTTAACTAATCTACCTCTTAGTAGAAAATGTAACAATGTTCAATTTAAAAATACATAGTTTAGATAAATAGTAGGTAATACCGGGTACAGTGAGTTAGTTTATACCTTCCACAGTGACCTGGCATTGCTAATAAATGTTGCAGTAGACGACGATGGGGAGGAATTCCTTGATTACTACAACTGTTTCATCATCAACTTTATACCTTCCGTCAGTCTTGGTCGGATCCAGGGCCTTTACCTTAGAGTCGGGATCTGATGTAAATAAAACTAACCCTCAATTCTTCGAAGCCATTGTAATACCATAGACATTGCCAAAAATGGCATTCGATTTTATTTTATTGCTATAGTCTTAGGCCAGTATTCTAGAATGTCACTAAGCTGAACCTCGATTTACGTGGGAAAAGATTGTATACACATTGACAAATTTGACACGTTGTCTGGCAGATTGGCAATTCAATTTTTCCTCAGACAAATCGCGATTCAGCTGATCGACATTCTAAGAATACGGGCCTTAAAGTCCAAAATGAAATGAAAAGAGTTTCATTATACTTTTTCATGCAGTCTACAGAAAGCCATTTTATTTTAGACTTAATGGCATTACCTAAAAGCCTAAAGTTATATATACTTTTTGCCAGTGTTCGTGCCATGATAATGGTTTTGCTTTAGTAGACACGAGGCTTTGTTTTTATATTTTAACTAGCTGATGCCTGCGGCTTCACCCGCGTGGAATCGGGCTACCGTGAAGGCTTAACCTTTTTTAAATTTTTCTCTGCGTAAGAAACATCCTCGTACTGTAAGGATTATTCTAAAAAAAGAATTCGTGAAATCAGTCCAGCCGTTCATGCGTGATGTCGTGACCAAGGGAAATAGGGATTCATTTTTATATATAAAGATATAATGTATTTATTGTATACTGCTTTTAGATTACCATGAAGCTGTGTACTATTATCTTCGGTTTGCTGGTGGCGTGTGTAGCGAGCTTGGCAGCTCAGAACGGTCCCATACTGACCGCTCTCCAGCCACCACGCTACGATGCCCAGGAAGTGGCCGTAGTCGATCCTCAGAACCGACCGAAGAGAAGTTTACTTCTTGGTGAGTACCTTTCATAATTTATGTACGAAGAATAACACTTTGTACTCTATGGTGGTTTGTATACTTAAGACTTTATATACGGGGAGTGTAGGTAATTAAAATGAATAAGTACTACGTTGTACAAGTTCATAAAGAAATAAAACATTCATTGTTTATGTACATATGACAATGTTAAACACAATAATTTACATATTTGTGTACGCTCTCAACTGACGAAATAGAACAAAATAAGATACCTGCAATAACTACTTTACACAATGGACTTAAAAATAGTTTAAAATATTATAAAAAGATGCTGAAACTAAAAAAATTAAAATATTTTTTATATTCTGATGATACAGTTTAGTTTGCATTGATCACTTTCACTCCTTCCTCCTTCCGAAATATCCTTCCGACATAAATCGGAAGGATATTTCTTTAAAAATATTTAAAAAAATATTTTCATGGTAAGGTAATGCACTCAATTAGCGCAAGTGTAAGTTTATATAATGTATCCATGAGAGTGTATTGACCCCAACTAAATCAAATAACTATTGACTTTGAATTAATATAAAAAGTGCCCAATTGTTGTTTTACTGTACTTTTAGCGGTTACATTACTTTGCCTTTTTTCCCCACATTCAATTTTCTTTTGCCTTAAGCCTCTTTAGAGACAATTTGCAAGGTACGATATCTTCACCTAATCAGATGTTAGAATGAAAATTACAGAGGACTTCGGGATTTTTTTAGGCTAAAAGATAATATGTGTATACATAAAACGTAAATTCGTGTCACACACACCTGTTTTATACTAATAGAAACGTACAAATCTGTCTATCATAGAAATTAAATTAAATTTTTGGGTTATTATCGTGTTCTCAATTTCTAAGTTATTCTATATTATCGCATACTGAGCCTCGCATAATTACATTGATATTTTCAAGGTGAGGTTTCAAACCAAATGGTGCAATTTACAAAACATTTCGGCGATTCATTTTTCGGTTATTTTGAAAAGTAGGAGGCCCGAAACATCGGGTTAAATGTAAATTATCCATACTAATATTATAAATGCGAAAGTAACTCTGTCTGTCTGTCTGTCTGTATGTTACGCTTTCACGCCTAAACCACTGAACCGATCTTGATGAAATTTGGCATAGGTGTAGATTAGACCTTGAGAAAGGACATAGGCTATGCTTAGTCGCGATAACCGACATCCACGTGGGCGGAGCCGCGGGCAAAAGCTAGTACCAAATAAATCGCGTTAGAATCCGTTAATAAGTGATTTGGTTTTAATGAGTGATATTTGAGTGAACTACTTACCGTCAGTACCAATCATTCCTACTAAACCATTTTATTGTAACATCGCATAACTAGATCTCCAATTATTTTTTTCATGTACTAGTTACTTTTTACTTTTTAACTACATGACCGAGCCTCGTGGCCTGAGGGTACATTTTTTATAAATTGCGTGTGAGGGTACATTTAGTATAAATTGGAAATATTTCTAAAATGAAAACATTTTTGACGTTATTTGACAGAATACCTACATCTATTTGTAGCTGTTAACTTATAAAATTATGTATAGCAGCATTTTTTTTCTCCTAATGTTGAAATTGATTGATTGCAAAAGAAAGAAAAGTCTGATCTGGTAGCTTTCAAATCAATCATTAATTCAAGTCTTACAGTTTGAAATACGAGTGAAACATTATTTTTATTGTTGATAAGAAATGAAAAGTGATTTACTGAGATACTAGCCGATGCCCGTGGTCAGTGGTGATTCAGCCGTTTGAGTATGATTGAGTAACAAACATCCAAACGTTATCAAAAAATATATATAATAGTAGGTTATTAGGATTAGTAGGATAGGATAAAATAAGCCCATGTCATTTACATTGCAGTTTTATTATTTAAATTTAATAATTATAATAATCTTTAAGAATTTTCTTTTAATTTTAACACCTATTGATTGAATGGAACAACATGGAATAACAAACTAAGGAGTCGCTTTGTAGCAAGTTTAGTGTAGTTTTGTATGTACGCACACGTATCTTACCTGCTACCCTACTAGCCCCTTAAAGTCACGCAGAGATTTGTTACGTTCTTATACTTGCCGTGAAATATTGTAATGGCAAGAATGGGGTTAAAATCCCTCCTGTGGTCCGCATGATTACAGTTTTACATGGAAACCTGTAAGAAGATTACGATATTTTATTTTTATTATTTTTTAAATTTATTGATTGTGTCCGTTATACAAGTAAAATTTGGATGGTCAAATTTTTCAAATCAAATAAATATTTATTGGTTCAAAAGGTTACATTCACTTTACAGATAAAATTGCTTGATAGAACATTTTCAATTTGGTACGAAAGGTATTGAATGCTATCGACCAAACTAGGCATAGCCTGTATTTTGGATGGTAGTAAGAACTAAACACTATACATTCACATATACATTCGTAGTGTTTGCACACAATGTAACTAATTGAATCTTTTAAATGACGTGAGGAATGTAACACAGGGTTATTTCTGTTGTGTGGGGTTTGGCGGTTGCTATTAGGCAAATTTGTTGCATGTTAGGTACATCATTATAGTAGTACTCGTATAATAGGTGAGATTCGTCCTTCACTGAACAGTTGTTCGAACCGGAAATACCGAGTAGCTAATGCATTCAATTTTAAAACTGCTTAACGTATGCATACTGTTTATCTAGACAATAACAGCTCAACGTAATTCCCAGTAGAATATTGATACGCATCGAACATATTTGTAGGGTCGCTGTCGTCGTTGAGAAATTGATACCGCGTAACAAATACGTCATGTCGATCCCTGAAGACCTCACTTTCTAGGCCTGGAGATTGATGATATAATATTAGACAGCAGAAACGTTAGACGGATTACTGGATCGGCTATTCATTATGTTGTAATACTGCGATATGATTATATCAACGTGTAGAAAATTATAATTTGAAATTTGGAAACCAAAACCAAAATTAGGTTGTAAATTAGAAATGTTTTTCAACAAGCTCAGTAGACACCTTTTTAAAAGTGCACCATATCCCCAAAGAGCCTGGTAGGATAGACTGTTTGCACAAAATATATGTTCGGTGATCTTTATCACTGATGTGAGGAATAAATAAATGAATTAAACACAACACCGTTTCCACGTGGCCATGAACTTTTATCGTCACTGTTAGAATTTTATTATATCGCTCAGTAACACATTTACATACACACGTACATTAATAAAAATCATAAACATTCAAATTTCTCAGACAAATAATAAAAAAAGAATATCCAAGTAAAGGAATTAAACCTTCCATAAAAAAACGCGGAGATCAGAGACTGGTAGGGTGGTAACACTCATAAATGCAAATCTGCACGACAATTTATTTTTATGAACGATTAGGTGCGTTGTCTATTTAATAAGATAATCCCGTTAATTTCCTCATAATTTTACCTGGGGTTATACTTTGTTTAAAAAGGGAGGTTTCATGTCATATCTCGTCAGTTTTTATTTATTGAATGTTAAGAAAGTATGTGTTGATCCTAAAGAGATCCGATTCTCCGCACTCCATGGATTCACCGTGCGGTCGCCGGGTCCATAGCGTGGTACAGAGAGGAACACCGTGACGGCAACTGGGACTTGCGACCCAGATGTAGGTTTAGGGTGGCCACCTTGTGATGCTTCAGCGCTCATCTCCATCGTCAGTAGTGTTCCTCCCCCCTCTACCTATCCATATTTGGTAAGATCCTATCAATGCCGCTGTTGATCTTCGATCTAGTAAAGAGCTTACTGAAGCTCTTGGCAATCCGAGGTCTCTAAGTAGGTTATACAGGGATGTAGCTGGAATTCCCCTTGCTCCTTTTTGGTTAACTCATTAGGCATATCAAAGTATTTGTTTGTCTTTAAAATTACAACTATTGATTTGGAGATTCAGACGATAGTCACGTCCGCAAAAAGAAATGAAAAGCAAATAGTGCAAAAGACACGACGATCGGATTGTGCTCCAATGTATAAGCTTTTGGTGGTACCCATAATAATATGATGACGACTGAAGTAAATAAAAATATTCCTGCTTACCAAATTTGCTGCTCCGCGCATGAACTTTGCTCCAATAACATTTAACTTTATTTGGTAACGATGACAAGGCACGCTTAAAATATCATCCGGTTAAATATCTTTATTTATATATTTATTTTATACAACTTTTAAGTTGTTTAGAATAATTATGAGAATAGAACAGGATATTGTAATCGTATCGTATCGTTTATAACAACTTGGGCATTTCGTTTAATCTATTTCATTAAATGAAACGGATAATTAATTCCTCACTTTTAGTCATATCTCTGGTTCTGCTCACCAATCAAACATAATCGTACCTACGGTACAGATACGAGTGATCAAGACCTTTATATATCGGTAGGTGCCTACCACCTACTAATAAATAATATAGGCTACTTTTTATCGAGAGGAAACACACACAGGAAACTGTCAGATATTTTTTTCGAAGATGTTAATAAATTCTTTATTTTTACAGGTGCTGGTCTACTGGGCGCTGGTGCTTTAGGCGTAGGTCTAGTCGGTGCTGGTCTCATTGGAGCCAAGGCTGGTTTCATTGGCGGTGCTCTGGCTAGTGGTGCATTCAGTGGTAGGAGTTATGGCGGTTACGGAGGCGGTTACGGCTACGGCGGCGGTTACGGCTACGGCGGCGGTTACGGCGGTTACGGCTACGGCGGCGGATACGGTTATGGTGGCGGATACGGCTACGGCGGTTATGGCAGGTAATTAAATCATTAATTTATTATCTGAGCTGTTACATAGCCTATGTCTTCTGTGTTGATTAGTTCAGGCGTGAAAGTATAACAGTCAGATAGATTGACAGCTAGAGTAACTTTCTCATTTATAATATTAGTATGGAGTATGGATGGATATAGTTTTTCATTCATGAATTTAGTAACTTACTCAAACTAACTTGAAATATAATGTAAATATTTAGATATTTTATATATATAAAAGTTATATAACATTTTAAATATATTATGTACAATATTTACACATTATATAATATTTACAATTTATAAATATACAATATATGTACATTTGAAAACTAAATAGTATACAATAAGAATTCTTTGAAATATCTAACCTAAGTGACTAAAATAAGTCCCGAATGATAATATGAAAATCGTTAATTTTCAAAGTAACAAGCACGAAAATTCATATAGCTACTTACCTGTTTCTGTTTAGTAACAAATTTACTTACGTTCTTCACAATTTCTATCAAAAGGATAAAATTTATACGAGAAGTTCATTATTTTCGACTGAAGAAGTATGAATTAAAGGTTCTGAAATTTCGTATTTGAGTAGGTCTCTGGATAATTGAAACTCAAAATTGTACCCGGTATATTGCTCTGCGAGCGGGTCACAGGGCTTTTTACTATTTTTTCCCGTGTGAAGCCAGGGTCGACTACTAATTGGAGATACAATTTTAGTAAAATATCCTGAAACGATTAAATACCTTTTCATTTTTTCTTGTAGCAATAGTAAAGAGAAAAGTTTTACGATAACCTTTATGTATAGTTAAATTTACGTTTAGGCTGTAAAAGTTAAGGCCATCTCATAGAAACTGAGTTAGGATTTCAATCTTAACAACTCTTTCTATTGACTTCTGGTTCTCAAACAAATTTTATTTTCCGAAATCAATCTATATACCCAAGTTTCAGAGGTTAGTCGCTCATCGTATTTCATTCTATTGTATATACTCGTATATATAGGTACATGAGTGATCATATGGGTTTCCTCTTACATATAGTAGATTGAAGACTAGCTTTTAACCGCGGCTCCACCCGCGTGGTTGTTGGTTATCGTTATAAATTGTAGCCTGTGTGATTCTGATGTATAAGCTATATTATTGTAAAGTTTCATTAAAATCCATTTAGTAGTGCTTACTTGAAAGCATAACAAATATCCATTCCTCAATCCATACTTACAAACTTTCGAGTCCATAATATTAGTAGGACTATGTTTTAGAACCGCGGTAGCCTAGTGGTATGGGTAATGGACTGCTGAGACGAGGTCTCGGGTTCGATCCCAGGTTACCAATGACTTTTCGATGCTCCCCGCTCCGTGCAAATATTTGTATGATTTGTATGATGTATAAATAAAAAAAAAAAAAAAAAAAAAAAATATGTATAATATGTATGTATTTACAAAAAAAAAAGTATCTAAGTATGTTTATTCGCATTCTAGATTCCATAACACAAGCTAGTTAAGCTATGCTTACCATGGGTCTAGATAGCGTTGTGTGAAATGTTGTGGAATATTTATTTATTTATTTATTTATCGCAGGTTTATAAGTGCCCAGTTAATGGCAATAGGCTCGCCACCTATTACATTGGGACCTAAACATAAACCGGCAAAATGTGGGTGCTAGCACCTCTGCCTACCCCTTCGGGGATAAAGGCGTGAGTTTATGTATGTATGCTATGTTTAAGGAATCGCTGTTAAATTTTATTGAATTTATGGAATATTATGTTTTACTAAACATAAATTTTTATATCATTTAGGAAATATACCTACTACATCTGAAATTATGGGGACGGATACCGAAGTTCAACTCAACCATCAATCAATCTAAGGAACATTGCGGCAATCTAAATTATAGACTATTTTAATAAAAGCACAAAATATTCAGCACTTAGATTGGTAGTTAGCAACTGCATAATGTTAATACTTGTTAGCTAGTAATTATAACTAATGCAATTTTAGCTATCATTGAGGAACGATGTTCGAGATCTCAATTCACTTATTATTATTTACCTTTGTTTGCGGTAAAAAAGAAAGAATAATGAACTTTAACTGTTCGTTAGAGGTTTACTATAAAATTATTATATGTTGAAAAGGTAACAGCTCGAGTACCTGCCTGTAAAATTTTGTAAAAATTCTTTATATATGAGAAGAATTCAACTGTGCCCTAAAAAGATAAATATAAATACATAAATAATATAGCTACAGAAGTTCTATAAATACCTACTGTAACGGAAAAAATATCTATCTATTATTTGTATTTACGTTTTTCTTTTATTACTATATATTATTTGATAAATGATATTGCATTTTATTCACAATAATTATTTACAATATGTACATTAGTATTATTTAAATAAAAATATAAAACAATACATAAATGTATGTATAATCGTAAAGTTGCTATATATGTACAGTATACTTGTATTATATATTTATGTGCCAACATGTGCAATTGTTGTAAATACATGTCAATTAATTACTCATCTTTCTTTTTTAGTGATTCTAAGCTCGATTGTTAATCTTTGCCTGCACATACAGTCGTTAATACAAGCACTTTTCTTTTCAGCAGATCTTACATCGTAGAAGAGCCCTACTGCTACTACTACTGAATCAATCGACTGAAATGCTTAGTTTTATAATACCAGTGAATGTGAACTTCTATGAAGTGAAAGTGTACAGAAAAGTAAAATAAACACACCTACATAGGTAATAAACATACATATCTTTCAATGAAATCACTTCCAAAACCTCATACGTCGATCTGTATTTCTTTTTATTATTATCAACTTGTTTTTTCAAGATTTCTTTTTAGGCATATTTTACCAATGAGAATCCGTTCAACTGTTTTAATACGTTTAACAACGATGATGAGTAAAACACATTAATTAGGTTTTGAGTTTTCGTGAATACATTAACTGTTAGACAATACACAAGCTTTACTCAGTTAATTATTTATCAGAACTGGCAGTCCTTTGCGTCCTTTGAAAACAATACATAATATATACGAACCTGCAGGTTCAGGCGTCAAAGAATTCCTCTACTTCGACGTCAATTGGGAGGGTGGCAAGAAGGCTGGCGGCATTGCCACGTTGAATGGCAATACCGATCATTTGCGCGAGGAATAAACCGGCCCCCTGGTCACGGGTAGCGTTTGAAAATATCTTTTAATAATAGATGGGCACTTGGACCCTATTATGCCAGCGTCTCGGCCCCGAACGGCTCAACTACTATATTTTTTTACTATATTTGCACCGTTTGACGGTCTCTGCCGAAGCAGTACAGGGCAGGCACAGTCTCCATTCCAGTTCGATTTAGTTTGTCATTCACCATGTGACCCATTAGAGAAGCCGGTAGGAATCGTTATATAGGGACCCCTCGCCACTGATGACTGGACTTGTCTAGGGCTTCTATCTTGGACTATACTCGTCCTGTATTGTCACCTATGAGGTCTACAAAATTACAATAAGTCTACCATATTACGTAAATGAAATATTTCCGCATTCGAGAGCCCATAACAAGCTACATAGTTAAGCTACGCTTACTTTAGGTATTACTTACTAGATATTGCTGTGTAAAATGTCTTAGAATATTTATTTATTCATAAATTTCAAAGGCCTCGTGGATCATGTTGGATAAGAACTGGAGTTCTTTAGCTAGTAGCTGTGGCTTATTAAATCTCAAGTAATAAAGTAATGATTGATGAACCAAATGTAATGTAATGAATCAATGGCCACATTGATCCGATACCGGTCGTCGCACATGGTCACCTTTTCGAAATCGTTCCTGTGTATACTTACCTCGGGCAGATTCTGCAGTTAGGTAAAAACAATTTTGAGAGGGAGGCCAAGAGGAGGATCCAGCTGGGCTGGGCAGCATTTGAGAAACTACGCCGAGTCTTCTTGTCATCCATACCGCAATGCTTGAAAACGAAAGTTTTCAATCAGTGCATCCTACCCGTCATGACCTACGGAGCCAAGACATGGACACTTAAGGCAGGGTTGGTCCATCAGTTCAAAGTCGCTCAGCGAGCTATGGAGAGAGCTATGCTCGGAGTTTCTCTGAAGGATAGAATCCGCAACGAATAAATCCGACAGAGAACCAAGGTTATCTACATAGCTCAAAGAATCAGCAAGCTGAAGTGGCAGTGGGCTGGCCATATCTCACGAAGAACTGACCACCGTTGGGGTAAACGTGTTCTTGAGTGGAGACCGCGACTCGGCAAGCGTAGTGTAGGACGCCCTCCGATCAGGTGGGATGACGACCTGAGAAAGAATGCAGGCAGATGCTGGATGCGGCAAGCTGAAGACAGGGTGCTATGGCGCTCATTAGAGGAGGGCTATGTCCAGCAGTGAGTGAGTTCTGATGATGATGAATGATTGATAAATTTTTGTATGAATTCACACAGCAGGCATCGTACGTTGGTGTTAAATAAATAACAGAACACAGTGTTAATAAATAAAAAACACAAAATAAATCACGATAGATTCTGATAAAAATAGTTTTCTTTCAATGTGTAATATTCAAATAGTCGTAAACATACCACAATATCATAGTGTTAACAACATCAAAACGATATTCAACAATATCTACATGGTTTCCAATAAAATATCGCCGCATTTGATTCGGTTGTGCATCACCGTAGACTTTACTGAACGGAGCGAGGCCTTTCGATGCAGCATTAACGGAGATGGATGGCTCCTGCCCACGCCAACGCCTCTTTAATCTCACCTACAGAAAAGATATACGAGCTGTGTTCCGATACTGGAGTTGACATACAACAGAAAGGAAATATCCTGTTATTTAGGCCACAAGAACTTTAAGTCAGTTTATCACATGGGGTAAATCAAGAAATAAAGAAATTAAAATGGTATTATTTTGGTAAGTAAATACATTTTTAGAATAAATTGTAGAATATGTGTAACACTAGCTGTTGCCCGTGGCTCCACCCGCGTGGATGTCGGTTATCGCTTAGTGTTGAGTCAACATAGTAGCTTTATGCATGCAAAGTCTCAGCCCGATTGATTTAAAATTGACAAAGTTTCATACAAACTTTCATCCCCAATTTATCCCCTTGGGGGTAGAATAAAAAGCTTTTCTTAGGGGATGCCAACGTCATAACATCTACCTGCATTGCAATTTTCAGCCCGATCCGTTCAGTGGTTTGGGCTGTGCGTTGATAGATCACTATGTCAGTCAGTCAGTCACTTTTGAGTTGTATATATTTAGATTTATGCATACGACAATATATTATGTAGTTGTTATTTTTAAGGATCTTAACAAATTTTCTTATTCAGTAGCTGACGTACTGCAACTAAGTATGTACAATTTTACAAGTACCGACTTGTGAGGTCTCGACTCCGTTAGGTGTGGATTTCAGTTAATAACATCTATTAAGTTATATCTAGGTAACATTCATTATGCTCTGACAACATCCTTGGATTCCACATAAAATAATCGTGTGTGAGTATCAAATTATCTATATTTAATTACTAGTCTTGAATGATTCATCAACGCAGAGCCTAGCTCGCTGGGACTACAAACTGAATATCTTTTATATTGTATGTTCCCATTATGGAAAGGAAGGAAAGCTGTTTAGAAATTTTGCTCCTTTATTGGTAAAAGCCATTTTTTTGCCGTGCGAAGTCTAAACGGGCCAATATTTCTTCCCTATAACTACATAATACCCTTCCTTTAGGAGATGTACAAACCTAGTATTGTGTGGGTAGGAAGTACTCTACATACCACCCCGTCTAGCACATACACATCCAAGTAAATGCATAATATATGCGAATATCTAATTGTACGAACAGTCTAGCACTAAAAGCACCGTTCCATTAAGAACATGCCGACACTCAAAGACATAATGACTAGCAATACAGTATTCAAAGATGGTTCGCATTTTGCTCCAAAGCACATAAGCAAAATAAGAGATGGGGTATAACAATGAGAAATGTCTATATCGCTTTGGAGCCGATCTTTAGACGGAGGCAACAATGACGTAGATTAATTACTAGCTCAATAATGACGGTACAATCTTATCTTGTGCCATTGATAGAATAGAATATGAGAGCTGTTTGCTTCTAAGAACTTGTTCAGATGAAGCGTTTTATACGCTACTATATAAAGAGATGGAGTTCATATTTCAATATGTTATTGAAATCGTTTGCTACAATGTAGACCCATGCACCGCTGCAAAAAAACGGCTGCAATTTAAAACAGATTTTTTGTCATGAGAAGGTGTGTGAATTCGAAGCTATGCTATTCTATTTTATATACATATTTTCCATAGATATGTATATCACTGAACTCTTTCTGAAGGTCTAAACGGATTTTCATGAAGTATAGATTGTGTATTTGAATAGTTTCCTGGTCGGTATGACAATTAAAATCGATTTGCTGGCCGTGACACTCTTTGATGTAGGTATGTGACACTGTAATAAGGGTCTATCGGGTCTTAATTTTGTTATAAACTCTTGTAGATTGGTTGAAAAGTCTGAAGAATTCGACATTATTCTATCAGGCGTATCTCAATTCAAGGTTCATGAATCTATTTTAGAATGAAACCCCTGGATTTTTATTTACCAAATTGAGTATATTTGTGTATTTATTTTAAATTTACTATGAGGTCACCTGTTTTAAACCTTTTTACTGAATGCAAATATCTTTGCCCGTATGCCGTACAGGTAAGTAGGTACAGCTGAATTTTGGCACATTCTCCCAGTGGGTTCCGTGTTAAATAGTCGTGAATCATATTCCGACTCACTATTTGTGACTTGTAAAACGCCACACTGGAATAAGGTCTAAGTGTTTCGTCATCAATATTCTAAGTAGTTTGTTCACTATTGTGCTCCACAAATATCATAACAATGGTGAAAGGGTGTATCTATTTGTTATCAGAGTATTATGAATGCCGTATTTTAGTATGTGTAAGAATCAGAATTATAGTGTATTGCATCAAAGGTTGTAAGAAATTGAATTTAACATTAAAAATAAATCTAACAATAAAGTATTATGTGAATATAAAACTTCAATCGGTTAAATCGGTCGGCTTAACCGACTAATGTTAAAGTGATTGAAGCGAATAATTCATATTATTAACAAGATTGTCTACGTAAAATGAAAGAAAAAAGCATTATGGAAATCATGTCAATTAATCTGGCAATACAAATAATTTACACCTAGCTGCTTTGGAATCGTTTCCAGCGCGGCGGACACAAGCGGAGCGCAGCCTGTGCCCATATTTCACTGACATTTCTAAATTAATCAATGACCTTGATTGAAAATTCATATCTCATCTCCGTTCCACTCTTCTGGAAACAAATTGTAGGCCTTCTTCGTAGCTCCACTCTGTAGTTAATTATATAAGCTACGGTTACGAATCGATTTAAATAAAGCAATTATTTTGAGCTATCTTTTCTCATTAGCATGATTTGATTCATCGTTAAATACTGCGTAATAGCAGTTTATCTGCATACGTATAGCACCCATTCTACTCAGGATATAGGCCTAATGTATCTTATGTTATTAATGTTCTATCATAATGTACGGAGCTTTCCGTTTCCTTTTGTGGCGCATCGCACTACGGTAGGGAATATTTCCTTATCACAGATAATGTAAATTTTCTAACCTGATTTCATCTAATGAAGACCTTGTTCGTGGAAGTGGGACGGTAGTAAACCGCGATCATCGAAACTTTTCAAATAAAACCAATGAGACCCCTTGTTTACGTACTTTGTTGCTTCATCTGCCCTTTTCTTTGTTCAAATTCATGTTTCTCCTGTTCCTTTGGTAATTTGTGCGGTTTCAACTATTTTTATTAGGACACAGAAGATACTTTTTTTGCATTTATTATATGTAGGCAGCCTATAAATGACAGTATTCCGTCAAGTGCGATGAGAGGAAGTTTGGTAATCTCTGAATAAGCTCTCTTCCTCAAAACCGATTTATATGAAGTCCCAATATTATATTACCAGTAGTTTAAAATGTCCGCCATTGGTTATAAAAACATTTTGTTAGGATTGATTACCGCAATTTCATTTGGTTCGCATGGCAAAGATAACTTGTAATTTACTTTCCTCCCATGTGAGCCATAAAAGCACTAAGGGGCTTGTTAATAACGATATGCTTCAGAGAATTAAAGCATTTATAGCTTTGACAAACCCTTTGAAGCATCATCTAGCAATATGACGCAACGCTAAATATTCATAGTTTGGGCAAGTCATTAAAGCACTCCTTCTAATATTTTAAAAGCAAATTTACTATACGTGGTAATTTGCAGGAACTTTGGTGCGTGATTTAATAAAATTGTTTATCTACTCTGATACTATAATACAAAGATTATAAAATTGAAATTAGAACTCTTATGACAAACATTACGCACAGGCCAAAAAAAAAGTTTTATTACGATACAGGTCTTGTATGGACACCTATATCATAAAATAACTTTTTAATCATAACGATACACCTATACAATCCCCATCTGGACTGAACTTTTACTTTAAAAAAGAATCCGCCATTTCGGAAGAAAAAAAAAGAAACACGCATGCGCAATCGAAGTTTGTGCCTTGGCGCGAATATTTTTTTTTTGTTCTATACATTTAAATTAAACAAAGTTTGGTTTGGTTTGTAAAATAAATTAGTTTATGTATTATAGTATGAGAGTAGATAAAGTAGTGTATGACACTGTACATAACTTGGCCTTATAACACTCGTGTGATAATATAAAAAAACTCGCCCACGGCTCGTTTTTTTAAAACACACTCGTGTTATAAGAACCCTTATTATGCAACAGTATCATAAACTACTATTTGATACACTCACAGTTGCCGTTTAGTGGCTTCATGTTGATGATTAAATTGTGTTACCATTTAAACTTACCTAATCTATTAGGCGATTGAAATTGTAATAGAGGTTAACAAATGATTGTTGTGGTGCAAGCAAATTGTGTGTAAATGATAGGTAATAATTTGTTCTGTGATAATATTAAAGTCAACATACAAATGTCAGTTTATTATTCCAAGTCACAATGTCAGGAAAACTACATGGGATTTCAAATATTTTGTGGTATATATCTGGCAGCCAACTAGCTTAATCAGCCGGTCAATTAACTGCTTAGGCTGTAAGCTAAACGGCGCCGTTCAATTAGCGACCTGAATGATGTTCAGCCACACACCACCATCGGGTACGCGGATGATCTTGCAATACTGATAAGCGGAACGGCTGAGAACGTGCTATGCAAAATCATGCGCTCAGCCCTTCAGACTGTGGAAGAATGGTGCGAAGAACATCGACTATCAGTAAACCCGAAAAAAACAGAACTTATCCTTTTCACCAACAAAAGAAAGTTACCAGAACTACAACTACCAAAACTATTTAACACCAAACTAGCTCTAACAACTCAAGTTAAATATCTGGGCATCATACTTGACAATAAGTTGAATTGGGCTAGCCACATAAATGCTAAGATGAAAAAGGCCTGTATAACTTTCTGGCAATGCAGAAGACTCGTTGGTAAGAACTGGGGTCTAAACACAAAGATAACACTTTGGCTGTACACGGCAATTATCAGACCTTCTCTAACCTATGGATCAGTTGTATGGTGGCCCAGAACAGAACTGATCACTGTGAAAGAAAAGCTCCAGAGTTTACAACGCCTAGCGAGTACAGCAGCCACTGGATGCATGAGAACCACCCCATCAGTCGCACTAGAGCACCTCCTAAACCTGAGACCGCTGCATCTAATCATACAGGAGGAGGCCAAGGCAGCAGCCTTAAGACTGAAAAATAATGGGCTTTGGAAAGAGAATACTGGAACAAAGCATTCAAAGATTCTACAGGGAATCCTAAAGAAGATACCACTTCTTGAGGCTCCCATAGACAGAATACCATGTCACCACGTCTTCGAACGGAAGTATCATATCCAACTTTCTGAAGAAAAAAGAGATAGCTCTGGCGTCAAAGAAGTTAGGATATACACAGACGGCTCCAAAACCTCACATGGTACCGGAGCAGGCGTCTTCTCGAATGACCTAAATATCAAAATAACAACCACCTTGGACAAGCTAAGCACAATATTTCAAGCCGAATGTATTGGCATAACGAGAGCGGCGGAGACAATTGCCGCCAGAGATGTCAGAGATCTAGACATAAAGATCATCTCAGACAGTGCATCCGTGCTCCAAGCTCTCCAAAGTAACACCATAACCTCTGTCCTCATATTGGAATGTCATAACAGACTCCAATCCATTGCAAACACAAACAGGGTCACGCTGCAATGGATCAAAGGACACAGCAACTCCCTCGGCAACGACGCAGCCGATGAATTGGCCAAGAGAGGATCAGGGTCGACAGTATATGGACCGGAACCAATACTACCCATACCTCAAGCACAGGTCAAAACTTGGCTACGAAAAAGTACAGAAGAAACCCATCTAACAGAATGGACAAACACTGAAGGATGCAGGCAAACAAGGAATGCAGTTCCGGTAGCATCAAAAACGTTTAGCCGAAATCTCATTAGGCTAAAAAGGGACCAAATCCGCAAGGTCACCGGCATCTTGACCGGTCACTGTCCCCTAAACAAGCATCTGTTTACAATAGGTGTGACGGACAGCCCCCTATGCAGAGGCTGCATGGGGGCAGAAGAAACGCCACGTCATGTGCTTACAGAGTGCACGAGCGTGGCCGCACAACGGGCGAAATTCCTCCAGTCACCAGCGTCACTCCGGGAAGCATGTGGAAACCTGAAAAGGCTGCTGGCTTTTTGGGAGGATCTGGGTTGGTTGGAATAAGAGGTAAGATGGTACGCACAATGGCCCAATCAAGAGGCTAAGTGCGGAACAGCCCAGGTAAACTAAAACTAAAACTAAAACTATGTTCAGCCATTTGAAAAAACGACTAGGCAAATGGTTTAGGTAGATGACGTTTAACTACTTGCCAAGCATTTAATTAAACAGTTAGGAAAATGACTTATTTCTGCTTGATAACCTAGCCTATTCAAATCGAATTAAAGAGAAAAAATTGAATCGGTGTAGGCGGGGTTTGAACCCAAGATCTTTGGTTGGGTTTGAAGGCAAAGATTGCGGGTTCAAACCCCGTCCAGACCGATTTTTTTTTCTCTTTAGTTCGATTTCAATAAGTAGCATAAAAACTGCTTAAAATTTAATTCAAAATAACTTATCCAAGTCGGATTGCGTAGCTTTCTCAATAAACCAATCATTAATCTGTGAATAAACCTCTGTCTATCCTCTCGGGGATTTTTTATCTTATTTCTGGGTGGTGCCCCATTTTATGAATGGCCTAAACATAAGCCAGCCAGTTTATTAAATGTTGTAATAAACGGTACGGCTGAATATCATCCAGGCCAATAATTGAATGTTTGCGACCTATTAACTGAAATATATTTTTAGCAACAGTGATGCTATAGAGGGGTTGATAAAACGCCGATGAATAATTATGGTCGACTAAGGAAAAGAGTACGAATGTCTTACGTAGATAAGATGTAAAGTAACACATAGCGTTATATTATTCATGACATGTTTAAGAAGCAAAAGAGATTTAATTTTGCAAGCGTTCTTGTTGGTACACATGTGCATGTTATAAGATAAATATCTCCTTGGAGATTTATTTCGCTTATGCTGTCTCATGAATTCAGTTTTCATAATAAAAGTATGCACTTTCTTTTTCTTTACAGATTTAATCAGTACTATGTCTATACAGCGGTACTATTAGATAGTAGCTAATAATAGTCATTGATTCAAAGACACCGCATCTACTGAAAAATAAATACTCAAATCTAATATATAAAATTCTCATCTCACAATGTTCGTTACCAAACTCCTCCGGAACTACTGGACCTATATTCATGAAATTTTGTGTGCATATCGGATAGGTCTGAGAATCGGCTACTATCTATTTCTCATACCCCGATCCGCGACAGCTGACATCAACGCAGGCGGAGCTTTATAGGCAAGCTTTTCTCATCGTGAAGATTTTCGATTCTAGTTTGTTTCTCTACAGGGTCCGCTAGTTTCTCACTTTTTTAGGTTCATATATCAAAATCGTACGTAAGGAAACAGTGATGAATTTATTCGTAGATTTGCTTAAAATCAATACATAACAAAATACATTAGGCATATATCCTCAACTTCATTAGATTGGACCGATAATTACAAATTCATTTACGTAATTCCTTTTTCTAATTGAAGATTAAGACGATGTTGAATGCCAGCACCGATCTTCTGATTCGTTTTTAACGTTAAAAGACAATTCCTACGATTGTAAAACGAATCTGAGAATCGTTTTAGATTGTGTTGTGTGAATTACAAATTGAAATAATTGAAAGCCTGCGGTGTGTTCCAAACCGCTTTCAGAATTTGACATGTAATGTGGAAAATGAACGTACGCGTTTCAGTTTTGTTACAGACTGAAATATGTACTATAACATAACTGGACGGCTAAAATGTCAAATGTGATGAAAATTTGTGAAGGCATTTGAATATTTGTGATTTAATCACGTTCTAAAACGGATCTGACTAAAATTTAATGGACACTATGGTGTTTCCATTCAATTGAGCAGTCCAATTGGGAAAGCACCTCCACTCTACAGAATACCATATTAACTTAGTGTTGTATTCCTGGTGGTAGGCTAGC
The DNA here is from genome assembly GCA_949126895.1 of Eilema caniola. Lineage (NCBI taxonomy): Eukaryota > Metazoa > Arthropoda > Insecta > Lepidoptera > Erebidae > Eilema > Eilema caniola. Next base: position 11,619,961 of record OX421463.1, on the reverse strand, counting down.
CAGAGCTCACTGGAAAGTTTTTGTGCTGTCAGTGGGAAGTCCAAGGCTTGTTATTTATTTTATTTATTTATTCATTTCTCAACATCACTATCCTTACAGGCTAACCTAATGCAATAGTGTGGTCCCTAAAATTTATCCTTATTATAATAACATATTACATGAGAGTGTGAGAAGTGCCATTTTTGTGAACTCACTCAGAGAACAAATAAAAAGGTCTGTACCAACCGCTACTTCATTGAGTATATGTAAGGTACGCGTTATCGCAGCTTTACCCAGCAGATTAGTCCTGGCACTGGGTACTGCTAGTAGACGTGGCCACCGCCTGCGCCATACGTAATTGTTGGGCACACATAGGTTAATCTCTTGTAATACACCTGGATTCGATCCTGCTTTCTCTTCTACACTGATGGCACAGAAACTCTCTGAGGGTCGGCAGCACGAGTGTGAATCCCCTGGTGGAATTTCCATCAGGTGGGCCATTTGCTTGTCTGCCATCTAACTGATATAAATAGGTTCGTATGGGTTGATGGAACGAAATTTTGTTGAAATTAGATTTTACGACAATTCTCAAGTATACGTATAGTTTTCCAGTATAAAGTATACTGTATCCTCTATGCGTATCCTCAAGAAGATTTCCAGCACCATAAAAGCAAGTGATTTTCATTTTTTATGTAAATTAAAAGCAAGAGGTGCGTGACCGTCGATCATACTTAAGCCGCTTGCGTGACTTCAATGGCCCAGAATATCTAATGGAACTCCTGGTCCATTTAGTTACCGGTACGTTACACAAAAAGTCTATACGTAATTTATGTCATTTTGCCTTACGCGTAGCGTTAACTGGAAAACACGCCAATCGAAAGGGACAGAATTTGTTCCGACTGGTCGATTTGAATGGAATGGTCAGCACCGCTGAAATGCTTTCGTTTCGTATTCATTGGCATTTGCATGTAGGTCTAACCGTGGAAAGAAATTCATAGAGTTTGCAACATTTCGCATGAATCTCTTTGAATTTTGTTGCGAGTAGTGTTTTACTATCGTACTTTATTGGATGCAATGTTTGTTTATAATTTTATTATAATTTATATTCCAGGCAAATAGTAAATTGTTCAACAAGGGACTAAAACAAGCCATAATAAAACGAGATGCTTTGTTTTGTTTGTTGAAAAAAAAAACGACATTCTATTCAAAATTATAATATTTATAATAACAAAGTTTCTTAAAATTACGTAATCGTTAATCTAACCTAAGAAAAGTTCTATTCAAAATTCAAATTGCAAATAAATTTGTCACGCGGATTTTTTTTTGTGAAGTGACGTACGCTTTAAATGCTTACACATTTAGCCAACAGATTCAAACATGAAATATAATTTAAAACTAATTGGAAATGCATAATAAAATCAATTAATCCTTAATACTTACATAATAATTAATTAAATTAATATCATTAATTGTGTTTCACGCAATTAAATGGGCTTTTTAGATTTTTTCTACTGTCATTTTGAGGTTATCTCTATACACAATCACTAAAAAGGTGATAATCCTCCCATTCACAAACACCGTGATTGGCTGCTTAGGAGTTTTCATAGTAAATAAAAAAAAAATAGTCCCTAGAGATTAATAAGAAACTTTAGTCCCGATATGCAGAGACTAAAGTAACATTTTAAGAGCATGAGAAGTGAAAAAGCCAATTTGCCGACGATGTTGGCGAAAGATTTGAGGTGTGTTCTGTAGTAGCCTACTATAGAACTTATGCTACTGTTGGTTACTGGATATAGATTTTCTATTATGGTACTATTTGATGGTAATAATTATCATGGCCTAGGAACAGTTAGTAAAACAAATACATAGTTGTTATTAACAAAGAACAAGCGGTATATATATAAGAGGATAGTTCAACCGGGTAAGCCCGACTGAACCTTCTTGAAACTTCTGACCTAATCACCAGCGATTTGATTGAATTTTGGTTTTACTAATGATTCAGTAACTATCAAATTTTCAAGATTCCAGATTTATTGAAGAGAAAGTAAAAATCTTCCGAAAGAAAAAGAGAGATTTAATATGTAATTAATAATATTCATTGAAGCTCTATCCTATTTATTTTATGACGTAGCTTAACTATTAATATGTACCCCATTATATTATACAAAATCCAATTAATTATATGTTAATATAACCATTTCATTTACTACCTGAACTTTCATTATCTAATGTATTCACGAAGTTGATACTTTAGTTACTGCACTATTTGTACGTCAGGATATTAATATTTATGATACTTTGAATGTTTGTACCTGGGAAAGTGTGTGAATATGTAATCTTCTGTTAGATCAAGGCTTCCCAACCTTTTTTATTGTGATTTTCTTCATTATTATAATGTTTTTGCAATGTCTTCCTAGTAGAAGATTCTTCTATGTAACTTCACACGTAGATTGCATGATGGTCAACTGTTATTGGTGCCTATAAACACTTGCCATATCAGAGGTGAGGTGAATTACATACCTGCTCTACACTCTACTACCTATTTTATATAATAGCTTATAATCTATAGCTATATGAGCTCAAATATTTGAGAATTTCGCCTTCCGTAAGCATTAACAATTTTTTGACAACGTTTCACTTTTAACTCCTGATTCTGCTCAAGAAACACACACTGGCACGGCCTGTGTGATATATGGTTCAGGTCAGGGTTGTGGCTGTGTTTTTATAATTAATTAACTCTTTTCAAACTTTTGCTAACGTATTTAACTTTCAATAGATCTAAATATATTATACCAAAAAATTTAATGCGCTATTAGATTATTGTAAACTTATATTTCATTTTATAAATGATTATGAAAATACATTGTTTTACTTGAAATATATGCATCATCATAAAGGGTAATTTCACTTTACGAAAAACATTCCATTACTCTAATAGCAGCGCAAGCATTGAATCCATTCGCTTTTAAAAAATATTTCCACGATATCCTCGAGAGGCCTCTAATTGAATCCACCACAGTCGAGACAACAATATAGCTTTAAATAAATAACATTCTCTAAGGATGGCAAAAAGCGTCAATTCTTCATAAAGTTTTCCAATATGACAGAGATTATTATTACGGCACGAACAGTAAACTATCGGTTTTCATAAACCGAACAAAGATCAACTCTGATTTGATGGATGACTCGGCTGCGTTTGCGTTCTCGAGTGAGTTTTATTCTCTCGGAGTACGTCGTTTTAGGTAATATATTTGATTCATAAATTACTGTTATAGTTGTTATGGCTTAGAGTTCTGAAGTTACGCTAGATAAATTGGTTTTGTAACCAGAATTTTCTAGTAATTAGGTTCCAAGGTATAATGTTAATAAAATGAAAATCAAAATCTTGTAAATGAGCTCTGACAGAATGTCGGTTAGTAGTATATAATTTTTCCAAAATGCATTTTAGCATGATGAAAACACAAAAAAATCGGTACTAGTTTCAAAAATAAAGCTTCGCCGACGCGACGCCTGTCAACAATTACGATATCAAAGAATAGCCTCCTTAATGTTCGCGGTATTTCTCTTTATACAATTTTTCTTAGATACCCGATAAAAGGCTCGTACCGTGTTGTATATATTTATTTATTTATCAAAACCCTCTTACTCTTGGTAATTCCTAAAGAAAAATCTGGAGTTATTCAAACATATTTTCCTATTTGCTTCATTTTTATTGAATATAGTAACTTTTATGTGGGTAGGTAGTAGGTACTGAGATTCCAGTTTATTAAAAAAGAAATGAAATCTTTTGACACAATCTATAGGCACGTGGATTTCTATATAGGTACAAAAATATTCAGAACAATCCTCTTGTGTAGAAACACAATATGATTTTTGACGGCAAGGAAAGGTGACAATAGTTTAAAATGTAGTAGAAAAACTAAAAGAAAGGATTCTTAGCAAATGATGTTATAATTATATAAAATGAAACTTGATTAGATTTTACCTTAAAATCTAATCAGGTCTAGTTGTTAGCCCTAAGTATAGGTAAAGATTATGTTAATTTCCATTCATAACAAAATGACAATCCTATCGTATCTATAAAACTTATCCGTATTAATATTATTTGTATTATCTACTATATAAAAATAAGTAATAAGTTTTGCATTCGTTTTGTTTCGTCTCGGGCTCCGTGAGGTTTATAGAAAGAAAATTCAGGAAAAATCTCAACAGAAAAGCGGGAAAGCGATAATCGACATCCACGCGGGCGGAGCCGCGGGCAACAGCTAGTTATTATTACAAAATTAATTTTTAAAATTAAAAAAAATATATAGAAATGGAATTTGAAAAAGGTGAACTTGAGTTTCTCATTAAACATCTTTTATTCATAGAATTATATTATAACGCATGCGCTATAAGTCAATGCTTTTATCTATTCTGTTTCTTTTGGCATTATAAATGTAAATTAACTTCGAAGCCGTAAAATTGTTGCAGTGAACCGAAAACTTTTCCTATCACAGAAAATGGTTTTATTAATTTAAAAAGATTTCATAACAATTTGATGAGCTGTTTTCCCTACAGCCTTACAAAATGATTAAAACTTTTCCCTTTATTACTGAAACAATTAATTAAATAATGGGAAGTTAATATTAGTCCAAGTAATTATAAAGTGGTATCGTTCACTTCATATCGTAATAAGCGGCGGATAAATTCACATTTGTTATAAGACTTACTAGGGAAATTTCGCAAGATATTACAGCAACTCACCGGACCGATGTAAAATCTGTGGTGAGCCCCACAGTTCCCACTTAGGGCTTTTGGTTACGAGAAATATAACAAAATTTTACATCGGTCCGGTGAGTTGCTGTAATATCTTGCGAAATTTCCCTAGTAAGTCTTATAACAAATGTGAATTTATCCGCCGCTTATTACGATATGAAGTGAACGATATGATATGAGCTGAGGCTCATTTTACTCATAATGTTATAAGGCTCTAGAGACCTAACCTATTTCTTGGAGCTTGAGACCTACACTTTGGAAATAACTATAATTTCCTTAATATGTCCATAACTACGTAATAAGTAACATTTTATACACACATAGGTACTTTGCTGTAATAAATTATGTTAGGTATATTTACTTGGGTAAATAATACTTAAGGTTTGAGGCTGGGAATGGAAATATCAAAGGAGAGAACCTTAAGAGAGAAAAAACAAAGAAATTTCGTTCATGTACTTAGTGTTACTTTGCGAGTTACGTAAATAAAGATATTTTATTTTTGTTATGATTATTAGGTTTAGTTAGAAATTAGAAAGGAAATGATTTGTTCACGACTTGATGCGGGTAGCTCGTTTATCAAAGTATGGATATTCCTATTAAAAGTAGGAATGTGGCCTTCGTTAAGTGAATATTTTTAATATCATTTGTTTGTATTAAATAGCAACATAAACGGCGTTAACATTTACAATGATACCCTTTGGTAAACATCTTTAGAGTATCTACTGTTTGTAAAAGATACCACATTGAATGAAATTTTGAAGCATTTACTACGCTAACTTTTCAAATCGATTAAGATAGGAAAAAGTGAATGCTCAGGTGGGAATCGAACCCACGATCTTTCCCTTACAGGGGGAATGCTCTGACCACTGAGCCACCGAGCCACACCTAAAGCTATCCAAATTCTCTCCTCCTTCGTCTTAGAGCGACGGTGGGAGCCATCTACCGACAAATCTGTAAGGGAAAGATCGTGGGTTCGAGTCCCACCTGAGCATTCACTTTTTCCTATCTTAATTGATTTGGAAAGATATAACAATCAGTATCAAATTGATCTTGATGAATAAATCACAAAAAATAATATATTGGTTTACCCCCTTCCTGTAGACTGATTGTTCTGATATTAGAAACACACCTTTAGTTCGGACAATCATCATCATCATTATGATATCAGCCACACATAGTCCACTGTTGAACATAGGCCTTTCCTATAGACTTGAAATGGCAGTGGGCGGGACACAGCGCGCAGATCAGATAACAGATGGAGCAAAAAAGTTCTAGAATGGCGACCGCGTACGGGCAAACGTAGTGTAGGACACCCAGCGGCCAGGTGGAATGACGACCTCATCAAAGTCGCCGGGAAGCGCTGGATGCGGACTGCTTTAGATCAGTCGTTCTGGAAGTCTATAGGATAGGGTTATGTTCAACTATAAAACAGTTTTATTTGCTCTTAATACTTTGGTAATAAAATCATTTTGAGATTTTATAGTTCACATCGTCCTGACGCTGAGTGTACAAAAGCAACATCAGAATGATTAAAAGTAGAATTTCCTAATATAATTCGACATATATCGTCAGTATTTTCACGTAATGGGCATTTTGTTAGCATATAACCACGTCATTAAGCTTGCAGATTTGCAGCACTGAGCATGGTACATCAGCTATAGTTTGGCAGGTTGGCGGGTGAAGTTTGTCGATGACCTGAGTCGGCGGTAAAAGTTGGCACATCAATATGCAGGGGCGTCTGGCCCTGGGCCAATTTAGGATACGCCAATTGAATATTTTGGTCGTAGTACCAGTACCAGGTTTCGCTCTATATCCACAATACATAATTCCCGACAGGGTAATGGATGATATTAGTAATAAGTCCACTTAAAGTAAGCACTTTGTATGTTTAGATATTTTTGAAGTATAGGTATAGTTATTTTGAAAAATGTATGAATGTATTCAGTATTAGTCTAGCTGTAATTTTGCTACTGGAGCTGATTCAATCTTGGATCTTTACTTCGCTTTACGTTCGTTGCAAAAAGTGTAAGTGTTTAGAAACACATTCGTCACAGCTTCTAGACAATTTGATAGAAAAACACATTTCCCTAAAGAAACTATCACCAATTGTTTACCTACTAAATAGCGGCTTTTAAAAATCTACTAATGTACTACACGAACACTACACGAACAATGCACATCAGTTAACTGTTCGTGTAGTACCCGAGCTAGAGATCCAATTCCAATCAAATTTCGGATTTGATTCTACGCATGCTAATTCATTTCAAATGAAAAATTGATCCCATTTCAGATTTGGTTTTAAGCCTAAATCTGATGACGACTGATGGCCCGTTTGTTGACTTCATGCCAACACGTTCGGACTTTGCTGTCTAACAGTAACTTAACTTCATCTTAAAGATAATTCCGTCACATCCGAAGCTATCAGCTTGGAGTTCTGTGGTCCGCTTTACCAGTCTAACTGCGGATTTGGCTGAACTTCGATATTTTCTGCGAACCGACTGTCATCTGACCTCCACAACCCAAAGGCGATATCGAAGCAATGCAGCTAGACCAATGACTTTTTAATGTTCCAACTACCCGTAACGACTGCCAGTTATTCGTATGACAACCGGGACCGACGGCTTAACGTGCTCTACCCATATTTATGCATACAAATATTTGCACTAAGCGAGGATCGAATCCGCGCCTCCTGCGTAGCGACCGCGCCACAGAGGCTGTCACTTTTCAAATCTAACCTAACCTAGTTACTGTTCTAGTTCCTTATATCATTCGTTTACTCCTCATATTTGGAAATTCCTCTTAATTTGGATATGAGACATCTGCAATACTGCTCGTGCATATATTTGAAGCAATATAGGACGTTACAAAGTAAACAATACAGATGAGAATAGCATGTAAAGTACCACGAATGGCACTGATATTATGGTATCGGCACATATTTGCGTTAGGTGGGATTATACCTGTCTACGTCAGAAAGTGGTTATACGTTGTATTCGTATGAATGTCGGCATTTGGTTAATTAGTGTTTGTTATGTCGATGAGAAATTCAACCACATCTTGTTACTGCTAGGTTTCGGTACGGAATGTAGGTATATTATTATTTAAATATTTGTCGTGCTTCTCCTTGCTTTGACGTGGAAAAGTGAAGTATACATACACTTAAAAAATCGAAGAGTAGATTACTTTGTGCTCGATATAATACAATATGATATAATATATTTATATATGTAATGGAATGGCGAGGATTCGAACCATATATATTTATATATATGTCGGGGAGTATACATAGTATCTGAGTGTAACGAATGCCAATTAATAATTGTTTGAATTTAGTGTGTAGCGACATCGGTTATAACTTGATTGTGTTCAGTTGTCAGTTGATAATGATATTTGATGTAAATTAAAAAATTCATATATATATATAATATTTTTGATGAAATATATAATATACAATTATATATTTCATCGAAAATATTGTGTGTACTATTGCAATGCTATTTACGGTGTGGTACAATTACAATAATTACTATATACGGAAACTTGTTATTGGCCATTTTGTGATACAATTGTTTCTAATCTAATGCGTATAATCTAATTCTATCTGTACCTCCCTAAGTATTTCTACATAAAAAAAGAAATAATGAACCAATCCGTAATTATGACTAATTTATATTACAGTATGTTTATTTATTGCCTAAAGATGCCTACTAATAAATTTGGACGAGAGTTGAAGTTTCAATAAAAAAACAAAAACTAATATTTCTGTTAAAACTGTTAAAAGTCTGGGTAAAACTGCCCTGTATTTACAGAAAGCACTTATTTGGTGTCGACAATTACCTCAAAGTTGATGAAAAACACATACATGAGCGAGTCGGTCGTTTACTTAGGAGTGCATTAAAGCACTCAATTCTGCATTAGCCTCGTGCGTTTGTAGATAATTTTGAACTACAGTTTCAATGCGGGTTGTTGCAGGTTTCGCTTGTCCATAAAGATCGGGCGTGTTTTGAAACGGTCGTGTAGGTTCTGAAAACAAATGAAAATGCATTGGCTTTTAACAGCTTTTGGATTTTCCTAAACCAAAACTAGTAACGTAACTTACTAAATGGCTGTAGGTAAATCTTTTAGAATTCGTGTATTTTTTTGAGAAATCATGTTTTTAGGTTTATTAAATAGATCTCTGAAAATAAATACGTCAATCTGTTGCTGCGTGAATCTTGACGGTCGTTGTGTTCCATTGATTCCCTTGGTCCACAAAAATTTAAATTGATATAACTTCTAAATAAATAATACTTACGAAAATGATGTCTACTTGAAAGAAAAGGTTATAATTAAGCAAAGGCAATCAACCTAAGCCTTGTTATTATGTCACGCTTTCACGTCTAAAGTACTGAACCGATTTTGATGAAATTTGATACAAAGATGGACTGGACTTTTGAAAGGACATAGGCCAAGTTTGGTGGCGATTTCCGATAGCCATGCGGGCCGGAAACGGGCAACAGCTAAATAGTTATAATAGTAAAGTTTAGCCATAGTGTTTGCAACGTATAAAAATTTCAATCACTCATCTTTATTGCAACATTTCTTTTTAAATTCTTTACCTAAAATCTCTCCGACAAAACCGTGGCACTAAAGTTGTATCTGCTATTAAGCGGACAATGAAACAGAGCAAAGTTTATTGGGCATGAAAATACAAACCCCTAATTCAGAACACATATTGAGTTAACCGACTTTAGAGCTGACGAAGCCTAGCAACTGAACTCTGATATGCAGCTACAAGCGTAGAAAATAACTACGTCGATTGTGTAGCTCACCGAAGCAAAATTTCGATTGCAAATTCTAATTGTGCTAGCGCTTGTTGAAACCACATCGAAAACCTTACGAGCCAAACGACGTTTGTTTCAAAACACTAGCAAATGGAACTAGTTTGTATGCAACTGAAGTTTTTCATAAACTTTTACCCGTTTAAACCGCGCCAGGCGTAACTGTGAAGCAAAAAGTGCAATTAGAAGAAGAATGGAAATTAATTCATTTCGTTTTTTTTTGTTTCGTTTTACCATTTACTTTTGTGTTATTAAATTCTTGACACTTCATTTTGCGTTTGCATGTTAAACAGCTTTGAAAACAGTGTCTCTTTCAAAAAAGTGCCAGTGATATATTTTGAAAAAAGTTACTATAAGATTTTCTCATTTCTGATACTTTTTTCCACCACTTATTTATTTCTATATTCAACAGTAGTTAAAAATAATTTGAATAGTGACAGTCCAGTGCTACACTTTAAACTTTGTTATCTAAAAAGGGGATACTTGTATTGAGAAACCCTTTAGCCGCGAAACCTTGCACTCCGGTAATTAAAACTCATGATGGTATGTGGTTTTTATCGATCTCAGTCCGACATAACCACCCACGCAAAAAAGAAAGATATTCTATAAAGAACACAAACTGTCTATATTTTGGAAATATTAAATTATTCGAGTGAAATGGAGTGGTTATCGAGGACATGTCGCTTCTTCTCTTCACATTAGTGTTAACCCCTTTTTTTTTACGTGCGGGAAGTCCCCACGGATACCCACCCCACCACGCGGTTCCCGACTCAACTCCGGAATGGGGAGGCGCGCATCGTCCTACAATGCGCGCCGCCGCCGTGGCCTGCTTCTGCTAGGGTGACGAGCGGCTCCACCCGTCACCCTCAGGCCCGCGCTCATGGGGGGCGGAGGTCAGTTTGCGCCCTCCGATGCCCGAGCCGCCTTCGAGCGCATGCAGCAATGTCAGCGAGTCTTGCTCGCTCATCGCGCCGCGCCCGCTCTGCTGTCTCCTTCGCGAGCATGACCTGCTCGCAGAAGGAGGCGCTGGCCGCCCACGCATCCGCGCAGCGGCCCATCGCCGGGAGCAGGGTGGAGAGCGTGAGAACTCTCACCCCCAGGGCCGATACAAGCTCCCGCCTCGGCGTCTCAAACGCCGGACACTCGGTGAGCGTGTGCAGCCCCGAGTCCACGCTCGCTTCGCAGTGATGGCACTCGGGCGTTGGCTCTATACCCATCAGATGCAGATACCGCCCGAAGCAACCGTGCCCGGTGATAATCTGCGACTGACGGTACGAGAGGCTACCGTGTGGCCTCTCTAGCCACTCCCCCATGATGGGTCTTACCGCCGCAATAACGGCGTGCCCTACGCGTGGTTGCCCATGTCGTCGCTCCCACTCGGCCACCATGACCATGTGGAGGCGGGATTTCTAGGCCCGAATATCCTCGGGCTCGGAATCGAATCCCCGCTCCCGCGCCTCCTTTCGGAGCCACCTCGAGACCCAGCTGCCGGATCCTGTCGACGACCTGAGCAACCGCGGTCGTGGCCCTCAGGGCATTAGTGTTAATCCCAGTCGCATCTGAAGCTGTCAGCTTGGAGTCTGGGGACCGCTTTACTATTCTGACTGTGGATTTAGCAGAACTTCGATATTGCCCGTGAAGCGACTGCCATATGACCTCCACAACCCAAAAGCGATATCGAAGCATTGCATTTAGACCAGTGGTTGGATTTTTGAGGGCTCCAGCTACCCGTAACGACTGCCATAGATTTTCGTATCCGGGACCGACAGCTTAACATGCTTTCCGAAGCAGTACCAGACCAATGCAAATACCCATATTCATGCACACAAGTATTTGCATTGAGCGGGGGTCGAACCCAGCCTTCTGCGTAGCGGCCGCGTTCACTGCCGCTACGCCACGAAGCTCTTGTGAGGACACGTTTATACCTCGAAAATTTTGTTCATTGATTTTTAAAAAGCTATTAATTTTTATAACCAGGAACAGAAATCTAAGGTTTATATTCTACTTGGAATAAAATCATAAATAAAAGAATATTGACATCCGAGCTCGTGGATCCATGGTTCTATTTTACTGAAACGCCAACTAAATCTATTATGGTGATAGATCAAACACGAGCACCAGACACTATTTGGTGCATATCTTGTTGATAGTAGAGGACGAGGAGCGACAGAGCAGTGTCTGTAATCGGATTACGGGGCAGTGGGCAGCTGTGCACGAATTGTACCTTGTTTGAGCTGTTCCACCGACACCTTGACATATAGCTAATATTTGTTACCTGCACTATTCGACATTATAATGAAGAACGCTGCTACCTTTCTGTAATTGGCGTTCTCTCTCTTCATTTAACCTGTAATTTGTTTTTAAGTTTGAATATTTAGTAGTCAAGTCAAGTCTTAGCATATTGAGACTGTTTGTGATTTTGAGACGCACGATACACGTTGGTTCTGGTTGCCATACGAACATGTGTATTATGGCAGTCGTTATGGGCAGTTTAAACCCCAACACAACAAGACAAGTCTGGGGTCCACTTTACCAGTTTAACTACTGATTTGACTGAAAATATAGAAAGTTCAGCCGACGAAAGAATTTTGTGGCCACTGAAAATTCTAGGTTAGGTCCATTTGAGTAGAAGATTCAGTTTCAGCTTCAACATGACCGAAATTAAAATTGTGGTTAAAGGAATCCAATCTGGAATTAGTAAGGCTCAGTGTTAAAATATACGAACTGAACTAGTTACTAAAGCAGGAACTACTTCATATTTGCGAATTGTTCTAAGCGGTCTCCAACCCATAATAGATACAGTGTTTTGAGATAGATACAGTATTTTTTGTTGCACTAAGAGTTAAATAACACAATATCTTTTGGAAAAACAATAAAATTTGAAGATTACCTTTCGATGAGGCTAGCTTTTTTTTAAGTTGAAGTTGCACCTCTTTTCGTCAATTCTGCTTTGAGTTGTTGCATATTCCAAGTTGAATACATACTGAAGCAAGTTCAGAACAAGTCACTTCAAATCTGACAGCTATGAGTTTGTCATTGTTGTTTGGTAATTGCGCCCCTGCTGCCATCTACAATTAGTTTTGCGTGGATATCCCCATTACAGAACTTAGATATTGTCAATGGGTTGTGTTGGTCATATGGCAGTCGCTTTACGGGAACCTTTAACCGTGTCGCAGTTAGACTGGAAAAAGCATCCACGGACTTGGAAGTGAAGGTCTCTATTGCAACCGGGACAGACACAAGATTGATGGTGACTGTAGGTGAGGTGTAGACAGACTCCGTGGCGTAGTGGTAGTGAACAGGGCCGCTGAGCAGGAGACGCGGGTTCGATCCCCGCTCAATGCAAATATTTGTATGCATGAATATGGGTATTTGCATTGCTCTGGTCGTGCCTCGGAGAGCACGTTAAGCCGTCGGTCCCGGTTTCCAGACAAACATCTATGGCAGTCGTTACGGGTAGTTAGAGCCCTCAAAAGTTCAACAACTGGTCTAACTGCAATGCTTCGATATCGCCTTTGGGTTGTGGAGTTCAGATGGCAGTCGCTTCACAGAAAATGTCGAAGTTTAGCTAAATCCGCAGTTGGACTGGTAAAAGCGGACCCCAGACTCCAAGTTAATAGTTTCGGATGCGACTGGGATGAAATGCTAGGATGTAGAAGATGGTGACTGTAGGTAAAAACTAAGATTTCCAGTTGGAATAGGTATATATAAGAAAATAACGTTAAAATTTGGTACAGTTCCCTCCAATCTTATTAACTGTTAATATTTAATGATATATGTGTATATTAAGTAACTAACCAAGATACATAACTTCTACTAACCAGGACATAAGAAATTTTATGCTAACTTATTTGCCCACCCGTCTCTTCCCTGTTTTACCAAAGTCTTTTTGCTCTGCTCAACCTCTGATTACATTAATCTAAACATTATACTCTCATTTGAATTTCCTCAAAATGTTCCAAAGTTCCTCCACAATAAATTACATCGGTATTCACGTGTGCACACGGGCTCCGGCGTGCACTAAGTTGACTTGACTTATGTCTACTATTTGTCAGAGTGTTGTATATTTCCATCGACACAAGTCTATGTGATGAACTATTGTAGTCGGGTGCAAGGTTGTGAATAAAGTGTGTGAATTTTATTATATTTCATCGCGATTGCGATGCAATTGGAAGGTTTGAATCGCAAATTGCGTTTCTTGGAATATGATTTTTATTATAAAAAGGAAGTACTATTGTCACAAGTAAACTGCACTTAGTAAGTGCAGTTTAACTAGTTTGTAATGTATGGTTGGCGGATAAACATAATAAGATATATTTTCTTTTGTAATTACAATGGGATTTAGTAGCAATATGCATTAATGCTCACATAGTTAGGTATATTTTACACAGAGACACCCAGATCAATACAGACAAATATTTGCATTAAATGGGTTCGAATCCAAGACCTATGACGTAGCAATTAACCGTTCTATACCTACTGTTATATCACAAAAAGAGAGATATCGAAGCATTGCAGCTAGACCAGTTGTTGGACTTTTTAAAATTCTAACTACTCGTAACGACTGCTATAGATGTTTGTATGGCAACACTGGGACCGACGGCTTAACGTGCTCTCCGAGGCACGACCATACGAGGCAGAAATACCCATATTCATGCATACAAATATTTGCCATGAGCGGGTATCAAACCTTTAATTTTGAATAGATTATTTATATTAAGCTTGCGTTGTAATCACCAATTACCTACACCAATTAATTGTGCAACTTAGAAACTTTGTTATTATAAATATTATAATTTTGTATAGAACTTCGTTTTTTTTCCTCGCATTCAAAGTGAAAAGAAGAGTGTTTAACGTGGGACTAATCAACTATAATGACACTCGAACTATTAGCGCTAAAACATCTCGTGTCATTATGGCTTGTTTTAGTCCCTTGTTGAACAAACTACTATTAACTATATTGGGTATGCGTATGTTAAGTACTTACGTCCAAGTAAGCAAGGCAAACAATTTCTGCTAATCGGGACATAATATCCTCGTTTTGTGTTCCCGGCGGTAAGTACGGTATTTACAGCTCACTGGAGAGTTGTTGTGCTGTCAGTGGGAAGACCAAAGGCTTGTCCTGCTTTATTTTTCTACACCGATGGTACAGATACTCTCTGTTTTTACAGGGTCGGCAGCACGAGGCAGCACCCGATGAGATACGAATACGTGACTTAATGTATCCAGACGTAGAGAAGCCAGGTAGATTTTCCGCAACATGCGATTTCGAACACATTTTCAAAAGCCCTTTGGGAAATACAAAGTCTAATACAGTTGGGCAATAAAACATTGTTCTGCGTGTTCCCATGTAAATCCTATAACTACGTTTGAGCCACGAATCCCGAGTGGCTTGTAGTTTCGGGCCTGAGCTTTGGGCTCTTGTTACATTTGAATGGAGCTGTAGTCTATACGATTGAATAAGCACCGGTCGTTGCTACGTGGGCATGTTCAACAAATAGAATGACTTCACATATTTATTATATCAAGGAAATTCTCAGAGGTTGAGCGGAACACTAATGTGAGTTGTGATATCCCTGTGTATATAAAAATGAAGCGACGCGCATTACTTCCGAATGACTGCACCAATTTGGATAATTATTTCCTTATTGTCATTGTTGTTACGAAAAGGAGAATAAAAAAACTGTTAATCTTATCTATCTATACGTCTATCTTATATTATCGTAAAATTATTTGCTTTGTCACAAATTATTTGCAAACCTACTCAAGATTTTCTAGAATTAACTCGCAGGATAGGAACTTTTTGAAATTGATTTATTATTATTAACGTAGCATAAATACGGCCCACTTGACAGACAATTATTACCTAATAATATAATGTTTAAGGCTTATGCTATAATCACCTGTGCATTGACATATAATGTATACCTCTCCTCTAATTATTTAATGTTAAAAATCAATAGGTAGAGCTCCTTTGTTCTTTTTTAAAGATTTTAACTTCCTACACAATAACTTCACAGTTTTGACTGACATCATGTCAGATCGAAGATTCGAGTCATTACTTACTCTGAAGTTACAAAGTAGTCATTGGGAGGAAAACGAATTGCTTTCCCGAAAACAAGTTAGCAGAGAATAATTAAAGCTCTTAGTAGTAAATGAGAGAAGAACCATAGTTTTACTTTTATTTTCGTGCATTAATGTCTCGACTCAGTTAAATCTAGTATTTTATATACCGACATTTAAATTTCGATCTCGTTCAAAGATTTAAGATTTTCCTCACCTCTTGCTTTTAAAAGGACACAAAATTGCTCGATGCTCTCAGTTCCCGTTAGATAGATGAGAGTTCTCTTCATAACCTTGTGAAATTTGCCAATGCACTAAGCCAGAAAGGTAGTGCCATAAGTGCCATAACCCGTCTCATATTGAGAGCCGGTGTGCACCCTGAGGAGGATAGTTTTCAAAAACGGCGTTAACATTATTTGCCCTTTTCACCAGACTATGTCAAACGCTACTAAAATGTATGTGTATAAATGTATCTATTCTTGTGTTCCAAGTCACGTTTTTACATTATTTTAGTTACCTATACCACAGAATAATTAATAGTACTAACGTACAGAAGATTCACTGCGCAAGAAGATTGAAATGAATTCCAGTCTTGCTCCGACGCAATACGGTGGAATTCAGCTCGCACAACATTAGGTACCTATAATTTTATTCACCTACTACTTCGTCTCTTTCTATCGCGTACCTCTTATCTCTTCTTACGCCTGTTAGGGTTGCCTTCTTGTGAAGAAATGAATATTTGATTACCAGTCCAGTTATGAACCTGTTACTATTTTTCTACTTATGTGAAAATGACAACTTTAAACATACCTACCTAGTATTAGATGAAAAAAGTATTTTATTACAATGTCCGCATATTTTAACATAAGACGATAAGCATACTACTACATTTAGTATTCTTTGCTACTACACTTTAGTGTATTTGCTAAATTGAACATACCATTTACGTGTTTAGTTACATGCCGTACGACGCAAACACGAAACGGCTTAAACTAGTCCGAGAGCCGACACCCAAAAATCATGTTGGTAAATTATTTTGATTTGCGCCAGCTAAATTGAATGCGCTTTGAAAGCAGTTCGTATTTGAATTTATATTATTGTTAGGAACTCGGTTCTCGGATACTATAAGCTTTGTTGGAACTGTATTTGGTTTCAGTTGTTTGATTGTCCTGATTGCAGAATCTTCAAAATGATGGGAGCAGACTTCGTAGCTTTTAGCTCTCAAATTTTCTTTGCTTAGTAAGTCCTCTCGTCTTATTAAAATCAGCCACTCTCGGCACAGAATAATTAATAGTACTAACGTACAGAAGAATCACTGCGCAAGAAGATTGAAATGAATTCCAGTCTTGCTTCGATGCAATACGGTGGAATTCAGCTCGCACAACATTAAGTACCTATAATTTTATTCACCTACAACGTGCGTCTCTTTCTATCGCTACCTCTTATCTCTTCTTACGCTGTTAGGGTTGCCTTCTTGTGAAGATCTGAATATTTGATGACCAGTCCAGTTATGTACCTATTACTATTTTTCTACTTATGTGAAAAATGACAACTTTGAAACATACCTACTAGGTAGGTATGTTTGAAAGTTGTCATTTTTTATTTAGATGAAAAAAATATTTTATTACAATGTCCGCATATTTTAACATAAGAAGATAAGCATACTACTACATTTAGTATTCTTTGCTACTACACTTTAGTGTATTTGCTATTTTGAACATAGGTATCATTTAGGTGTTTAGTTACATGCGTATCAAATCTGGAATGCCGTACGACGCAAACACGAAACGGCTTAAACTAGTCCGAGAGCCGACACCCAAAAATCATGTTGGTAAATTATTTTGATTTGAGCCAGCTGAATCAAATGTGACTCGCTGCGCTTTGAAAGCAGTTCATATTTGAATTTATATTATTTTTGTAGGCGCTTTCGCAGGTATAATTTATAATTTTAGTAAGGATTAATACAATTTGTAAGCTGTATTTTTTCTTGTTTTTTTGAAACGGGGTAAGTTTTTTATTTATCGTAAACTATAATTATTATGCTATTTGTGTATTTGTTAGAGTTACCCAATAAAATTTTGATGTTTGGCAATTGTTTTGACTTCTCATCTGTTTACTTTTATGTGTATGTAATAAAAATAATGGATGAAGCGGAAAAAAGCGTGAAAAATAATGAATGCGGGCAGCGCAGAACTCCGGTTCTGCGCTGCCCGCATCCAGCTGCTTTATGGAAATCCATGGGGGAGGCCTTTGTCCAGCAGTAGACGTCTTTCAGCTGAAATGATGCATAAAAATAATAATAATTTTACATAGGTAGGTAAATAAAATTTTTATTGGGTAATTCTTGTCCATTCTTAGGTAGGTACCTACTTTAAGAGGGCACGATCACAGATTACTTAGTCACTAACGTAACAGATACTTTACTCAGTAGAAAAATTCCAAAACCTACTGCTATAATAGCCAACTCCGTCGCGTCAGCAACCACTGCATGCTAAAATGTGCCTAAATACTTAAGTGTACAGTTGAGATTGCTTCGCAAGGCGGCCTCTTTGATAAAAATTAAATTAAATTAACATAACTTTTTGTGTCTATGTTTTTGATAACTGTGAATATATTCTGACTACTTCTGACTATAGGTGGTACCTAGTTTAAAATTGTATCGCTTATAAAATATTTTATTATAAATTGGTGACGTGCCATACATCTAGATAAAACATACCTAATTATAGAGGTCAGTGTGTAGGTAAAATAAATAAAAAATCTGTAAAAGTTACATGTGTTTTATTTTTATATATTTTTTTATAAATTTCTTACCCTTTCTAAATTCTCGGTTATTAAATTTTAATGTAGAAAAAATCCTGAATCTAATAAAAAGTTTTATTAGATATTGTTTTGGGAAACAAGGGCAGGGAGAATCAAAATGTATGTCATTTAAAATCTCATAAAGAGTACTACCCGGCCTTTGTTTCATATTTTTTTTCAAAATTATTAATAAACATAGTCTCAAGTTCTCTTACATAATTATGAAACGCATCTGTTGGCACTTTTAACTTTCCGTAAAAAGACGATGTTTTGTTGAATGCTTTAAAATGGATAAACAATCTATTCGTAGATTCATTTAAATCAGGAATGTTCTGTAATTCAGCAACAAAGCCAGGACAGGTATGCTTTTTGCTACATTTATAAAGTAAATAACCCGATATATATGTTAAGGCGTTTTCAGTTGGCAAGTCGAAGCGGTAATCATTTTCACCACTTAAATTCAAAAGCGAAGGTATATTGCGGCGCGACATATCTGCATGTCTCTGTAGTCTCAAACATCCATCGTTTTTCTGAAGCAACTCACAGATATCTTCTTCACAGTTAGTAGACCGTGAGTTCTTCAGCATATTGCAAAGAAATAATTTTGAGAATGCCCTCATGAACTGTATCGGTGTAGGGTCACGACAATTACCACCCTGCTGACGGTGCCAAAAAAATTTTCTAGGCAATCTTGATTAAGGCGTCTCGTAAACAAAAAATCAATGCCTTTTTTCTTTAAATCCTTGCATAGCATGATTATGGATTGAATTGTAATTTGTATGTTTTTAAACGTCCTGATTTTATTTGGGTTATTGACGCCTTTCATTGAATGAATAGCCTTCAAACTCTTGAACATTATCATTGCATCTTCTAACACATCGAGTTGGTATTTTTGCAATGAGAATGCCTTTTGAAATTTATTAGTGGATTGGACAGTACTTGAATTTAAAACATCGAACAAATTATTGATTTTTAGCACGAATTCGGCGGTCGCTTTTGCTTCTTCTGGTAAAGTTTTATCAAATATAAGAAAATTTAATGCGGCATAGACGGAGTTACTAAAAATCTGAGCGGCGTATTTAACTCGCATTTTTTGAAAATTGTTCGGTTTTATGTGAGCTTCCGTGATTTTAGGAATCAATTTTATTTTTTTTTCCTGTTGTGTAGAATAAAGTTTATCTATATGTTCCCAACAAATATTTTTTTCATCGTGTACCAAATTATTTGTCAGTAAGTTATTCCTGATACATTTAATTAAATGTGGGACATCGAATATGTAGTAAATTTTTTTACCGTTAAATAAAAAGTAAGGCTTCTCAGCTGGGACCTTTTTTACTTGTTTAGCGTAGTTATCGAAATTTGATCCCTGATCAGATACAATAGCTTTAACTTCTATCCCTATGTTTGAAAGTTTCAAAATAACTTCATCCAACCATTGTTCCAATTTCTCGTAATGTTTTGGAGATCCTAAGAAAGAATAAGCAATAGGTTGTTTCCAGTTTACAATAATGCCTCTGAGCATTATTACACAGGCATGAGAAGCTATTTCCGACGTCACTTCACCATTGATATTATGAAGACCAATAATTTCGTCTCTTCTGGTGTCGTAATGTAAATGTCTCTTGAGAACCATTTCATCTAAGGACAGAGTGCAGTACTTAGCATTTGATGGCATAGATTTTAATTTAGATGATAAGAACTCCAAAGAACGATCATCGAATTTAGGTGGAATAACCATTTTAAATCTTGCAAGTGTACTTTCACTAGGGAGCCCTAAAAATGTCTTCATACTCCGATACGTCTGCGGACTAGAAAAATGGAAATTTAAGGCAAACAACTTATATTCGGGATCATACCTGTTGCCTTTGCACTTATTTTTTAAATTGCTCTGCCACTGAATGAGCTTACAAAATCTTTTTGTGACCTCATCTTCGGTTTGGAAAGTAAACCGTTCAAAAGATTGAGACTCTTTTGATTGAACTTCTTGCTTTATTTTGTCCAAATCATTCTGAAGTTTTCTTCTTTTTAGTTCCGACTTTTTCAATTCTTGACTAAGTCTTCTTTTTCTTGGTGTATTAGATGAAAGTGCAATTGACGTCTGAGTATGTTCAGTTTGACTATTATGAGATGTCTGTACCGACTCCGATTTTGTATCTGCGCCTTTGATGGTAATGGCTGATAGTACATTAATATTCGAATATTTGGTTTGTGTCGATATTTCCTTAGATTCTGGTTCAGTACTGGCATTTGAAGTAGTTGGTAGAGATGGCAGCAGTTTTGTAGGCAAAGCGTCAAGTCGTAATTGTGGTTTATGAATAATCACCGACTTTTCAAAATGAAGACAACACACATAATGACTTCTTGGCTTGGTGTCTGGCCTTGCTAAATCGGGCCTGCCAATCAATTCAGCCCATGTTTTACGCCTAAAAAAGAAAAAGAAATAAAAATTGGACAGGTCTAAGGAACAAGATGGGTACAGTCAGCATAATTAAAATGTCGCTAATTAAAGTACTCAAAATAATCGAAATACCAAAATCCCAATTTTATATTGGTTATTAGAGTACTCAAATAGTTGTAAGTATCCAGAGTGATCCAACTATCTTAACAATCGGTCTTCCAGAATTATCTAAGTTAGTAGAGTATTCATATTCATATACACAATTACGCCGGTCGATGGTATCAAGTCAAGCATAATTTCAAAAAATCTAGACTTTGTCATTTAATCGTATTTTGTATCCCTTTCTTACTTGTAAAGCCATCCCTTTCACACAATGGTGGGATGATAAGGGATGGGTGTATGAGTAAGAAAAAGATACAAAATGTGTCAATTGACAATGTCTTTTGTATTTTTTATAGTTCACAGTTGCATAAGCCATGAACTATCAACTTGCATTACTATGAAAAGTATGAATATCTAGATATTTTGAAATTATACTTGACTGGATACCATCGACCAGCGTGATTGTGTATATGAATATGAATAGGTACTCTACTAATTTAGATAATACTGGAAGACCGATTGTTAAGATAGTTGGACCACTCTGGATACTTACAATTATTTGAGTACTCTAATAACCAATATAAAATTAGAATTTTGGTATTTGGATTATTTGGAGTACTGTTGTTAGCGACATTTTAATGATGCTGACTGTACCTAGATAAGACAGACGGACAGACACACAGACATGACGAATTTATATTAGATCCCAGACTAGGCAATCCTAAAATATAATATTATGAACAAATAATACTATAAATACATTGAATATTAACATTTGTCAATTTATCAATAACTATAACACGTGGCGAGCTCAAGAATTCTTTGACGATATATCATGGAAAATGAACACTGCAATATAATTATTTTTTATAACTTCAAACATCTTTAAATTAATTTTTCTTTACATAAACATTTACTTATATATTTTTTACAAATCGCATAAAACCGAATCATCCTTGTTTGTTTGTTTACGCTAACAGCGCGACAGGTTGCCACGCCGCGCGACTTGTGTTGGAAGTTTCGTAGGTAGGTAGGTATGCGCGACTGTTCGAAAAATATTATCACAATTTTATTTTAATAATAATAGCGTTTTCAACGTTGTGAAAATAGTGTTTAAGGTAGGTATGACGTTTCTATGTAACAAAAATATGTAAATCTGTGTCTGAAAGGCAACCTAATCATGTATCATCTAGACTAGACCTATTAAAAATAATTTTGAAACGACAAAAACAGTACTTAATAGTTTATCACTTACCTTTTTTCATTGACAGGTAAATGAAAAAATGTTAGGTGTTTATCCCTTCTTTTACTCGATTTGCACCCATCTACAGCACATAAGGCACCAGACGGCATCGTAGGTACGCGTACGAACGAACGGAGCGATTAAAATTAAACAGCGTGCATGCGCTTCGCTTGCGAAAACCGCACTGAATTTGGTCCGCAAACGGCCCGAGGCCGCTCGGCCGGGCGGTAGGTAATTATAGCGCGCAAGTATATGGAGTGAAGGAGGCCTGCCTATACAAAGCTTTCCAAGAAATGATCATGTGTAACTATTAGAATATTACGAATAAATCACAATTTGCAACTAGACAATAGTTTTTTCCAAGTTCTACAAATAATTGTACCTAAATATAGTTTCTGATTTTCATATACGTTATTTTGTAACCTACATGAATATTCACTTCCATTTTTCATTTTTAGAGTCAGGCTACTGACCGTTTATTTCAAATTTACTGCCTTTCACCGAAAGCTTGACCTAAGGTGTCCGTTCCATGTAACAGCAGAGTAAATTTCCTAACGAACTTTGAATACGCCGGGTTTACACGTTAATTGAATTTAGATTCTGACTGTGCAGATTTAAAAAGTATGTACTTGTTAAATAAAATTTTGTATAACGTGATTAGTTGTTATGGAGTAGGAACGTTGTGCCGAATAAAGTGAACATACAGACTACTATAAATTTAAACTGGGCTTAGCGATGTTAATGTACTTTTTTAGTGTCTGAGTTTAATGAGCACTTAAATAATTTTAATTGAAAATAGTTGTTGTGTTGATTCCCGCTGGAGTAGAATATGATAACCCCAGTTCTTCCTGTGGGGGTCGTAAAAGGCGACCAAGGGATAGTACCGTTCTCGCCCAAGACAAAGTGCTCGCTATACAACAATAGGCTCGCCCCCTGTTACGTGGGACCGAGTATCATAGTTGACGAAACGTGCGTGTTACTACATCTCTGCCTATCTCTTCGGGCATTTACAGCCGTGAGTATAATGTATGTATATTATATAATTTACCTATGTTATTTCATAACGGTTCTATATTTGGAACCATAATGAAACCGATCGTTCAAAACCTTATTAATGAAATATTCAAGGCCAATGAGTCAAATTACTCGTAGATTTGATTATTATATGTTTACTAATATGCCTTGTATACATCTCGTTTCTCAAAGTGATTCAAATGTATAAAAAATTGGGTTGGGCTATTCCTTGACTCGTAAGCTATCAATGACAGATTCTAAACGTTCGTTAATATTACATTTATACTTGAAAAGGTGAGTGAATGAAGGAGGTAACTAACAATTTCTAAATATCGAGATAATCGGCTTCAAAGTTTGAACATTTAATTTGCAATTATTATGTTTTCTTATAATTTATGTCGTAATATTATGGGGTCAAATTATAGTAATTGTCCATATTTATCATCGGAGATGCATAAACATACAAATAAGTGGATGAAAATTTATTTATTTGAAATACTGTGCATATACATTCTTCATCCATTGACAATGTAATAGAAATTATGAATATTAAGATTGGAAGAAGGGAGTATGTAACATTAAATAATATAAGAAAATGCATTTATTGCGAGATTTTATCAACTTAATCTTGGGCAACGATGTTATGTTATCAATATAGGTTTCCAGATTTTTATATTTTTTTTAACATTAACTTACTTTTTCTCAGAAATAAACTAGTTGGTACTTTGATCTTCCAACTTTAATGTCTACTGCTAAACCTTTTTAACATATTATCACCATCTCAGAGTTGAATACCGGTTACACTTCAAACTTTTTACACTTTAGAACAGTCAAGACAGTCATTCATCATCATCTTTGCATTAGTCCCGGTCGCATCCGAGGCATTCACCCCAGAGTCCGTGATCCGCTTTCCGGCTTTTACTTTTCAACTTTACGCGGTCTTGGGCATCTATGGTGTGAGACTATTGGCACGCATATCATCCTCCATGACGTAAAGTCAGCACTTTTTGAGTCTACCCTCTTACCGGGGCTCGGTGCAGGTGGTATGGCTAAACGTAACCAAGCCAACATGACAAGGCTGCCCCGGATGCGTGACTTCCTCACGCTATGCTTAGGTGTACTCAAATCCATCCACCGCAGCATATTCATCTCCGTAACACGCAGTGCGATACAAACAGCATAAATGAGCAGCCGCGGAGTCTCTGATACTGTTCGACAGAACGTTTAATACCAGGTTTAACAGAAACAGACATCCTTTCCTTGGTGAATACTTCGACAGTCATTTTTTTTTTACATATATGTCACACGACACCTAAGTGGTTTAATTAGCCAGTTAAGATAAGGAGCAACTCGGAGTCGATTTCAATTTGGAGTGGAATTGGTTTGGAGTTGAAGGTAGTGGAGTGGGGTAGAAGGGAGTTGGAGTGGAGTCGGAGTGAAGTCGCTTTAGAACCGGAGTGGAGTCGATTTAGAGCTCGAGTGAAGTCGGTTTAGAGCTCGAGTGGAGTCGGTTTAGAGTAGGAAGGGAATCGAAGTGAATTCGGTTAGGAGTTGGTTTGAAGTCGGTTCGGAGTTGGAGTAAAGTCGGTTTAGGGTTGGTATGAAGTCGGTGTGAAGTCTGAATTTCGAAGTGGCGGGAGTCGGTTTAGAGTTGGAGCGAAGTCGGTTTGGAACCTGTGTGGACTCGGATTAGAGCCGTAATGGCGTCCATTTGGAGTCTGTTTGAAGTTGAAGTTGGAATGGAGTTGAAGGGAGGTGGAGTCGATTCGGTTGGGAGTTGGAATCAGTTTGGTGTTTGAGTGGGAGTGGAGTTGGAAGGAGTCGGAGTAGAGTAGGAGGAAGGTGGATTGAAGTCGGTTTGGAGTCAAAATGGAGTCACCTTGGAACTGAAGCGGAGTCGGTTTAGAGCTGGAGTGGAGTCGATTTGGAGTTGGAGCGAGTCCGAGTGGATTCGGGTTGGAGTTAGTTCGTAGTTGGTGTGAAGTCGGTTTAGAGTTGCAGAGGAGTCGGTTGTGAATCGGAGTGGAGTCGGCTTAGATCCGGAGTGGAGTCGGTTTGTAGTTGAAGTTGGAGAGAGTCGGGGTGGAGTCTGAATGAAGTCAGTACGGAGTCAGAGCGAAATCAGATTGGATTCTCTTCTTTTATATTTGACATGCAATGCGTGAAGTTCGGTAACACATGCGCGATGTTGGCTGCTGATGCGCAACATGACATATCTTCAACGATTGATCATTCGTGGACTTACAAAATTTTTCCTCTGCTGCGCGACTTTGTTGTGCGAGAATTTCACACAACATGATACGTTACAATGTTGCGTAATGGATATTCGGTTTCAAGGAGGGCATTAAAAGCTGAGACCATATACTGTATAGATACAGCTTCGTAAGAAAATTCGCCACAAAAAACGGTGTGGAAAATCGGTTTTGCGTGAGTTAGCTAATGTCAATATTGTTCTTTAAACTGACAATGTGTGCACGTCATGGCATGTATGTCTGGCATGATACATACATGCCAGACACTTGTCACACTTGTGGCGTCCATAGAGTTTGTATAATAGTCTCAGATTAAAAGATTCAATCTGGTATAAAAACTCGATAATGAGCTAATATATTTTGACATTAATCTGTACACCATAGTGCGCCAAAGTTGCTCATTGTTGTTAGTCAAGTAGTGATTTTTCAGAATAGTTACTAAGTTTTTTGTTAAATACAGCCAGTCTAGTAGAATACACAGAAAAACAGCAAATAAAGCATCGTGGCAGTGCATTTTCCTGCACATAACCCCTTCTTCCATGGAAGAAATACGTTTAATTGACCAATTTCAAATGGAAGAAGGTGTTAAGTCACATACCTCCTTCTTCCATGACACTTTTGCTTTTTTTGTTGCAGTTATGTCCTTCATCTTCTGGTATTTTTGAAACTGAGCTTAAATTGCGGGGTTTTTTGGTCTAATATAGTTTATCTACACCTATAACCATCATTTAAGGCAAAAAATCAAAAATCTCAAGAATGTTAGTTACGCCCTTCATCCACTCACGTCTTTACTTATTCTGGCCATAAATATTGTCTCGAAGAAAAAAATAAATTTTTGAAGTGAAAACTTCTTTAGCGGCGTTGGATGGGTAAAAAGTGTAAAACTCGCGTCAGAATCACGTGACCTTTGACCCGTAACCGACGACTTTGTAGGACGACATGACGTCATACAACATTCCTAGCTACAGAGTGTTTATTTTGCTAGGTACGCTAAGAAGCTCCGTAGCTTAGCGGTAAGCGCTTCAACTGTAAGTCCTTATGGTTTCACGGATAATGCCCACGTTGCACTCTGTCGACTAATTAGGAAGCTTCCTTAGATCTTTGAAAATAAATACGGTCATTTTGTTTGTTAAACATAACATAATTTTTCTATGACCTCCCTTTGCGTACCGCTTCAGTAGTTGTTTCAATTATACCACCCTATTCTTTTTTAAATTATCAATTAAAAAATGAACAGTGCGTCTCTTATAAGCTGCAAGTCCTAAGTCATCTTTTAAAATACGCGACATGGTTCTGGGTGCTATCTACATCCCGCGAGATAAAATCTTTTGATTTCGGACAGGATTTTTTCGAATTCTTTTCCTTACTGCTTTGATCACCTTTTTCGTACGAACACTACACGGACGGCCAGATCTTTTTCTGTCACAAACAGAATAGGTCTCATTGTACCTATTAATAGCCCGGTACACAAACATTTGACTAATACCAAGCGTATGGAGAGTTTTAAAAATTGCATTTGTCTCCATACAGACTTTGTGTAATGCAATCACAGCGATTCGGTTCTCTTTATCACCCTACTCCCTTTTAAATATCGCAAAATATTGTGCAATATATTAACGCCAAAATTAGAAAACTCAATGAACAATCGTATAAATATGACAGATTCCAAACTCAAATGGTTCTGGGTGCTATCTACATCCCGCGAGATAAAATCTTTTGATTTCGGACAGGATTTTTTCGAATTCTTTTCCTTACTGCTTTGATCACCTTTTTCGTACGAACACTACACGGACGGCCAGATCTTTTTCTGTCACAAACAGGTCTTATTGTACCTATTAATAGCCCGGTACACAAACATTTGACTAATACCAAGCGTATGGAGAGTTTTAAAAATTGCATTTGTCTCCATACAGACTTTGTGTAATGCAATCACAGCGATTCGGTTCTCTCTATCACCCTACTCCCTTTTAAATATCGCAAAATATTGTACAATGTATTAACGCCAAAATTAGAAAACTCAATGAACAATCGTATAAATATGACAGATTCCAAACTCAAATGGTTCTGGGTGCTATCTACATCCCGCGAGATAAAATATTTTGATTTCGGACAGGATTTTTTCGAATTCTTTTCCTTACTGCTTTGATCACCTTTTTCGTACGAACACTACACGGACGGCCAGATCTTTTTCTGTCACAAACAGAATAGGTCTCATTGTACCTATTAATAGCCCGGTACACAAACATTTGACTAATACCAAGCGTATGGAGAGTTTTAAAAATTGCATTTGTCTCCATACAGACTTTGTGTAATGCAATCACAGCGATTCGGTTCTCTTTATCACCCTACTCCCTTTTAAATATCGCAAAATATTGTGCAATATATTAACGCCAAAATTAGAAAACTCAATGAACAATCGTATAAATATGACAGATTCCAAACTCAAATGGTTCTGGGTGCTATCTACATCCCGCGAGATAAAATCTTTTGATTTCGGACAGGATTTTTTCGAATTCTTTTCCTTACTGCTTTGATCACCTTTTTCGTACGAACACTACACGGACGGCCAGATCTTTTT
Organism: Eilema caniola; assembly: GCA_949126895.1. Classification (NCBI taxonomy): domain Eukaryota; kingdom Metazoa; phylum Arthropoda; class Insecta; order Lepidoptera; family Erebidae; genus Eilema; species Eilema caniola. Next base: position 11,591,952 of record OX421463.1, on the reverse strand, counting down.
CTGTCACAAACAGGTCTTATTGTACCTATTAATAGCCCGGTACACAAACATTTGACTAATACCAAGCGTATGGAGAGTTTTAAAAATTGCATTTGTCTCCATACAGACTTTGTGTAATGCAATCACAGCGATTCGGTTCTCTCTATCACCCTACTCCCTTTTAAATATCGCAAAATATTGTACAATGTATTAACGCCAAAATTAGAAAACTCAATGAACAATCGTATAAATATGACAGATTCCAAACTCAAATGGTTCTGGGTGCTATCTACATCCCGCGAGATAAAATATTTTGATTTCGGACAGGATTTTTTCGAATTCTTTTCCTTACTGCTTTGATCACCTTTTTCGTACGAACACTACACGGACGGCCAGATCTTTTTCTGTCACAAACAGAATAGGTCTCATTGTACCTATTAATAGCCCGGTACACAAACATTTGACTAATACCAAGCGTATGGAGAGTTTTAAAAATTGCATTTGTCTCCATACAGACTTTGTGTAATGCAATCACAGCGATTCGGTTCTCTTTATCACCCTACTCCCTTTTAAATATCGCAAAATATTGTACAATGTATTAACGCCAAATTTAGAAAACTAAAATCGTATAAATATGACAGATTCCAAACTCAAATGTAATATCTTTGTTATTTTTAATTGTAACAGTATTTATGGCCAGACTGTGTACACCCGGTAATATCTGATAGGTGCATGTAAGAATAAATAGGTTTCATTACAGGAAAGTAATCCTATTTTTTTACTAACCGCATGTGCTGGCAAACTTTAAAAAAATCTGAAGCTTAAATTGAAGCTAGTGCATAACAGACTGTAGAATTAATTTGTGCAATAGCATGTGATAGCGAAACATTGCGCTGCACCGCTGCTGGTCCAACAGACACTGCTAATTGGATTTCCTCGAGGGCACAGACTGCACACGGTAAAATATTTTAAAGAGACTATTTTATCGTGTGGCGATTTTCGTTTATACCGAAATATACTTTTATGTAAGCCATTTGCCCAAAATTTACCCCTCATTAATCCACTTACCACGCATTAATATCATCGAGGCACAATCAACTTAAGGAATGATCGCATCGAGGAACTCAATATTACCTGCAAGCTGGTGGTGCTAATTGACGGATCTGCTCTATTGCAAGTTATCCTTGTGAGGTTAGGGGGTTCGATGGGGTAGACAAGGAAAGGAGAAGTAGGAGATATTTAAACTGCTTATACTGTTGATTGATGGCACTTGGTGGAACTTGCTACACATCTTCAATAAAACACTTGTACTATTCCACATTATTTATTATTATCCTGACCGGTTTCGCCTTACGGCATTATCAAAAACATGTATCAATGTTTTTTGAATATCTGATATTTTGACAACTGATATTGACATCTGATATTCAAAAAACATGTATCAACCTTTGAGGGAGGCCGTCAAGCTGAGTGCCACCATTATTAACGTACCACATGTATGTAATAGTGACCCTCTTTCCTGAGCTTTGCCTTCAGCTTACCATCAGGCCAGGTGAAGTTAAATATATTGCTTATGAAAATATAGATTAATAAATAAATACAGGAGATTTCACACAGCACAATCTAAACTCAAACTTAGCACAGTTTATGTCTGTTCCAAAGAGCTTATAAACGTTGTTATATATCTTATCGTAAATATATATAATATATAAATATATATATATATATATATATATATATATATATATATATATATATATATATATATATATATATATATATATATATATATATATATATACATACATACATAGAAATACCTAGACCAATAAAATTGAATAAATCTTATTCAGCAAAAAGTTAGAAACCTATATTATTGACTTGTCTACGCTTGATTGAAATGCAAACTATGCAGACAGCATAGTTTTGCGAGTCTGCGAGTCCTGAAACTTTGAAGAGATCTGTACATATCTCAGAAACGTTTCAGATTCTTACTGTATCCTCGTGTATGCTTAGGACTATTTGTAGAAATTCGTTCAATGGAGGCTAACACATACAATATTCTCCCACTTTGTTGGAGTTTATTTTTGCATTGATTAACTTGATTTTAGATTTATATTAGTAAGTAAAATTGTTCATATATTTGTTTTTTTTTTAAATAACACCACTGTTGTACATATTTTATCTGCATTCTGCATATCACCCGAACTATGTTGGTTTATTGTGTACCCAATTGACTACTGAAAAACTCAAAATATTATATACTAATTGAGCTCAAATTTTGACATGATACACCCGCTTCAGAGATGGTTCTTACCTATTTTTTTGTGTATGTTTTTGTGTCTGTGCTGCAGTCGGGTTATAGGTTCTTTTTACAACTGTACTTATAGCATGAAACCAAATAAATTTAGTCTCATTTATACTTGTGGGCAGTATATCTGAAAATAAATGAATTTAAATTTAATTTGGAGCGAACCCTTTCAATGTCCTTAATTTCGAAAGAGCAAGGCTAAACTATATGAGCACCGACTTTGTAGAGCCTAAACCTTAAATATTTATTTCTTATTAAACTATTTAGTTACTTAACACATCCTCTATCTTATATTCTGACTATATTTGGCTTAAAAAGGCACATTATAATACAATTGATCAACAGAAGTTGCAATCCTATGGGTCAGTGAAAAGGTCGTATACCTGAAACCGAATAAAAAGCCAACATTGTTTGGTTTCAGATTCATGAATAACTTTACCTGCGGCTTAATTCGCGCTGGCTTTTGACTTTGTTTTGCGGAACTACCGAATTTATATTTCCATTTACGATTATTGTTTTAAAATTATTCAAACGTAAAACGCTTATTCTCTCGAGTGTTTGTTTGAAGTATTGACTTCGAACTTTTGGTTTAGTTTTCACCAGTAAAAGAAAACAGTGTTTAAGTTATATTAATGGCGCTAGGTTTGGGAGCCATGATAATAACTAAAATATTGAGCATAATAAAATATCACATTGATGTACTCTATGCATTAATGTGACGGTAGCCGTATGGGTTACAATGTGACAATGTACGTTAGCAAGAAGTTATATTAAAACCGTGGTTGCAATGTAATATGTAAATACACCCGTGAATATTGACAATGTACAATGTGTGGTATTACAAACCAACAGTATTTGTAACACTTTCCCTCGTTTCAAGAAACACTTAATGACTTACAAATCTATAGAATAGTTGAGAATTATTTTCTGGTATAAACTAGATCTGTACTTTAAACAAGTGCTATGTGACTATGATGTCCAAGCGAACTTGTACTAAACTGCATTTATATACGAATAAATGCAGTTTAGTGCAAGTTCACTTTCGAAAATTCTCTCGAATCGATTGATTCGAGGTTTATTAGTACTCTACAGAATGAACATAGAGCTGCGAAGAGATAATAAGTGCGTACCATGAAGAAGAAATTTATCATATTCTGTCCTCCGTGGTGCGTAACTACCATCCTAACCTTTTTTTAATTATAAACCTTTAAGAACATGATGTTATTTTTAATATTAACAACAACCATAAAATATTGGAATAAGTGATTAAAAATAAATTAAGCGATGTTGATCACTATGCATATAGCTTTAATTTTATAGATGGCTGAGCTAGCTCGGTTTATTTCAGGTCATATAGAGGTCATGAGAGGAACTTTATGACTACGGAAAGTGAAAACAAAACCACCTAAATAAAAAGTAGAATAGAGCGGTTTCCCAGATAGTTCATTTAGTAGACAAAAATTGCTCGTTTAATAATATAAGATAGTATAATTATTAAAAATATAAAACCCAACTGAGGATGAAAGATCGAAACAAGCTCTATAACAGGCGGTACCTATTAATTTTCATTTAGTTAGAGATTTGCGAATGGGTATCGCCTGGTATAAAGCTTGTTTCGATCTTTTCAGCATCAGTCGGGATTTTTTAATTTTAAATAATTTTATACTTTTTAGTTATGCCATATTATATATTTTTGTAATCGCCTTCTAATTTCTTTCATTTTGATACCCTACTCAATAAATTTGAGTAACAATTTTTTTTACCACATTCATTTTGGCACCAAAAAACCAACACATCATTTGTTTATATTTTATATACCCAAGTACACTTGGGCAAAAAATACCTTTCATTTGAGACATGAAACATTTCGATTTTCGTCGAGTTTCGACAAACGTTTCAGAAGATATCAGGTAATAAAAAAATTTACAAACATTCATACATACATACAAGGTACGCGCGAAAAACATAACCCTTCTTGGCAGTCGGGTAACAATGTCACTTAACAGAATGCTTAACCTCCTTGAAATATATAACAGGCGAGCAAAAAGCGTAACGGGATTTTCTATTACTTAGAATAGAATAGCTCCACTGAGAAAGCATTTTCATCATACAGAGTCGAATGGTGTTACTGTTGGGAAGGAGGGTCACGAGAACTTATGAAGGAGTAAGTTGCATTTCTGGTATCGTGAGGTATCTGTCAGCGTCACAACGATACTGACTACAAAGTCTCAAAGTGATCTGAATACTAAGAGATTAGGAGCAAATCAAATTGTTTTCTTGATTTAAATTGTATTATCGTCTGAACTGAAAGTTTGTACCAAATAACATAACAATCGGTCAACAGTAAAGGGGGTAACCAAGGCATTAAGTTAAGTACTTTGCTCATCATGATCAATCTGGTGCGGACTATAAAAATATGTAGATACGCACACTGGCAGATGGGGTCTAAAAATAACATAGACTTAGCCTCGGCAGTCTATAGTTTCAAAATGCTAAGTGCTACTTAGCTTGATGGATTTGACTTTGACAGATGCTTTTATAAACATATATATTTTTTAAATTTATTTCCGACGTATAATAACTTCCATCAATTTTGAACTGTCATGTCTGCCAGGCAACGGGCCTCCCATAAATTCTAAATTTAGCCATTTTCATATTTCCAGTTTTCGAGTTACTGACCCGGTAATGCATAGGGTGTGGATGCTTTGAGGTCCCGGGTAAAGGATATTAGGAATTTTTATAAGGTATTTCTCATTAAGACGGAGGCAGGTTAAAGTGCCAGGTGGTTGGTAATGGGTTATTACGTGAACTAATGTTATATCTCTACCTACTCCTTTGGCTCTAAAGGCTTGAGTATTTATAACTGACGTTTTATGATGCAGTGTTCCCTATAAATGTCATAAACACCAGGCTGTATATGTATATTTGGAATCGGTGCGGTGTTCCGCCGTTATGGTATTGATTCGGGTTATTTGTGGACTGCTGCATTCAACGCCAACTGCCAACCCACTCCAACCGCCTGATGGTCTAAATAAAGATTACGTCTGCCTGTTCTAAAATATACCCGCTTTATAGAACCTGCATAATATATTGCGAGTGTGGAGTTCGCGATTGAAGAAGTTAAAAATAGTTTACAACAGAGTGAAGTGAGAGATAACGATATGCATAATAAACGTACAGAGCTTAGAACAGCCCCTCTAGTAATGTATGGGGTTTGATGTATCTGACAGTCGCTAACGCATGTCATTAACGTCAAATTCTATACATTCGTCATTCTATTCCATCAAACGCCGGCTAACGAATTGACTAGAGGTTGGACTAGAAGTTGGATATCCCAAGGAGGGCCAGATCGAGACGGATGGCCCTGGATCAGCCGGCGTGCGAGGGATATGTCGCACGAGAACCTCACCTTCGTCCGGCTCCGGAGGGGGGGGGGGGGGGGGCGGATATGTTTGGTTGCTATAACCGACATCCACGCGGGCGGAGCTGCGGGCAAAAGCTAGTTGATGTATAAATTGTTTTCTAATCCCCAGAGAAAAGATAATTATTATATATATATTTATTTTTTTCTAATAATTTTTTGAAAGATATAAGACTTAAAATGATATGCAAATTAGAAGCGTCATCATCCTTGCTCTAGTCCCGGTCGTATCCGAAGCTTTCAGCTCGGAGTCCAAGGTTCGCTTTCCTCGTCAAACTGCGAAGCGGCTTAACTTCGATATTTTTCGTGTAGGTTTCCGTTCTTCCTTACAGATAACACGTGAGAATTTGTATTTCACTGCTATTTTACTAGTATAAAAATCCGGTAAGCTATAAATCTGAAGTGTTTCAAATCAGTCGGTAATTCTTAGTCATGTTTTATGGCAACTCATGTTCTTACTCCAGATTCAGTTGTGAAGAACAACGTTGTTCATAAATACAGGAGAAAATAATTTCTTGTTCGGCGTCGTTGTTTTATTGGATCATAGCTATCTTGACAAGGGTAATTTGTCTCTAGCATGATCCTTTCATTCGAAAGAGGGTGAATCATTCTTCGTAATAACACCTTCGCTAGGTTTGTGTTAAGATTTACGATTTTATTCAATCCAACGTCCCGGTAAATTACAGGGAGCCGAGATCCATTAAGTGCTTAAGTGCCTCCCGAGCACAAAATTGGGGATGATAATGGAAATGGGTTCCTCACTATGTTAATATGGGACTTTACACCGAACGGTCCAATTCACGCGTTGTTCTAAGCAATATGCAAGGATGGGTATTGCGGTATAAACCTTTAACTTATGAATAGACCTTGATTATGCTGACTCATTACTGTACAATAAATGCTGCTAATAGCTCCCTAAAAAGATTATATCATGTGATTAAGAGGGCATGAGACGTTTAACTATATGTTTATGAAGTCTTAGGTCTTTATTTTAATGAATTTGATTTGGAATTACTTCATTTAATTCAGGATTTAATTTTGTTTTGTTTATGGATAAAGCATTAAGTTTTATGTATTTGATGTATGTTATTTTGGTAAGCGGAATTAAAACAATGTGTTTCCTCAGTTTACGTTATTGTGTATGGTGGTCCAAGATCTTCAGGGCCTATGCCAACCTCACTTATAAGTCGGTTTACCTACTGATTGCCTGAAGAGGATTAAGAACAGAATTTCCTCAATATCGAGAGGAAAAAAGCCTGTTCTAGACGGTTGAGGGTCAGACGGCTGTCGATTCCATAAAAGCCAATGAGCCAAATCAAGAGAAAGATTAGAATCGTAAGACCCTGGGCTAAGGGTATAAACTTTGGTTGCATGACTAACACACGCTGTTTATGTAATATTCACCTATATTATATTTTGTTATAATAAATTAATCGTTGTAATAAATTAATTGTTATATTAAATTAATTGTTATAATAAATTAATTGTTATAATAAATTAATTGTTATAATAAATTAATTGTTACAATAAATTAATTGTAATAATAAATTAATTGTTATGATAAATTAATGGTTATAATAAATTAATTGTTATAATAAATTAATTGTTACAATACATTAATAACATCATTTTCAAAATTAGCTTTTTGCAATTCTTAATTTAATAAAAATATTTATTTTACTATGATTGTACATGTCAAAGTTTTGATGGATTAGATGAATTTGTCACTCAATCACACAAGAACGGGTTAACGGATCTGAGTAAAATTTGGCATAGAGACTATAATTAGGCTGGAATAGTATATAGGCTATACCAGGGTTAGTTCCTGCGGGTTGCGGTAACATGGCCAATATTTAACGCCGGTGGAGCCGCGGACAATAGCTAGTCATAGCAGTTATTGTTTACATTCGCATAAAATATTTTATTTTAGACGCCGCCATCAAGAACGAAATAAAATAATTTTATACAAACCATTTCCAGAAGGTAAACGCGCATTCACCTCGATGAATTCAGTTTCGTGGCTCGTAATTTATTAAATTTTCATAATATGTCCAAGTTGGCCTCAGTTTACGACAGTCTTGGAGTTTCTTCGACGACGGCAGTACCCATTTATCATTCACAACTTTCATAACCATTCGTCCGATACCATCTACAAAACTATACACACCTATACATTACATTTATATCATGATTATTTATTAGTTTGGGCACACTAACTCGTTGGAAATGGAAATGGGCGTTCTCGTTCGGCAACTTCGACACAATAAAGAAGTTCCAATTCCTTCACGCTGAGGCTACAAATGGGATAACTTTAAGAAAGCAATCGGACTTATATGGTCGTTATGGACCAGTAGGATGGAGCTGGCGAGAAAACCATTGAAAACTTTCCTTGATCGCTTCAATTGATATAATTCTTCTATATTAGCTATTTTCGTTTTGTAAGTAGTGCGCGATAAGTTTTGAAATAATTTCGCGTTTAATAAATGTTAAGGGTGATACAAGGCAGGGCGAGTTCACCGTGGGGGTCGTTGAAACAAAATTAATTACGAAATAGTCGAGAAAACTTTTGGGTCGCGTCGCATCGTCGTCGGAATAATTGTTGCTAATTGAGTTCTATCCACCTGGGAAAAGAGTAGTAGGGGATGGATTACATTTGTGACTATGAGCGTGCATCGCATAGCCTGAGCTAGGCTGCAGCTAATGACTCGCCTTTTAATTACACACACGTTTTCACTTGGGACGCAACAGTCTGAGAATATAGTGTTGAAGTAAATTTAGAACTTGTCACATATTGCGTTAAACTATAATTTAACTACATATATTTTGTACTTAGGTAGATTGGTAAATAGTACTTATAGCAGATACCTTTATAAATAGTTACCATATTTACCTTTCTTCATTAAGATATTGTTGTGAATGGAGCATTAGTCACATAATTTTATCTTGTTCTTAAGGTAGATTTTAAATTGACCTTACTGTAACTTCTTCAAGGGTAATTTGCAACGCCATTTAAGATTTTATTAAGATATTCTTGTTTCACTTTAAAATTTATAAAAGCTATTACAGAATACGTCTCTTGTTTGAGACACGAGGCAATGAACTACAGTAGCTATTAACCTGTGATTTTTTCCAGCTTAATATACCTTTTTGTCCCCAGAGCATGACAATATTTAAGTTCTTTTTTTAATTTTAAGAAAACTTTAGTGAACACAATGGCTGACTCAATTCTGTTTTGCATCTTCAGTAGTAGGTAGCAATTTTGAGAGATTTATAACGTTATGAGAAAAAAAAAATGATTACTAGTTTTTACCCGCGGCTCCGCCGGCGTGGATGTCTGTCATCGAGACCAAACATAGCTTATGTCCTTTCTCAAGGTCTAATCTACCTATACACCAAATTTCATTACAATCGGTTTATTCGTTTAACCGTGAAAGACGTACAAACAGACAAATACACACTTTCCAATTTATAATATTAGTATGGATTTATTTCTTCTACATCTACTGTTCAGTTGGTATTTGCATCAATGTCGAAAAAGGTCTAATGTATCTCAAGGATACTCTGACCTATACTATAAGTACTTAATTTAGTCTATTCTTTCAAAATTGCTCGACTATAACTCAAGTCTCAAACTTGTATATTACAAGTTGAGACAGAGGTTTTGCACGCGGTTTGTATTTTGTGTAAGACATAGCTTCATTTCTGTGTAGAATGCTCTTCTCGTTTCTGGGATTAACGTAGACGATGTTTGTGACGTACTTTCACAATACTCAGGCCAAAATTACTTTCCTTACAGTATCCTACCGCAAAAAGCAATACCTAGTAAGTAGCTTTAGATATCAAGTCCGAGCCCTCTATCAACAACTTGGGCTAAGTATACAAAGAAAAGGACTTTTGCTTGAAAGTTTACATCTGTGTATACTGAAATGGATTTTGTGCAATTATCGTCATAAGTCTGGTAAACATACTAGAGTTTGGTGACTGTGTGCAAAGTTTAGAAGGGAAAGGACATCATTGCTTCTATTAAACCTTAAAACTATTGAAAGGCTATACAATTGCCAGTCGGCAAAAGATTATACACATTTTCGTATAAAGTTGTATGTAAAGGTATACCTATAATATATTATATCTTTTGCCGACTGTACACTTGATATAAACCGCCCTATATTATAAAGGAAACTTCCAATCACCGCCGCTGTAATTATGCAATTTCGTTCACCCAAATGTTATAATATCACGATCAAATTTGGAAAAAATGAACAGGAAGTAATAACTGTCCACGGTGCTATTATCGAGAAGTTATTTGAGCTGAACACGTTTCAATTAAAAGCTCCATTTACAAGCTTTTATTTAAGTTGCTGATATGTGAAATAAAGGATCGGCTATTTTACAATGTAGTATCAGCCATTTAATGGAATTTTAAAGCAATTAATAAATTAATTATTTCAATCGATTTAGATTAGAAAAACTGAATGCTCAAGACGGGACTTGAGAGGCAAGAAACTGGTCACGGGTTCAAGTCCAGACCTGAAAATTAACATTTTCCATGTCATGCTTTAGAAGTGCTAAGTGTTGACAGAGTATATACATATATATTTGTACGAGACTTTTTAGAAAAAAAAGTCTTGGTTAAAATTTTTAAATAATTAATTTTTTGACCATATTTTTTTAAGTAATTCTATTGGTATGTGTTTATATTACTATTGTACAGTTTAATTGCTAAAATATATTTTTCATTCGGTAAACAAATGGCTGAAGGTCGCTGTAAGATTGGATCTTATACCAATAGTGTCGCAATCAAATTGCATAATTATTTGATACTCGTTTTTTTTTTCGTTAGGTATTATGATTTATAACGTTGATATGCACATTCGATACCGAACTAATAATAGTAAGTTAGGTACCATATACTTTCACCTTGGGAGCCCGGGGTCCGTTTGCCCCTTCAACTCCTTTTGATTCAGCCATAAAAGCTGTATGCTTTTATGGGAGCGACTGGAACCTCCCAACCTCGATAGGCAAGCCAGCGTTAGAACCTCAACCGCCAACCTTTGAGTGTACCATGCAGCGGTATAATAGCGTGCTCGACGGTAATAGGCTAACGTGGACCGAAAATTATTCTGCCTACCCCTTCAAGGACTTACAGGTGTGAATAAGTATGTCACCTGGGTCCATATCGGCTCTCATAAAATTTGTATTCATATTTACGATTTTACTACGAATTGGAGTTCATAATAATCACTCTTCATAATTTTTTTCTTCATAAACTTTATGTTCATACATTAATATTCCTATAATCGGAACTCATAACACCCCGTCATCATATTTTTTTATTTCATAATGTTTTCATTAAGAAGGTGTTTAATTAATATTTTTTTTATTCAGAATAGTTTTCTTCATAAGAGACAATGTTCATATTATTTGTGTACATAACGTTGTCTCAAATAAGATTAAATTGTAGCATTCTACCTAATAGTCGATTCGCCTACGGTTTATTGATACTACTACTTTGTCACAGAAATTTAGGTTGTTGCAAAAGCGACTTCATGTAGTCTTGTCTGTCAAGGTCGACGGAGCCCCGCTACGCGGGGCTCCTACTTCTGGGTGGTTTATAAAAAAATAACCACGAAGGCCTAATGCGGGAGCTTCGCTACGTTCCGCTCCCGCATTAGCCTTCTAACCTAACCTATCCGAGTCGGGGTAATCTGAGTCGGGGTGTTAACGATAATGACGTTTTATTAATAATTTAATAACAAAATGATTATTTCTGTCACAAAGTAGTAGCATCAATAAACCGTAGGCGTATCGACCGTTAGTTATTTCAAACATAGTCAACATGTCCAATATCTTAAATGAACATTATATTAATCGTCCGTTAGTTCAAATAATTTTAGTTTATTCGAAATTATGTGTATGAACCAGTAGTCGAGTCGTCCAATATGCGTTATGACCATATGTGAATCAACCGTAGTTATCTTGAATATAGTTGAAGTAACTTTAGATATTATGATACGGAACCTATTAAGTCAATAAAAGGCTATTTCCAGCGACTTAATAATCTGTTTCTATCTAAAAATTAATCGTATGATAGTTTATTTGTATGAATATAAATTTTATTATAAAAGTGATGTATGTTTATTAACAGTATGAATTTTGATGTATAGGATAAATAGCACTTCTGATTAAGAAATATATGAAAGCAAAAATGAGTACAAATAAATGTATGAACAATAAAATTATGAAGTCGATTCATTTGGCGTTTTAATATTTATTGAAATAAAAATTATGAAGAGTGATCATTATGAAATAAAATTGTATGAAACATATTTTCGGACTTTCGATGTTAGGAGTTAAAAAGTTATGTAAGAAAAAGCGCACCGATGTCACCTACACTCATCATCATCATTTTCGTCATAGCGATTTCTAGGCTGATATTATAATCGAACGTGTAACATTTTCATGTGATTAAATTGCGGCGGTTCTTTCCTACCATGATATAATACCATTCTCCTTTTATGTATTAGTATACCTTCAACCTTCAACGTTCTTTAGCATTCAAGGCTATGCAAACTTTGAGGCAAATTTGAACAGTCATTCATTACTCACGTACTCGTGTATTATGATGACGTCGGAAAATTTACGGATAACTTCAGCGAGATAGATTGTCGTAATACGGTCTAATTTCTTTGGCCCAAATGGAATTAAAATCTCCATGCTCGGGAAGGATATTAAAACTGAGGGAAAATATATTTAGGACCTACGATTTCTGACGGTGTGAGCGTGAATTCAACTGAAGAGACCAGCCTAGCGTGAGCGCAATCAAAGAGCAAAATCGCGTCGATACGTCTGATTTTGCTTTGCTTTTACCTCAAACTGTATGTCTCTTATTCACGCTTAGAAACTTGAGTTTTGATAACAGCTTCGGTACAACATTAGAATCTAGAATTGACAATATTGTCAGTTTATTCGGAGAAAAGAACTGCCTCTTTCGTGTCATAGATGTATTTTGCGTATGATTGTGCACTTAACAGTGTATTGTGAGGCATTAGATTCAATTTCAAGGGAATTTTGGTATGAGAAAATTGTTCGTAGCTGCATGAATTTTGGCATAGTGCCCTGTAGACTATCTGTTGTACAAAAAATACTTTTTATTTTGTGTCCGAATCTCCGGGTTAGATACTACTCGCCGGGAGCACGATTAAGTGCTTATATAATTATCGGAGTCGACGCCCAACGTCTGACCTTATGCCAGGAGTTGCAGTTTGTCTGCGGAGTGGAATGCCCATCAAACTCGGTAAGTCCCGATTAGTAATGCCGGTTCTACCTTTTCGGAGAAAAGAGCAAACCTCCCTAATCTCCGAATAAAAGCGCGCGACACGCATGTGTCGCTGTAGTAAACAGTCGCAGCAACAGTATTCAGACGGTTGGAGACACTAGTAGATATTTGATACCATTATAAGTTTACGCAAATATGACTGAGTGAAATTAAAGTATAGAATCCTTTAAAAATAGTTTTATTTTAAAGCTTTTTCTTTTCTTTTATCTTTGCTCTTTTTCATGGTCCTCCTTTACCCTGTCACCATTTAAACTCTGTAAAAAACGCTCAGAATTGAAAGCCTTCCTATCTTTCTTAAGTTTGTCTAAAGAGAATAATGTCATCATGGCTGAATGAAAACATTTGCCACTCTTCATGATGAAAGCGTGACCGTACATACACAAAGAGTTTCAGTATATTAATTTACTTATTTATACACATAGAAGCTTGTCAACCGTATGTGGGGCCGGCACCGTGCCCGCACCGTCGCCCGACGAGACCCAATTAACGTCAACATAATGAATATGTAATGCTTGTTCGTAATTAAATTATATTTGCTATAGAAGTTATATTAAATGCAGTGTTCATTCGGAATCATTACAAGCAGTAGTAGAAAGTAGACCTCGAGATTTGCTGTTTTTGTTCCTCACCTAATAGGGTGCGAGCTTGTTGCCGTCAAACAAACGCTTTTTTCTGATACCGAACTGTTATTGAAAAAAGGGGTTACTAGCGTTCGGCGGGATAGACTTTTCTCATAACCACGTAAGGTTAGGGAGGTGACCCATCAGCCCACAACTTATTTACGAAGATAAAACATAATGCATGCAAAAAATACTTGATTTTTGATTAAGACATCAAGTGTTAAAGTTATAATTTAAAATATGAAAGCTTATTTTTATTTACTTTATGTGCATACAAATACTTAAAGCAGTTAAGGTAATAGTTATTACGGCTAACGAGACACATAGGCAAATAACTTATAAAATTAACAATTTAAACTTTTTTGTTGGCAAATAAGAGATAACATTAACAATTTAAACTTTTTGTATTTTATCCTTGGACACATTGATCATCATACTTGTATTTGTAGTTTCAAAGGGGACACACTTCTAGGAGGTTCCTGGTTCATATTTGGAACACTTGTATATTTTGAGTAGTTTTCAGTCACAATGTCCTTGAGCTAGCCGGCGTGGTCATAATATTTCGTTGTGGCTTTGGCTTGAAATTTGTAGAATAGATGACCAATCATGTCCACTCTACCCTAGTAAAATATTACTTTGATATTGAACTAATCAGACGACATCGTCATCTCTGGTGTTGCTATATTCAATAACTTAAACTTTCTGTGAATGCACAGACACATTATCCTCAATTTCTCACATTAAACTCTCATCAGTAGTATATTTCCCATCAAAACTTGCATGGTATCCGTAAGTCACGCCATTTATGTCAAAAAATGCTATTATTTCAATTAGCCTGTTGATAAAAATACATACATAAATGATAGTGGGGTGGTGGACCCTAGCAACAGTTAGAAAAATGATTTATTTGTGCATGGTTATAAAAAACATGATAACAATAAACCATTTCAATCGGGCTCGGGTCGGGTAGTCGATGCAGCGTACTATCGATTTGGTTTACTGTCGATGTGGCATACCGTCATTTTAGTGTACTAACGATGTAGCGTACCATCGATTTGGGGTACTGTCGATACATTAGCCCGTCGATGAAACGTTATCGATACAGCGATCATCGATGTAGTGACTGTCGATATTATGAACGAGTACGGTTTCATCGAGTGGGGTGATTAATCACCCCCTATCCTTCCGAGGGCTAGCAATGATGACCAAGGCTTCTCAGAGAATATGGATACTTCACACCCTGGCTATAGATATACCCGGCAAATTTATATTCAGCGATAGGTTTGAATTCTTAGACATCGTATGGTTTTAGGCAGATTGATTTTCATCGTATACGAAAATAGGATGTCTACTTGCATTGGGTATACGTAACCAAAAAGTAAGCAGGGGAGAGTACACTACAAGTTAACATGTTAACCTTCACAGCTATTTCTTCGTGGGTAGACTCCTCTGGTTTTAGCAATAAAAAAAATAACGCAACGAATTTTTACACCACAATTTAACTGTATTCGTAAAATAAAAAGTCGAGAGTTAAGTCAACTAAAATTCTCATTTAAAAATAATACTAAATACATACCTGCGATTTGCATTAAAAGTCTCCAGTTTGAATACTTATCTGCCCAAATGAAAGCGACGAAGAGATTGAGTGCATTTCAACGTTAAACTTTCAACATTTTATTAATGTGTGAATGAACACCGTCCCCAATTTGAACTCGACTCCGTTGCGAGTGTTGCGACTAACAAACATTTTAATATTATTTCCAGATACCCAAGGAACACAATTTTCTTTTCTTTCGCTTAATTCTGAATATCTTATCTGATGATTGAAATACAACCACTGTTCATCGGATTCTATCGCGATTTGCTTTAGGCAGTTTGAATATGTATGGATGAATGGATGTCAAATGGCTTAACTGGGTATTTGACTGACCAGTCAAATTAGTTACTTTTTTCTAAACGTCAAAACGGTAATTTATAAGGAAAATTGTATGAAAACTATATTTGTGACGTCATAATATTTAATAGTCAAATCATATACTATTAAACGTTGGATGGATGATTAAAAATAAATAAGAACGAAAAAATAAGAACCGACGCAACTGCTTTCACTCTTTTACCATTATTAATTTAATAAGTCCAGCTAAATAATTTATTTTAACTACAGGAACGTACCCAACTGTTTGGGTCGGCACGGCGATAGAATACAGTCTGGAATAGTACATAAGCTTTTTATCCTCAGAGTAGATTCCTGTATGTCGCGTAAACCTGATCTGCCCCTCTAGACATGAATGACAAATGGGATTTGACGTTTATGACAGTCGTTTACGCATGTCAAATACGTCAAATACAACCCGTATTTCATTAGAGTCGAGTGGAGTCAATATTAACTTCTAGTTGATATTGATTGATTTCTTTGATATGATATTTGAAAACAGAATTCTTGATATACAGATGATAACCAAATAATCTTAAAATATTCTATATTTTAAGTAAGGACACCTAATGCAAGCAAACTTTGTGACAAATAAAGAGTGTTCTACACGAATAAACTCGCTACTACAAGATAGTCGAACGTGGTGCAGTGGTGAATGTGTCGATGTAATATCGACCGGTGTGACTGCTGCGGTACGAAAATACTCATTCGCCGGAGTAGATTTATCTAACCAACCCCATTCTGTAGTATTAAGTCGGTCTTTGTAGATTAGAATCGGCAGTGGTATTAGAGAGCGTCGAACAGTGACGGATGCAATCTTCAAGTCTGGAGCTTGCATCGAAACTAAATTTAATGAATAGAACGAAATTGTTCGAGGGATATATATGCGCATCGGTAGAAAATGTCTCAGTTTATTATACTTTTAAGGTGGTAGGTTTTTTTTTTACGAGCGAGAAATCCCCACGCATACCCCCCACTTCGGAGCCGAAGGGGGAGGTTATGTCGGACTTGAACCGACTAAACCGCACGCCGTCTGTGGGTCGATGTGCTAGGCCGGAGGTGAGGTTGTCTCGTGACATATCCCTCGCACCCCGAGGTATCAATTGTATTACTTGTCGATCTGTCTGAAGTCTTCAATATAGATGACTGCAAAGTAGTCTCGAGGGTTTCGTCCGGTATCAACAAATGCGACTGCTCCAGAGTTTCAACAAGAGTATCGGAATTTGTATTCGCGCCTAACGTCTTGGAAGATCGATTTGTTTCCATTATTTTGGATTGAAAAACTCTAGTTATTCTTAGAACAGGATTTATTCTATGCTAAGAAAAAACAAACACTTTATCTAGATTTATGTCGAGTTAGTACTTATGTATTAGTAGTACCGTACATCAAAATTTAGATAATTTAGTAATCGTTAAGTATAAATAGTAAATTAAAATGCTAAGCCTGAACTTATTTTTAAGATTGGCTTAAACCATTAATGTGTGTTACTGTTGTATGTTGTACTGATGTATACGGGGCTGCAATTTAAATGCCTATAAAAGCCGTGTTTATTTATAGCAACCCTATTTTTTATTACGGACTAATCTTTTTATAAAAGCATACGGGCAATATTAACATTACAAGGTTAATTTGCAGTATACAAAATGTTAGTTCAATAAAATGTATACTAAGCGCACACGTTTAGTACCCCCTGGGGGAGTAAAGGTATGCTTTCAGCGTGATTATAAAACCCAACACTATGAAAAGAGCTGGCTCATGCAAGAGCAAGAGCATAGTGGCTACATTTCGTGATGCAAAC
Organism: Eilema caniola; assembly: GCA_949126895.1. Classification (NCBI taxonomy): domain Eukaryota; kingdom Metazoa; phylum Arthropoda; class Insecta; order Lepidoptera; family Erebidae; genus Eilema; species Eilema caniola. The sequence continues at coordinate 11,574,553 of OX421463.1, read as the reverse complement.
ACATAAAAGTAGTGTGTGGCAGCTGTGTGAGGTAATGGTCCCGAAATAATTTTCTCCGCTGAATACTGAATCCTATCGAAGCTTAAGCAGCACGGTGCCGTTAAATGTTCCGTTTTCAGTCGAAAATGTTCTGGAACTTTCTTGAAATATTATTTTTGTACATGTCGATTTAGACTACATACATTTACAATGTCTTATTTTGTTACTAAAAAGTTTTCAATATAAAGTAAGCAAAATTGCTCGTTAAGGGAATATTATTAATTTACCCATCATAAGTCTTATTTATAAATTAGAGTCTAAAGGAAAAAAGAAAGTCTAAAGTCATTAATTTTTCTTTATATACTGTCAAAAAATTGTAGAATAATGTAGTAAAATTGGTAAAAATAATAATATTTTATATAGGCACCAGTATTTTGATACCACTTAAGTGGCAGACAAGCACACGGCTCACCTAATGGAAAGTGTCTACCATAGTCTATGGACGTGTGCAACACCAGGGGCGTCACACATGCGCTGCCGACCCTGAAGAAACCTAATGCCCTTCTTGAAGAACCCCATATTGTAGTCGCTTGGGATAACCACAGCAGAAAGTTCATTCCACAGCTTGAGCGAGCGTGGGATGAAGTTACTTTCATATCGCACGGTTCGCACCATTGCTGGTCCCAATGTGTGAGGATAATCATAAATGTACTTAGTTTATGTGAAAAACACACGAACTTTTATGAAACTTTATTTTTTATTCACTAGTGATGTACTTTGCCCTTGCACTGAATATACTTAAATTTATCGTGACACAACTGCCAGTTACATCCCGGAGCATTAAAAGCCTGTGTGCCTAAAGTGTTGCGGACCGGTTTTTTATCGGTAGAATATGAAAAAAAAACAGCATTGACAAGCCCATTGACATTGGAGACTCTTGTCAACAGTTGATTCAATTCAAATTGATTGAACAGTTCGATTTTGTCAATGCTACCGATATCTATGATATTTTTCGATATATTTTATAATGCTATGTAGTCACTAGTAAAATTGATACGTATCTCGATTTTGACAGTGTAAATAATTTTCATTAGCTGATTTTCGAGAAAAAAACGTCTCGTCCGTTGTCTAGCCGATGCACTGACTAACGGGTGAGGTTAGCCTGACCTTCAAAGATGTTCACATCTACAATTAGGTATTTGATGTGACTAGTCAAATTTTTACTAAGCGTCTAAACGGTAAGTTATCAGAAAAATTGTATGAATTAATTATTTGTGACGTCATAACATTTAATAGTCAAATCATTAACTATTAATGGTTGGGTGGATGATTAAAAATAAATAAGAAAATAAAGTAAGAACCGATGCAACTGTTTTCACTCTTTTACTATTCTTATGCCCGTTTGCACTAAACTTAAGAGTATCTTAACCTGATGCCTAAAGTATATAAGACACTCTTAACAAGAAAATGCATTGCACCAACCCTAAGATACTCCTAAACACGCTAAGTCAATCTTAACTCTTATGACACCGATTAAGTAAGTCATAACGTTTTAAGAATCTCCTAACCCTATTCTTTTGACAGTTGTCAATCAATGTCCGGTACTGTTATGTACTGTTTGGCACATGACTTTAAACTAAATAAATAAATAATCTAAATTTATTTATTATTATTTTTAAATAAATTTAAATACAATGTGACTTACGCGACTTGACTGACGAGACGAGATCGTTTTATTATTATTATTATTTATTGGGGCTTGGCGCAAAGCCATCAGCCTAAACCTTAAATATCTTCAATACAATATTTTTTCATGACGATGACGATGAGTGATGATTGCCATGACGATGACGATGAGTGATGATTTCTGCTTCAGTAAAGTTGTGGGGACTTTACTGAAAGCTCCCCCAGGAGATTTGGAACGAACACGAAATGTCACAATTCACTGTAATATCCCACTTTCCTACACTTGTGTGAATTGTCCAAGACGTTATGTCTAAAAATCCAACATTTTTACACATAAAAACTCGAACTTACACCAATTTCAAAAAATAAAATAATACTGCGATGTGCGCTTTCCCGCGTTCGCGCCAAAATTCCGACGAGATCGTTAAAGAAATCATAGACAATCGCTCAATTATCATAGACATTTGGCTAATTCATTCGTTCATTTACACCTTCATTCTCTTTACTAGGCTTATCTTAAGTTAGGAATGCCCTTTCGTAAATATGTTGGTGCAATTGAAAATAAAGTTAAGATTATCTTAGACTTAGGAGTCACTTTACAAGGATCAACCTAAGTAGAGTTTAGTGCAAACGGGCATTAATTTGTTTAGCTAAAGCTTAATTTGTTCAGTTCAGCTAAATAATTTATTTTAACTCAAGGAGAAAATACCGAATTTTATAGATTCGTAATACATTGCCGTAAAATACTGGTTAATATAATGTATCTTTGTATAATACGGACGCTGTCACTATGAACTGAAAAGGTTGCTTTATTGCTACGAAAGAATATACATTACACGCGAGACTTATTCAATGGACGTGCATAATTTAGGTGGTGAACTAACGTCACGTATTTTTAGCCAGCCGTGTCTATACTACATGGACTCGCTCGATGCTAGAAAGCTTACCGTAGTAAAATGTATCCAGTACTAGCTGACCCGGCAGACTTCGTACCGTCTCACAATCAATAAAAAAACGTTGCAATTTCCCATATTTTCTCACCGATTAAACCTTCCCACGACCTCCACGAACATTTCAAGACCAAGATAAAATAAATCCGTGTACCGTTCTCGAGTTTTAGCGAGACTAACGAACAGCAATTGATTTTTATATATATATAGATAGATATAAGCTCATAATCTAATTACTATGGATATTTCAGAATCTATAAAAGTTAACGTTGGTTTGTCTTTAATTAATCCATATTATAGGAAAAATATTGCACATATTTTTTTCGTGGGTGGTTCATTCCTCTAGGATCCAAAAAACATAGTTCTTACCTCTCTTGGGAATATACAATACAATTATGAAGGCAATGTACCTACTGCTTAGGCTCTTTACTAAACGGCGCGGCTCAATTAGCGGGCTGAATGTACTTCAGCCTGTTGATTAAACGGCAAAGCAAATGGCTAGGATCGTTGACGTTTAATTACTTGCCTAGCCATTTAATCAAACAGCTAAGAAAATGACTTATTTCCACATGGTTATAAAAACGAACCACGAAGGCTAATACGTGAGCTTCGCACCGCTCCGCTCCTCTTCACTCCCACATTAGCCTTCTAATCTAACCTATCCCAGTTGGATTGCGCAGCTTTCTCAATAAACCTATTACTCATTTTCAGTGAGTACACCTCTGCCTACGTCCTCGCGGATTTACGGCATGAATATATTATGTATGTATGTATTTAATTTTCTATCTTATTTCGGGGTGTTGCCACGTCTTACGAATGGCCTAAGCATTAGCCAGCCAGTTTATTAAATGCTGTAATAAGCGTTACAGATAAATATCATTCGGCCGTTAATTGTATGGCGCCGTTTAGTTACCAGCCTAAGCAGTTAATTGAACATCTGATTAAATTAGTTGGCGACATATATATGAAGACTAGGTACGTAGCGCCACGAAGATATGTGCACAAGGGGCATTCTGATTTCATTTTGTAAGTATTTTGTCTGAGTATCATTAACCAATTCCGCTGTTATGACTTCTCACATTTAATAATAATAAAACATAATTTATTAGATTCTTGCTAAAAACGAAAACACTACGAAAACTTTTACAGTTAGAAGATTTTATTTTACTGGCATAATCGCGGCTATGGCGGGTCGGGTGCAATTAAAGATTATACCCTAGTATTTGCATAATATTGGGGCGTGTATAAAGTACGGTAGGGAAAAATATGGAATGAGACGAAACAAAGCTCGGTCGTTCGCCAGATTACGAAGGTTTTATAATGAATCGTTAAATTTCGGTAAAACAAAGAAACCCGGTAAAGATGTTGTTTTTTACGCGTTCCTTTGAGTTTTGTTTATTAATTATGTTAGTCAAAAACAAAAAAGAGAAAAAAAGAGGTCACCATTGATTCTTAATGACGTATTTATTCAGTTAAATATACTACAGCTTTTTTGTTGTGACTTTTTGTTTTATAATTGGGTTTCGACTTATTATTCTATAAATGAAGGAAGGTTAGAGATCGGCTAAAACCGAAAACTACGACTTTTCGCAATTCAAAAAGGTCATTGTAGTACTAAAATATTTTATTTCAAAAAAGTGTATTTCTGAAAAATACATCTATGGAGCTGTAGGGGACCTCAATCGGATTACCATTTTTTTTTGGTGGCATTCTTCGTCTATTAATTTAAAGCTTTTATTATTACAAATATGAGTGTATGTATTTGTTTATTCCATCACTAAAAACGGCGGGATAGGTTTGGCTGAAATTTAACACACTGGTAGAGAGCGAGTTTTAATCCATTTCCATAGTAGTTAATGTTGTTAAAACCTATGTTACGCTATCACGCTCAAACCACTGAACCGATTTTGATGACATTTGGTACAGAGGTGGATTAAAGCTTGAGAACAGACATATCGCGAGAAAGGGGGTTTAAGGGGGGGAAATAGGGGATGAAAGTTTATCAGTTTTGAAGATATCCTGATGAAATGTAGTACAGAGAAGGATTAGAGCTTGGGTACGGATATATGCTACCTTTTAATGTGAAAAATGGGGTAGACGGGGGGAGGGAAATAGGGCTAGGAGATTTCATCTCCTAGCCCTATTTCCCTAGTAATTTTTGAAGACATCCCCGATGAAATTTGGTACGGAGATGGATAAGAGCTTCGAAACGGACACAGGTTACCTTTTATCGCGACGAAGGGGCTAAGGGGGGGGGGGGGGGGGAGAATTGAGATAGGGATGTCAGTTTGCAATTTTGAAGATATCTTGATAAAATTTGCTATAGAGGTGGATTAGAGCTTGGGAACGGACATAGGCTACCATTAATCGTGAATAGAGTCGAGTGCAGGGGTGAGTAGATATGCAACTAGTGAAGCCAGTAGAGAGGTGAGTTTAGTATCAAATAGAGTCAAGTAGAGAGTCGAGTAGAGAGGCGAGTAGAGAGGCAAGTAGAGAATCCAGTATAGAGGCAAGTAGAGAGGCGATAAGAAAGTCGAATAGAGAGTCGAATATGGAGGCGAGAACAGAGGCGATTAAATAGTCGACGACAAAGTTGAGTAGAGGCGAATTTAATGCTCAATAGCATCGGCTCAACACCAAGCGATAACCGACATCCACGCGAGCGGAGCCGCGGGCAACAGCTAGAATGTCATAAATAGTTAACTTTAAATCGAAGAATAGTCTAGAAGCAAAAAGGTAATAATTTGGCGAAATACTAAGGAGCACTCCAAAATGTGGGCCGGCTGTCTCGAGCACGCGTACTAAAAGTTTGTAAGATGGCGTCCGCGTCCCAAAGAGAAATCTCCTCGGAAGTCGACTAGATTTATGAGGGCCGTTAAAGTTACGCAGGTATTTTCCCCAGAGAGGGTAAACTGACCAATACCTCAACACATTTTTCCTGGGGACTGTTATTTTCTTTAATGCCTCCGAATTCCAATAATATTGACACCTTTAATCTAATATGGGCACATCTATCCGTTTCATTGTTTCCTTGTGTTATTTTGTTGTAGAAGTATATTATATAAAATATATGTGTTTTAGAAGTACTAAAAGTATGTACGGGAGGACATTATTCTTGAGAGTGTGAGAATGAAATGCTTATCAAAACGTAGTTAATTTTATAAAAAGCTTTATTTCAATAAGATACTGTAATTAATCAACACTGACTGGAATGTGTGAAGAGTTTGGAATCTTATCCTACTAACGTAGTAAATGTGAAAAATTGTGAAAAATATATGGATGTTTATTACTCAATCTTGCCTTAACGGCTCTAATTGAATTTTGGTACAGTGCTAGAATGCATCGCTAGAATGACTCTTATAAGGCCGCAGGTATCAGCTAGTAATTACAATATTTGAAGAGGTGCTATTGTGATAGGTGCTGTACTATATATGGGGTTTCAAAAGATTGGAAGTCGTGCCAGATGTAACTGAAGTAAACAAAGAATTCAAAACAATTATCAAGTGAACGTAACTTGATATCCAACGATCCAATGACATGACAAGCCCGTGTCCTTCTCCATATTAGTGAAAAAGTAATGGCCAGGTTCATAATACCAACTCAAGAAGAAGCAAGAAAATTTACAGGCAAAAGAGAATCATTTGATCCTCGTGGCATCCATATTGAAAAAGATAAAAGATTTTTAAACAGCACAAATTACAGGGGTTAAGCATGTTACAATTTTTAGTAATTTAGTAATTAAAGTATGATAAGTGATACAGCCTTGGTTGGCAATGAGTCTATTAGGGTTTAAGCTATTTTATTTGTAAGAGCTAGAAACGAATACTTCTCTAACCAATTTACGAGTTAAATTAGGAACTTTAACAGTTATATTTGTCAAAGAGTCCTAGAACAAATCCTTTTATTTTACTTCGCAAGCGACTATTCTATGCTACTTTTCCCAAAGAACAAAGTTATTGAAAATCTAGACGAAATTTGAAAGTTGCAACGTTGCTACTTTGCACGCTCAGTTTTTCAGTTTCTCTCTATTTTATGGAAATTAGAAGAAATTGATTTCTTTCGAATATCTTTATTACCATGATAATAGCGTCGTGGAATTTAGCAACACGCTATCATCATCATCTTTATATTGAGTTCTTTGCGGTAACACTGCAAAGATAGTAAACATTTATACAAGCACTTTAAAGTACGCGTAATTAAAACAATTTATTATGAAAGTAGAATAAGCGAAATGACAGGATCGTATCAAGTGAACAGTACCTACCTCACTGAGAGGAGTAAGTTAGTATTTTACATGCAAATTATGAACATTAAAATATAAATGTACAACTTATGTTCAAACAAAAACAGAATCGAAATTTAAAACAAATTTTTAACAATAAATACCTATCTCCTATGGAACAAAAGCAACATCGAGGTATCACTTAACGAGGAAAGTGCTGTTTATTTTCCACTGTCAATTAGTGACTGGGCTGTATTACGAAAGTGATTACAAGTTTAACACTTGTTGATTTCATTTTCCTTTTCTCATTGAGAGAAGCAATCTATTTGGTTGATAACTGGTGATACTAGTTAATCCAACGAGCTTATACTATCGCCAATATCGGAGAAAGTTTACAAAGATTCTCGCTACTGCGCAGCTTAACAATTCGTGAGGAACTTAATCAAGTGTTCAGATGCCATATTATGTATTTCTTACATAGCAGTAAGAAAAACAGCATTAGGACCTAATGCTGTTTCTCTTAACATTTCTTTTTATGTTCAATAGTTATTTGGGATAAGAAGGAACTATTTTTAATATGTTTGATAGAGGTCATCAACATCTTTGCAAGCATAAAAGTGATTTGCAAGGAAGGTTATTCGTTTTTATTTCCTGACTTTTCATCAGTTCATTGCCTGCTTTTCTGACATGTCTAGATTTAATTCGTGTCAATCGATAGAATTGTGGAAATTCGCGCTGGAAAGGTTTAGTAAGTGTTTTCTTTCAAGTGGTTTCCGCGAAAATCGCTCAGTTTACCGAAGGTATCATTTGAATAGAAATTAGTATCAATTAATATTATGGGAGGAAGATTCATAACCTTGAGTGACGAGATTTTTTCTAAGAATACGATCTCTCAATTTACCCTCTGACATATGCGCCAAAACCGCCAGACCTCACGAGAAATAAAAAAGGAATTGGCCAGTGCAAAATAAAATAGCCTCTATGGATAAATCAAGTTTAAATATATCACTATTTCTGTTAATATGGTAATATCTGTAATAAAATAGCTTAATAATTTTCAGAGAACTATAGATAGGATATTCTAATATTATATTGAACAATGCTTTTAACCTATCTTGATTAAAGTAAAGACATATATCTATACTTTCAGAGTTTTTAAGCCCGAATATCTCTAGAATAGCTCACTGCAGATACTTATAAATTTCATGTACAGTGTAAATGGATTAAACAGGAATCCATTTTTGTATATGTCGATAATATTGGGCGGGTCCAAGAGGGCTTTTATGATGTCAAAATGAAATGACGTCCGTACCATTATCATTAAAGAATGGGTACATACCGTTTAATGGAGGTATATTGTAATTATGGTAAAAGGACAAACTTTAAAAATAAAAGGGAAAGATACGTCATTATAACCATCTCAGTTATAGGGTGACCACTAAATTGATATTAACGAGCCTACTGTATAGAGTTTCATTGCTAGTATCCTCGTTACGATTTCCCAGTGCCATCTAAAGTTTATACTTTGGGGCCCGGAGACCACTGTCTGTTTTGATTGGTATATCGGCTTGGCTTCTTCGGGAGCGACTGTCATATGACACCAAAAGCCTGCACTGGAATTTCGGTCGTTATTTTACAGTTACACTGACTTGCAGATATGGTTGACTCCGGCCTCAAGAATGGTTAGGCCTTGTATACCCCAACAGGATACCTCAATATTATTTTGGGTAAAAGTTGTTTATCATCATCACCTTCTTGATTGCATTAGAGGCTTTCGCTTCGGTGATCGGAGCTCGTTTCTCCTACACTTCATTTTGGTTTCACTTTTATGGTAGTGACTGTTGTCTGAGCTCCCAACCCCTAGAAGAAAGCCTGCACCAGAGCTTAGTCCATCAATCAGCAGGTGTACGGCATCTGTCTTGTAGGTGTGATTGGCTTGAGATTTTTTAGTACTACACTTTTTTCTTTCCTAGTGAACTCAAAGAAGTAAGACACAAGACACAGTTATGCATTGATAACGATTTGGAATGTAGCCAAAACCTCCAAATCTTACACTTACATGTAAATATGATAATAAAAACCAAAAACTTTGCTGTTGTTTTCATTCTAATATCTGCTTTGAGTCAATAGCCAAGTCAGGCCTTTACTTAGCTATGAGAATTAATCGTTTAGAAAATAGATTTACTGACTATTGAAGACTATCCTTGTACCAAATTTCAGCCCAAGCTGTTGGATTGTTTAAGCCTGACTGAATAAGTGGGTAATAAAATTCCAAACATCTTCACTTTATTGTTTTAGTTGGATAATCATTGTGCCCAGTGACACTTTAATTTTTTTGGACTTGTTGGACGTATTTTTCTCTCTTTAACTTAGCTTACCAACTATGAGAATTACAATATAGCCAGACTCAAATAACAATGATAGCTTATTGTTGTATATCTGCCAGTGAGTAGGGTAGTCAGAGCGTCTTGGGGATCGCATCAGTAACGCATGAACCCCTTAATTGTAGTAAACATTTAAATGGGAATCCCCAGTTAGTATTTTAAAGTTACAGATAAAGGCACAGATAGTGTAACGATATAATGAAAATAGTTTAAATTCACTTTACTTCTAAATTAGACGACATTTGTTTTTGATAATAACAGACTTCAATTTCAAGACGAGGGAAAAAGCTAGCGGTTTATAAATAACTAGACACAAACAATTTACTTTATCGTATAATATTAAACTGAATTTAATAACCGCAAAGCTCCTAGTTATATTGCTTATTGACACAAACGTTCGAGACAGGGTTGCAAAGCCTTTAAGCGGATGAAAAGACGCCAAATTTGTTATCACAGTACACGATTCGGGTCCACCGTTTACTCCCAATTGCGTGACTACGTAATTGTTGTAAAAGTAATACTAGCCATGCTTCGATTTCGGTATTTCCATGTTTATTTCATTTAAACGATACAGAATATAATCATGTATAATTTGTATGTATCACGCCATTTAAAATTCAACTGCTATGCCAGCGTCTTTTTACATTTGTAAATTAACAATAAATTTCAGTTGGTTGTTAATGGAGGAAAACTATTAGGGAGCGAGGCCGATGCGGCTAGTGGAGCGTGCATCAAGTCTGGACGAGCGCCAGCTAAAGATACTCGTACATCCCGCTGCAAGAATGCAGTACTTTATCTTCATTATAATTCACTAGAAGGGATTAACTTGAGACACTCATTTCGAATTCCATAATGAAATCTAACAATCCAGCTATATGAAAAGCAACTATACGAATGTCCGTCTTACAGTATATTTCTCTATAAAAAAGTTTATAATCTCCAAGGGCCCTTAATCGTTGGCCATTCACAAGAAATATTACCGACCATCCCCGAACACAGAGTAAAACGCTTTACGAGTGATACGTAAACATTTTTTATTTCGCACGCAAGGCTAACCTCGAAAACAAAGTATGAATTAAATTTATGAGTGCATAAAATTATTGGTGTACCTTTAACGAACATCAAGCCGTATAAACGTGTAAAATCTGCCCGGCTGACTCGGCCCGCTCATTACGTATTCCGTTTCGGCGAGCGAATATTTCGACACCAAACATTATGTTAATATAGCCGCATAACGATCTATTTTACACCTGTTTACGTAAACACGATGTCTGAGCTTCGGAGACGATTTTTCCATGCTTACACTAGTTCGTTAGACGCCAGAACGATCGTTTATGTACACAGAATGCCAAATAACTTGCGCTTTGAAGAGGGACTGTTTGTAGTTAGCCCACAGCTTTTTGTCAATTAGCTAATGTTTTAGAAAGTGAATAATAATCTACGATAAGAGGTCGTTATGAAATTTTATGGAGTATTAAAATGCTTCAGATGGAGATTTTCAGTGTTTAATTGTGCTCTTCAATTCGTTACTTGTTGCTCGTGCTATTAAGGCGTTTTATTCTAGTTAGCATTATGCTGAATTTAGGTTCAGGGCACGTTCTGTAGTTTAACAATCGATTCATAAAGTCAAAGAGGATGGATTGCAGTAACTATTATAAAATTACACACACCGGCAGAATTAACGGAACACAAAAAAGTAGAGCATAATATAGTTAGCTTTATTAAAAAAAACAACAACATGTTTGATAACGAGTGTTCTCCCCTCGTGCCCTGATTAGAGTTTCTATCCGTCTGAGCATGCTGCGAATGATGTTGTCAATGATTACTTGGGGCAACCTCTGCCATTCTTCAACTAATGTGTTTCGCAGCTCATCCAGATTGCTAGGAGGTGGCATTCTTGATTTGACACTCCTCTTTAGCAAGTCCCAAACGTATTCAATCGGATTAATTCCGGGGACCGTGCTGGCCACTCCATCACCGTAACACCAACATGGTATAGGTATGTCTGTACTGAGCGAGCACTATCCTGCGTTAAAATGAAGTCGTTACCAATAAAGGGGCAAATGGCACAACATGTTCCTCTAAAATTTCTCTGATATACCGATCAGCAGTCAAATTGCTGCCGTCGAATACCTCTAACTACGTGCGAGCTCCTAAACCTATCCCTCCCCAGACCTTAATTTTGTGTTCCGCTAATTCTGCTGGTGTGTAAATAATACACACAAAAATGGATCTTGTACATATTTTTCATTACCGAAACCAACGCCAGTAAATAACTTTTCCGATCATCATTTTAATAAGATTTAAACGGACGAGATTTTCAGTTAACCAGATGGATTCAGTTGGTATATGTAAAGTGACATCGGGACCCTCTTAACAAAATACCTACCTTAGCTTAGCTTAGCTGCACTTGGCTGATATTGACTAATTACGTATGGAGACAGCATGGAAGCTACTAATTGTAACCAGAGGAGTACCCTAAGTTACTTTTGGACGTCTGCTTGGAGTCATGAGTTGTTAAATGAATTTAAACTTTATGTTGTTAGTTAAAGTTTAGTCGGTGGACAGTCGTCGATGGTTCCAATGCTCATGAATATATCAGAGCAATCCAGGCGACGTCATCCAAGTGCATTGCATTATTCGACCTGGTCCCCTAGAGAAGTAGCAATTGGTTGGCTGGCGCATTGTAGAATAGAATGAATGTGTGAAATTGACATGTATTTTGACGTTAATGACGTACGTACATTGACGACTGTAATCAATCCCATAGTGTCAATCCCATAAAGCAAATCCTATAAGCAACTACAATATGGGGTTCTTAAAGAGAGGCATTAGAAGGTTTCTTCAGGGTGGGCAGCACGAGTGTAACGCCCCTGGTGTTGCAGACGTTCATAGGCCACAGTACCCAGTCTGCCACCTAAGTGATATAAAAAATACGTCTGTCAACGAATTGCCACATGTGTAGGGGGGGGGGGGGGGGGGGGGCTATAACTCTTGAAAATTGTGCTATGTATAGATTGTACAGTCACCATCGGTATTAGCTTAACATATTCTAAGTTACCGGTCAAAAATTGTTTTTACATTGCCCTCTGAAGTTTATATCAATTTATGTCTATTGTGTTTATATCTATTTATGTTTAGATGTGTTTCAATGTAAACCGATTCTAAACCAGCTAGTGTTCAACAACTTTTGAGGACAACTGTACACCCTAGGGTGTCTATGTGCCGAGATATTGATGTTACAATGTATGCACTTGGGAAGTTTGCTATTTGGTTTATGTGGATGATATGATGGTTAATATATATGGAAAATATATTTATTGGATGCGGAATTTAGATATTGTTTTTGGAAGAAAAAGAAAACACAACAAAGGTGGACTTCACAGTCAACCTTTTAACCTAAGTTTTTAACAACAAAATCAAAATAAAATAAACATAACTGTACGTGTTTTAATTGCCGCTGTTAATTTGCCGCTAACATAGTTTTTATTCACAGTCGTTATTTTAATTTTTTTGTGAGTCAACCCCCTGCTCTTCGAAGTCAATTAAAAATAACCACCAAAGTGCGTGACACGCCACCATTTACCAATATTTCCGTTTGCTATGCTATGAAATATATAAGTATCATAAAAGTGAAGCATTCTATTAATAACACTTTTGTTGCTAGTTTACGGTGTTTTTTTTTTAAGTTGATAATCTTATTTAATATCAGTAGCAAACATCTAGTTTTTTATTAGCCTGGTGGATATTATATAAAATATGCGACATGACAAAATAAATAAGGAATACAAATAAAACCTATATTGGGTGGTAGATTGCCTCAGTTCAGATATCGCAAAAGCGTTAAAGAGACGAAAATATTTGGAACGAATATTGCAATAACTCATTACGCGTCGGAAGTTTGGAACAGAAATATATTACGGAACTACTTTTGCCTTAAATCATAATATTCTGATAATAAATAAAGATGTAACAATGTGCCTATAATGCAGTTATTAACTAATTTAAAATCTGTTTTAGTAATAAATTATCTTGGTTATGAAACTTAACCAAGCACAAAAGAAGGTTAAAGCTACTTATATGGATACGCCTTTGAACTCAATAAAAGAATTTATTTGAATGTAAGACACTATGGTTCCGATAACATTATCGTGGTACCAGGTGATTTACGGGTATGAAAAAGTTCTGTGGAACATCTGAATGATCTACTAGGTGTACTACGGGTAATATCCCAAAATTCCTCCTTATCGCTGTTTATAGGTACTGTACCTAGAAGGCTGGCGGATTTACCGTGATGAAAAAATGTCCAGCTTTATGACCGGGACTATATGCCGGTCATTACCTCTGTGTATGGGTATTAATTCTAAGATCCCGAAGGAATAAAGTTTAATAAACTTCACAGTCGGGCATATAGTATATTATGGTACAAGTGTGTAAAGTTGGTGATTACCGCTGAGGTGCCATTGAGACCCGAGCCATTCGGTGTGGGTCTTAAGAGCCGAGGACGGTATTCAAAAATATACAGGTGTATCATACGTCATTTTTCAACACACTTTGCGAATAAAATAATACTAAAAATCATTTCATCTACTCTCATACTGAAATCTAAACATTAAAAAATTAAAAACAAGGCTTTAATTGAGGTCTTTAGGTACTTTTGTTCCTTTCGGAAAAGGCTAAGGTATTACGACCATGCTGCATGCTGCGTATTTACGCACAGAATATCCAAATATTTTTTTAAACTTTAGCTGAATCTTCTCTACATAGTCTGTAGACGCGGCGCACCATACAACCGCAATCGTCATTATGCAAATTATATTAGATCGGTAGATGCCTCCCACCGTCGCCCTAAGACGGTAGTATAGGAGAATTTGGATAGCTTCAGGTGTAGCCCGGTGGCTCAGTGGTCAGAGCATTCCCCCTGTAAGGGAAAGATCGTGGGTTCGAGTCCCACCTGGGCATTCACTTTTTCCTATCTTTAATCGATTTGAAAAGTTAGCATAGTAAATGCTTCAAAATTTCATTCAATATATTAATTATTTCATGAGCTTAGATAAATTTATGTATCAAATTGCACATAATTTGGTCTTAAAATACTCATGTGAGACTATAAAAACTCGCCCACGGCTCGTTTTTTTAACAACTCACTATCGTATTTAAATACCTTTCTCATAAACTATTTAGAGAAACTTAGTAAATATGCAGTTAGTAATTATTTTATTGGCATAGTTTTGTTTATTAAACACGTAAAAGTTGAAATCATCTATGAACTTGCATGAAATAAGTAAGAAACAGGTAACCTTTTTTAACTTTTTAAATACTTATAAACTTCTTTCTCTCAACTCAACCAATAACATTTAAAAAAATCTATAACTCACTTGTGAATTATAACAATGAAAAAGTAACAGTTTGATTATAGGCGTCATTACGTGCCTAATTGTGGTAAAATTGAAGCCACTTTATGAGCAAATGTGTTGAAAAATATATTTTAAAACATATCTTTATTTATAAAACTTGCAAAATAGAACAGCGGCGTATATTTACGTTGGAAGTTATACATTTCTAGTATTCTAAGGAGCAACCCCTCGAGACATGACTATACAAGTTTGTATGTTGATGAAGCCTTATGATTTGTGGCAGAGTGACAAGCTCTCATTGCAGCCCTGCGGCGCGACGACACTCCAACACACCCTATTGTTGACTTCCATCCACTCCACACGCGTACCTACGTCGTACAAATATCCACACACAAAGGTATAGTCGGCCAAACCCGCGATTTTTTCCTTTAGATTGTTCGGGCAAATTCCCTAACTTAACGGTTTCCGATCCTTAAGTAACCTACAATTTATAGCGCCTATCCTAAAGGAAATCTTTAACGCTGCTAACGAAATGTCCACATAAACAGTGTATTTTAATACAAGTTCATTTATTATACTGAAATGCTTTAGGGGTGTATCTCAAACAAAAACATACTTGAATAACACAAAGCGTAACTAGAAATGTTTAGCGCGTATTGTACGAGTAGTTAGATGTGGCGTTGTCTATTGTTAGAAACAAAGCCGAGATTTGCATAACACGGCCCGGATTATCGGCTGTGATTGTTTCGATGCCATTTACAATCCATGCAATTTGAAGGGATTCCGATGAATAAATGCCTTAGATTAGGTTTATAAAATACTAGCTTTTGACCGCGGCTCCGCCCGCGTGGATGTCGCTTATCGCTATAATATCGGTTATCGTTATAAATTGTAGCCTATGTATTCGGATGTATAAGCTAAATGAAGTTTGACCACGAGGAAACGTAATTCCTCATAGTCAAACCAGTTTGACTAAAAAGTTTGACTACGAGGAAGAAGCCTATTATTGTAAGGTTTCATTTAAATCTATTCGGTAGTTTTTACCTGAAAGAGTAACAAACATCCATCTATCCATACATACTTACAAATTTTCGCGTTTATAATATTAATAATATATGATATCTGACACTCTCACGAGTATGTAATATACTCGTAAACGATATTTCAATGTAAATAAATGTAAATAATATAATAGAGATGAAAATGTTCACAAGTATCCTTACAAAGGTTTTGACCATGAAAGGTTTAGATAGTCGCAGTGGAGTGGCCACGCTGAGCGGTCTCATCCAGATAATACATCACCACTTTGTTGTTCATTACTGCGAGGCTTGTTGGCTTTCAAATAAATAGGCGTTTTATTGCTTTCCTTCCTTCGCCGATGTTCGATATTTTGTATAGGGTTGAGATTAAATAACATACATTCAGGTACTATTACGGCTCTCATCTAATAAATGTGTTCTTATTACAGGACCTTCAATTTGTTCCTGACAATTGTCGCTAAATATAGAGTTTTATGTTACGTTACATTTTGTTTGTCAATATTTGGTGTTGTGGGCTAGTCGGGGTATAGAGGCGATCCCGCTGAATTTCAGGAACGGCACTATCTCCAGAACGTAAATCAAGACTTTAGGAGTTGGAGAAAGCGTGTCCCCGAATCTATCCATACTTTATTAATTAATTTTTATTTTTTCATGATGAATAATCGTAACGTAACACAAATCAACTTATGTTTTAATAGGTATACTACATGAACTTAACGGACATTTTAATCATATAGGTATTAAGACATTACCAAGTGCAAAGTTTATTTAAGAGGTATTATGTTAAACGACTAATATAATGAAATCATAAAACGATTGGTTCAAATTCATAACTTATTAGTTTAACAATAAATAAAATAATTACCTAAGATAGAAATATTTAACCATGCCTTAAATGCCAAGCATGTTGCCGTAATAATTTTGTATTCTCTCTATGTACATACACACACGATTTTACTTTCAAGGATTCTGTTTGCTTATTCTTATGTGTAGGTATATGTTAAAATTAATAACATCTCCAGTGTTTTCTTAGTTTTTATGCTTTGGGTTCCGTATATTTGCGTAAATGTGGAATACAGAAAATACAGATGACTAAAAAAAATGATTGTAGTCTGTACCTAGTTTATGTACTATGTATGACATGTATCCATCATTTGAATTAATTTTTTAGGCATTTTTCGCATTTTGCTAAATATTTAAATCGAATAAAGGAGAAAAAATTGAATCGGCCTAGGCGAGGTTTGAAACAGTGATATTTGCCGTACAAGGGCAATGTTTTTTTTCTTTTATTCGATTTCAATATTTAGCTTGAAAAGCAGTACAAAAATTAATTCAAAAAATTATATGGGCAGAGTAGTCAAAAATCAATGTTTAAAAATGATTGCAAAATCATTCATTGGTTCCGATAGATCGCAAGAATGTTGGTAGACGCTTAGGAGAAATTTGAATTCGTTATGACGAGGTCTGGTAGCTTGGTGATCAAAGTATTGCCCTTGTAAGGCAAAGATCGCGGGTTCAAACCCCGCCTAAACCGATAAATTTTTTTCTCCTTTATTCGATGTGTCCATCATTTTTAGTATTACTCACAGTTACATTCAAAGCATGCTCTTAGAGATCCAGGGTGCGCTCAGTGGCCAATCTCAGTGGAGTAGCCACTGAGATTGGCTTGGGCCCCGAAGTCTAGGTGGGCCCCATACAATATCTGATTGTAATATCCCTCGAACCATAAGGAAGTTCGTACGAGTGCAGATTCAGACCAATCGGTCAATCTCTTTTCTCAAACGCCATTGGCCTGAACACGCGCTCGTACGAACTACCGAGCTGCCATTAAGTTTGGTTTGAGGTATACCAGCTATGGCTATTTGGGCTTTGTTTAAATGATTATAGCAAAAATAACTGCACTGAATACTACTTGTCGTCATAGCAAGTTTTCACGTACAGTGATCTAACATAATTAAGAAACTGTGTGTACTATTTTGTTGTTTCTAATTTGTTGTAAGTATAAACAGTGCTCTAATCAAATTTGATCAAATCATGCCAAATGATGATGATTACTAAATATCTGATTCTATATGATATGAAAGACAGAAAATTCGTTAATTAAACACACACACATATAAAAAATTTAAAAAGCAAACAGAGCTACAAGTAAACCTGTCAATTAATTATTTAAGGAAAGAAAAGAAGAGAATTGGAGTGTGTGTCTAAAAGGCCGCAGTTCAGCTAATGCTACAGATTAGTGCAATCTGCAGCGCTGGTTTGGTTTGTTAGTATGCTAGATACTTCTTCAAGAGTGGTATTGAGAAATACACAGACTACACAGTATGTAGCAAAGTAATTAATAATATCCATATATTTAACTATTAATACTACTTTAAAACTTATACCGTGTGATACCCGTAGGTAAGTATTAAGTTAAACATGTTGCACTTATTAAGTTACATTAAAGTTTGATATTAGTTCGAGAAGCAACGTTCCATTACTAATAGGGTTTTTATTTTAGACGGTACCCTAACACAAACTCGTGTGGCGTAGAGTGAAAATTGTACTCGAGGGATTGTAAGTAGAGGGGGTGAAAATGAGAAATGCAAATAGGTTCTTGAGCCTCAGCTACGCTCAAAATAAGCTTAAGAACGTCTGACAAATAGTACCCTCCACCTCGCCGAAATAATAACACAACAAACTGTCAATCAGTTTTATATTGCGATGACGAATAAACAAATTTATAAAATGTAAAATGTTCACGTACGCAGGTTGGACACAATATTTCGTCAACATTCAATTTCCTGTGGAATGAAAAGGTTACATCCCGATATCGAAAATGTCAAAATAACGAGCGGAAATCGAAATGAACTCAATAGTTGCGATACATAACCTGAGAAAAATTTGCAGCGTTTTCTGTATGGTGCGCTTATGTCACATGTACCTAATAGTGACATCTAGTTTTTGTTTTGTTCTACTACCTTATTTGTTTATGTTTACAGATATAGCGTACTTAAAAAAAAATTGGAGGATTAGTGGTTGTGGTTTATGAAAATGAATACAAAATTATAGCCCAAAATTGTGACTAGAAATGAAGTCATGAGTACTTATGAGATCACTTTAGCTGGCACCAGATAACTTTGTTATTTAGTTACATGAGTGACCGAACGGAAATTCTAGTTTCCAAGTAAAAAATTTTTATGTAAATTTTATTGAACCTTATAGGTAATTATTATAAATGTGTAGAGGCTAGTGGTTTAGTGGTATCCGTGTAGACCATAGAGTAAACATGACTACAATAAATGTAATTTTCTATTGGAATCATTCTTAAGCTCTACGAGGAAAATAAACAAATCGAAATCTATTTTTGCAAGTTTCCGATATCCTGCTTCCTTTTCTGAACGTTTCCTATTTATATATAATTTATGTTTTAGAAAATGTTTTTGTCTGCTACATGCTTTATTAGAAATTGATTTATAAAGTGATTTGCTTGTAAAATATCTGACATTAATTTTGGAATCCTACCAAGGTGAGGTTGGCTTACCTCACTTACCAGATGGTACACATGTTAAATGTCGACCGACACTAGCTTTTCTTTGGAGTTGGTAGGTCAGACGGTAGTCGCTACCATAAGTCGTATAACTAAATTAAAAGGAGGAGAAGGAGCAAGCGAATTTCGTGCCCCATGGTGCTATATTTAAATTGTAATATTATTTAAGTTTTAAACATAGAGGCAAGGTCTCTTAAATTTAGAAACGTCTCATATTTTAGCAATTGCTGATGTACTTTGTGAAAAATAAAAAGCGAAATAATAAGCTCTGACGTAAAACCATTTCTAGACGTAAAAACATGATACCTTTTGCAAAAGAATTTGTTTCAAGAAAGTAGAAATATGAAGTACATTAATGGAAAACTGACTTTATTGTTTAGCTATAATATTCTGTGATACGACGGTCTCGTAAAACCAGAAATAGATTCGGTCGTGACCGTTTACATACGATATACACTATTCGTTTAATTATTACTTTTTAGGATGCCAAACATCAAGCTTCTCTCCTTAATTAATTTCTGTACGACACCCTCAGTGTACGAACCCAACTCACACTTGTACAGTTTTATTTGTACATAATGTAAATTTCTATAAAAATATATTTAGAAGAAAACGTACTGTTATAATATATCGTACTTAATTAAAATTGTAGAGGATAGCAAACATAACGAAATACTTTTTCTCAAAAGTTATAACAGAATACATTAAGTTCCAACGAAGTAAAGCAAAGGGTCTGATCCCCTCTTGCTAAGTTATTCAGTACCTACTAACAATTTAGGTTACTACTGTTTAACGGGACTTTCCCAAATGTTCATTGGTTTATTTCAACATTTATACAAGTTATTCTAACCTTTTAGCGCAAGTATGACCTCCATCAAATTAAATTATCTAGACTGCGAAAATACTCTCTATTTACATTTACACGACCAATACCACCATCGTTTTCATTTTGGAGTGAGTATAAAAACGTGTTATGGATATCAATAAAACACTTCATTAAAAGGTGGCCAATTTTTTTTGATTATTTACATGTCATTAATGGTTATTTATTATTAATATTTTTAGTTTGTTTTGCAGTCGGTAGATTCGGTGAAATAAATTACGCAGTTTTATAAGTGCAGTTCATATTTTCTTTCTATAGTCCACTTATTATGTCATTACTTTGACGAGGATCAAACAAAACGAACAATCTATTAGTATATCCCCTTTCAGTCCTTGGGAATCAAATACAAGGTTTTCTTTTGCGTAAAGATACTCGACAGTCAGACGATACACCGGGTTCTTGTTAGCGATCGGGATGATATTTCAGCGCGAAACAATGGGTCTCTCGTTCTTTCGGTTAACAAAGCTCGAATGACCCTTTGCTGTCGATACCTTCCTTGTTATCGGAAAGTCTGTTTTTCTTTTAAGATGCGAATACCTATCGGGGTTCAATTTACCGGTGCTATAGCTATATAAAGCACGAATCAACTAAAACAGCTTGTTTCTTCATGTCATTACGCTCGCCATGCCTGAGAACCTGGTACGTCTAAGGACGTCAACTGGCCTTAACCGCCGAATTTTTTGACGATTTAGCTCTTCATAATCAGAATTTCTTATGGTTTATTGGTACATACGTGCTAATGTAGTCTAAAAGCTGTTGGGCAAATATAATATAAGGTTGTAGGATGATACTTTGAATGACTGTTGAATTATTAGCTTGTTATGTTTATATGGATAGTAGAATGTAATATAAAATAAAAATTGCCAAAATGTACTGGTACACAGTATTTCGGTTTTTCAATCTCCCAAACTATTTTATTTCACAATAGATTTTTGTTAGGTAACGCCCAATTCAATTTATTCGTACTGTGTAAACACAACCTATTTCAAGAGCCGATTGCACCTGACCCTTTGCTTATACATACATGTACGAATATGTATTTTTATTTTTCGGGGTGGCAATATACAACAGTTCTGTGTTTGTTTCTGACCATACATACACATATCACGAGCTCCCTCTATAGTCATTAATTAAAATTAATATCAAAGTCGTCGGGATTTGTGTGTACCCGTGATTAGAAACTGTATGATCGTAAAAATA
This sequence comes from Eilema caniola, assembly GCA_949126895.1. Lineage (NCBI taxonomy): Eukaryota > Metazoa > Arthropoda > Insecta > Lepidoptera > Erebidae > Eilema > Eilema caniola. Next base: position 11,553,320 of record OX421463.1, on the reverse strand, counting down.
TAAGTGAAGTGATTTTATTGATTTCTCCACGTCAATTTTTAGAGTTCGCTACTTCAAAAGAAAAAAGCAGAACCCTTCCTTTGTTGCCCGTCCGCCTATAGGTCTGTCCATCTATATTGTTAAGATCTTTTTTTCAAGAATGAGTGGAGGAATTAAGTTGAAATTTGTATCAATTACTCAGGTCTGCAATGCCTTGAAGCTATGAAAATTAAGTCAACATCAAAAATACCAACAGCCATTTATGTAATTCTAAGCCGTTTGTGAATATTATTTGTACCCAATTAGTAAATTTCAATCCCACCACATTACAATGCAATGAAAAGTCCTCACTACTCGATATAATTCAAAAATAGACACGCAATAAGAACATTACATCTTGAAAGAAGTTTAAATATGATAAAAGTTAAACAGAATTCTGTTTATTTAAAAGTATTCTAGTTCATAAAAGAATTTTCAGGTAGTTTTAAAAGCGTGTAGCGGATAACGAAGGACAGCACGTGATACAGTGCAGATGGATGTGCCTTAATTAGATGAATAAAGAGTGCATAGTCAACAAAGCCTTTAGCCTAATAGAGATGTGTTCACGTTTTGACATGAAAGTTAACTAAGCTTTGAAAAGGGTGAGCTTAAAGTCGAGTCTTCTGCAACTCACTATATTGTTTTTATGATTCCCAGTGTGTAATTATGAATTATCGACACTTCGGAGTTTAAAAAAAGGAATAATAAAGGAATAATAATAATAAACTCATGACTACCCCTTCGGGGATATAGGCGTCAGATTATGTTATGTAATGTTTTAATAAATAAAAAGTACTTTATTAAAACATGGTGAGTGTTTTCAAGCTATTGCATAGCTTCTATCGAGGGCCTTGAGCGCGGGGACCGAATCCAGAAATTCTGTAACGAAAAAACCTCACGCTCGTTTCTTTTCGGTAGTCTTCGACACGGTGTTCGTGTGCGTGCAACTAGCCGTATTGTACGACTCTACGAAGCTCGCACGAATCGAGACGAGCTGCTCCGAAATCGGACGAATACATAAGCAGCTGTTTATGAAAAAGTATATAGGTGTATAGGTATTTATGTACAACAGTGAATAGCTGTACTTGTAAAATTTGTCGATAATCACTTCTTAATATCGTTATTTTTTTTAAATGAATAATTTTGTTTTGGTATCTCATTACACTATTTATACCTAATTATTTATACCTAGATATTTTCGTTTTATAGAGAAGAAAAGCGTAAAGAGCTAAAAGGAAAAAAAATCTAATGCACGTCAAAGGGCATATTATCATAATTGCATAAGTGCCACACGTCTTTTTTTAAGCTATTGCATAGCTTCTGTCGAGGGCCTTGAGCGTGGGGACCGAATCCAGAAATTCCGTAACGAAAAAACCTCACGCTGCCGAAAAGTTTTCGACACGGTGTTTGTGTGCGTGCAACTAACCGTATTTGTACGACTCTACGAAGCTCGCACGAATCGAGACGAGCTGCTCCGAAATCGGACGAATACATAAGCAGCTGTTTATGAGAAAGTATATAGGTGTATAGGTATTTATGTACAACAGTGAATAGCTGTACTTGTAAAATTTGTGTATAAAGTGTTTTGAATATGAATGAACAAAGTGCATTTATTATTAATGAAGAAAGTCACGAAAAAATAGTAAAAGAAAATGAGTGAGTACTCTATATACATACATTTTATTATTATCACAAATGCAGTATTAATTTTGAATTATAAAATAATTCTATATAAATAAATATAAATATAATTATAATTGCATAAGTTGATACAAAATGCTATGCAATAGCTTTACCGCGGCAGTCCCCGAGTGCCACACGTCTTTTTTTTTAAGAATTTCAATTAAGTTTAGGCAAAGGTACTATTACCTATTCTGTGGTTTAGGTTAAGTTTTAAGTTGAAATTATAAGTTAAGCTAATTGTTTCTGCCTCAGCTATCGTTACACAACAAACCGAAAACGTCCGTGGGGATTTCCCGCACGTAAAAAAGGTCTATTTGAGAACAGAACTATTATACTATTACTAGAAACAGGACTGTTATTCTATTTACTGGTATTTTCTAATAGGGAAAATATTTCCCCATTACAAAATAGCAGCCACTATGTATTATTATTTGAATTGTAACAAAAAATATTAGTTAAAACCCAAGTTAAGCGAAGTATTTTTTTACAATTGGACCTTCATAATTTACTAGTATAATGAAGATTGCTAACATAACATTTTGCTAATATCGATAAAATATATCAACAGGGAGATAAAAATATGTAACGAACGTATTTTTTTCTTATTTAATTGGGCCTTTTTTTACTTAATACTACTTAGGGCGAAAAGGGAATAGGGCTGTTCAACACATTGGCGAAATGTGTGTGTTAATTCACCTCTGTCTAACCCTCTGGGGACAAAGGCGTGATTATATGTTTATATTTGGCAGACAAACACACGTCCAAAATGATGGAAATATTGTGGCCTATGCGCTCAAATAGTCTTACTGGTAAGAGCACCGGGAAATCCATGTCCTGATGTTCCTACTACAATGGCACGAATGTGGTCAATAGGAGCATCATCCTACCAGTAGGACTATTTAGTAGAAGCACGAGACCGGAGCATTTTGTATCTTGATGCTCTTACGGGACACTTACGTGCGTTTGTAGTAGGAGCATCAGGAAATAGATGTCCCGGTGCTACTACCAGTAGGACTATTTAGGAGATTTAGGAGCACGAGGCAGGAGCCGGCCTTTGGACGTGTGCAACACCAGGGGCGTCACACTCCAGGTGGGTAACCTTAGGTATATACTTTATATAGAATCAATACAGAATACAATAATTACCTATATACATAAAATACCCCATTATCTGTATTCTCAATAATAAGTGTGAAGCAAGCGACGTAGTTAATAAAGTTTTGCATAAATAAGTACCCAGAAACCTATCAATATTTGATGCATACGATAGAACTATCATCAATTATCTCGGTTGAAGGCGCGCAATCGACAGCGACCTGTGAGTAAATCCACAACACTATAGCGGTGGAAGTGATTATGCACACTAGCGCCGGTGTCTATCCAATTTAACGCCATTTGCACGACCCGCGACGCGTTCAGCTTAACAGCCAATTAATGATACTATTTAGCTCCTCGTTATTCGGTTATAAAGATGTTGAGTTAATGGAATTTTCGTGGCCGGCCCAGATGGTAAGTTTTAGCTGACAAACCTCAAAATTGCCGGTAGGAAAAAACGCGAGCAGAAGTTGAGCATTAAAAATTTGTTTATTTAGGCGGTGCACAGTGCAAAGAAAGCAATAGGCCTGGCGATGGAATAGAATGACGAATGTATGGGATTGGACGTATATGACAGTCGTTAACGCATGTCATATACGTCAAATCCCATACATTTGTCATTCTATTCTGCCAAACGCCGGCCAACGAATTGCCACTTGTCTAGAGGGGCTGGGCAGTTCTGGATGCCCTGCAGCGGTGTCGTGTCGATTGGTGATACATCGAGGTGCTGGGATGCCTAAATGACACTGCCACAATGTCCGCCCAGCTCCAAGACCAGAAGACGGAACCAATTAGTCTCCAGCGTGGAGTTCACCAATGTTCAACTATTCACCAATGCAATGGAGGACGTCTTCAAGACTCTGGTTTGGACTGGGCGGGTTATCAATATAAACGGTGAGTACATCTCACACCTTCGGTTCGCCGATGACATCGTCCTGGTTGCGGAGTCGCTGGAACAACTGGGCGAGATGCTGCACAGCCTAGATGGAGCTTCTCGACGCGTCGGCTTCGGTGTATACTTGGATAAAACCAAGATCATGTTCAACGAACATGTTGCACCGAGACCGACTGCCATCGAAGGGGCGACGCTCGAAGTTGTCCAGAAATATGCATACCTGAGCCAGGTTGCCCAGCTCGGTAAAAAAACCATCGAGAAAGAACTAGCCAGGAGGATTCAGCTGGGCTGGGCAGCATTTCGCAAACTACGTCGAGTCTTCTCTTCTCCCCTACCGCAATGCCTGAAACCAAAGGTCTTTGACCAGTGCGTCCTACCTGTTATGACTTACGGTGCCGAAACGTGGACACTAGGGCGACGCTAGGGCTAGTCCATAAACTAAAAATTGCGCAGCGGGCTATGGAGCGAGCTGTGCTTAGAGTTTCTCTGAAGGATAGAATTCGAAACGAGGTGATCCGACAAAGAACTAAAGTTATAAAGAACTAAAGTTACCGACATAGCTCGAAGAATAAGCAAGGTGAAATGGCAATGGGCTGGCTACGTCTGTCGAAGGACCGATGGCCGTTGGAGCAGACGAGTCCTAGAGTGGAGACCGCGAGAAGGCAAGCGAAGAGTAGGACACCCCCTAGCCAGATGGACCGATGTCCTGAAAAAGGTGGCTGGGACGGACTGGATAAGGAAGGCGGAGGATCGTACGAAATGGCGCACATTGGGAGAGGCCTATGTCCAGCAGTGGACTGCAGTGGGCTAATTGCTTGATCATACATGAGTACGATAATGCAAACAAAGGGGGCAAGACAACAAGTGCGCAGGATCTAGTAGAGTCCTACTACAAATTTGCTTGTAAATTACGAATAGTTTACCTTAAATAACATTACTGTCGATCAAAAATATTTTGTATAGTAAATTAAACTACCTAGTCGGACTGTCGATCACAAAATATTTTTGATCGACCGTAATGTTATTTAAGGTAAACTATTCGTAATTTGCAAGCAAATTTGTAGTAGGACAATTGATATTGTTCAATTGAATATGTGTATTTCAATTAAATCGGCATTATCACAAAAATATTACTTTGACTTTTACTAACTTTACTTATATTCATCCATTTGTTCCTCTCTAACGCGGGACAACATGTATATACAACAACATAATATTTACACAATAATAGATATTTAATCTCCTTGTCTGCAATCACTGTCAGTCACGGTATATTTGAATTGTATAGTCTCTGCACTTGCGATGGCAGCTCTCCAATCCTCCCATCTGAATAAAGCGTCTTTTAGATATACATATCTTGCTCATGTTCATTTTCATTGCTTGGGAATTTAATATTGAACTTTTCAATTGCTTTTGTATTAAGATAGACTGGTTTTACTCAAGTCATAAGCTACAGCTCGTGTTTTTTGAACACGCTGTATAACTTTTATCGTTGTCGTTCGAAATTTCTTAAATAAATTTAGGAGTAACAGATTTCTAGTCTCTTTAAGTAAACAAGTATTTTGAACATACAAATTATGAATTTCGAAAAGGATATTGGAAAACCGGGGGTCGTACAAAAATAACCAACGGGAGCGGGACATACTACGTACATATAAATGTTTAATAATAGGAGCGACACCGTAAATACCCAGCACTTTCTACAGACGACAAGCCGTACGATCTCGAAATGTGTTTCTGCATCACGCTATTAAAACTCTGACGCTTGGGTAACATTTGTACGGCATTTCCAATAACAATACTTGTTTAGAGAATTCTTCCTTTGTGAGTGTAATAAATGAAATGTTGCCGTGTTGGTTCCCGGTAGAGTAGAATTCGGCTCTTGCTGTGGGTGTCAAAGAATCAAAGAATCAAGAATCAAAGAATCAATTTCGGTTATTCAGTTTAGGCACATAAAGAGCACATAAATGAACGTCAAAATTTTACAGTCATGACATGAAATTACTCATATTAAATAAATTAAATAAATCATTTGAAAATGATTCTTTCGCTGGTTCGGTAAGTTGGTTCTACTGAGAAGAGACCAGCAAAAAACTCAGTGAACAATATTATAGTTTCTGTTTTAAAACTATTTGTTTTTTTTTTTATAGATTTATATTGTGCGAGCAAGCAAAAAGATTAGGATGACCATGCATTTTTATCATTGAGGTATTCGTTTACTTTGTAATATCCTTTTTTCATTAAAGACTTTTTTACTTCGATTTTATAGTAGACTAGCTGTTGCCCGCGGCTCCGCCCGCGTGGATGTCGGTTATCGCTTAGTGTTGATCCGACGCTATTGAGCATTAAATTCGCCTCTCTACTCAACATTGTCCTGACTATGTACTCACCTCTGTTCTTTTACTCGCCTCTATATTCGACTCTCTACTCGACTTTCTACTCGCCTCTATACTTGAATTTATACTCGATTCTCTCCTGACTTCTCTGTTCCCCTCTTGTACTCTTCTCTTAACTCGCCATTCCATTGGGCCTCTCTACTTGCCCATCCATTCGATTCTCTTTTCGCCTCTCTACTTGCCTCTCCTCACTCGCCTATCTACTCGCACCTCTACTCAACTCTCTATTCGATCTCTACTCGCCACTACATTCATCTTTCCACTCGCCTCTCTACTCAACCGTTTACTGCATTCTATTTGACGCGCCCCTGTAGTCGACTCTACTCGACTTTCGATCTTTACACGCCTATCCACTCGTCCCTATAACAATCTCTACTCGCCTCTCCACTCGCTTCTATATTTGGTTCGTTACTCGACTATGTCCATTCCGAAGCTCTAATTCACCCTTGTACCAAATTTCATGAGGACATCTTAAAAGAAATTCTTACTATTTATGCCATATTCACCCCTTTTTTTGTGCCAATGAAAAATTATAAGCTTTAATCCCATAGCCCTATTCCGCTTCCCCCCTCCCCCTTCTATCCCCTTTTTCGCGATAAGGGTTAGCCTATGTCCATTTCCAACCTCTAATCCATCTCTATACCAATTTCATCAAGATATCTTCAAAATTGTCAAAACTTACATACGCTTGCCCTATTCCACCCCTTCAACTCCCTTTTTCGCAATAAAAGGTAGCCTAAGTCCAGTTTCGAGCTCTAATCCATCTCTGTACCAAATTTCACCAAGATATCATCAAAAATGACAAACTTTCATACTAACTATCCAATCCTTATCCCTCCCCCACCCTTATACCACATTATTCGCGATAAAAGGTAGCATTATGTCCGTTACCAAGCCCTAATTAATCCCTGTACCAAATTTCATCAGGATATCTTCAAAACTGTCAAACTTTCATACCTTATTACCCCCCCCCCCCTAAAGCCTCCATTTTCGTGTCAATAGATAGCCTATGTTCGTTCCCAATTCAATCCATCTCTGTACTAATTCTATCTATCATCAGGATGTCTTCAAAACTGGCAAAATTTCATCCCCTATAACCCCCCCCCCCCCTTTATCCTCGTCTTTCGCGACAAAAGGTCGCGTATGTTCGTTCCCGAGCTTTAATCTATATCTGTACCAAATTCCATCAGGATATCTTCAAGAAAGACCAACTTTCATCCCATAGCCAGATTCCCCCCCCCCTTCTACCCCTTTTTGCGATAAAAGGTAGCCTATGTCCGTTTCCAAGCTCTAAACTATCTCTGTACCAAATTTCTTCAGTAAATCTTCAAAAGTGACAAACTTCCATCCCAAGGCCCTTGTCCCCACCTTCAACTCCCTTTTTCGCGATAAAAGGTAGCCTATGTCCGTTCCCAAGCTCTGAACTATCTCTGTACCAAATTTCATCAGGAAATCTTCAAAAATGACAAACTTTTATCCCAAGGCCCTGGTCCCCCCCCTTCTTCCCCCCTTTTCGCGATAAAAGGTAGCTTATGTCCGTTCCCAAGCTCTAAACTATCTCTGTACCAAATTTCATCAAAAAATCTTCAGAAATGACAAACTTTCATACCAAGGCCATAGTCCGCCCCCCTTCTACCCCCCTTTTTGCGATAAAAGTTAGTCTGTGTCCGTTCCCAAGCTCTAAACTATCTCTGTACCAAATTTCATCAGGAAATCTTCTAAAACGATAAACTTTTATCCCAAGGCCCTGACCCCCCCCCCCTTCTTCCCCCCTTTTCGCGATAAAAGGTAGCTTATGTCCATTCCCAAGCTTTAATCTACCTCTGTACCAAATTTCATTAAGATATCTTCAGAAATGACCAACTTTCATAAAAACTTTCATCCCCTATTTCCCCCCCTTAAACCCCCTTTCTCGTGATAAAAGGTAGCCTATGTCCGTTCTCAAGCTCTAATATACCTCTGTACCAAATTTCATCAAGATCGGTTCAGTGGTTTAGGCGTGAAAGCGTAACATACAGACAGACAGACAGACAGACAGACAGACAGACAGACAGACAGACAGACAGAGTTACTTTCGCATTTATAATATTAGTATGGATTGTTCAACAAGGGACTAACACCCGTATTCTTAAACGTTACCGCAAATGCCACTCCACTCAAACTCAACTGAGTGAGCTTTGAGGGTTGCTTCAAATGTCCCTCAAGTTCGGTATTTTTAGTCAAACTTTTGGAGTATACGTTTTTCACTCGACTCGACTCCACGTGAGTGAACTTCAGTTAGACTTGAGTAATTACGTCATCATACGTCATCAATTTGTGTCAAAATCTGTTTCTTTTTAACCTATAATAATAATAATAACAACATCTCACATTAACAAGTAAACAAAAGCATTTTTATTTTCATTGAATCAACAATTACAGTTACATTTTAACAACAGTTAAGTCACCGATTGTCTTTTTATGAGGGGCGAATACATTTTTATGACGGGCGAATATATTTTTTGAGGGTAAAGGGTGTGTAACTAGAGAAAGCTGAAACACTTGGCAAACCTGTTTTGTACTAACTTGAGGATGTCTTCTGAAGTTCAAATTATACAATGCAAACTGGTACAGTCTACGTTTAGCTACCATGACTTCGAAACAAATATTAATAGTAATATACAAATTATGTAAACACAAGCTCCTCACTCGCTGGCCATCCGGGTGCTAAGAAGATTGCATTTGAACCGAGGAATATAATTGTATTGAAACAAATATATACACTTCTGTGTCTTTGTAGTTCCTGGAATTCCAAATCGTCATACACTCCTAAAGTATTGTGTGCATGCCTTAAATACTTCCTTGATGGGTAATTGATAAGTTGTATCGTTAAATATATAATTTATATAGTCTTCAAAACTGTTTTCTAGCGACATTTCTTCAGTTTTATGATAGATCGCGGTCCCGAGTGGATTTTAAAGTAAGGTCGTGTGCTAACTTCAGATGACGTTTGTTTACTCCACTTAAATGAGGGAATTGGTCAAGTGAACTTGGAGTGGAGGGATTTTTAGAAACTATAACTGCCAAATTACTCAAATGTGGTCGAGTCGAGTGAAGTGAAATCTCGAGGAACGTTTAAGAATACGGGGGTAAAACAAGCCATAATGACACGAGATGTTTTAGCCACCCGAGCGAAGCGAGGGTGGCTAATAGTTCGAGTGTCATTATGGTTGTTTAGTCCCACGTTAAACACTCTACTTTTCACTTTGAATGCGAGGAAAAAAAAGCTACTTTTTATACAAAATTATAATACCTATTTAATTTTTTTTTAAGAAATATGCAAATATCTTTTTCAACCTAAATATATTAATTTCATCATATCGATAACGGGGTAAAGCCTCCGTGGCGTGGCGGTAGTGAACGCAGTCGCTACGCAGGAGGCGCGGGTTCGATCCCCGCTCAGTGCAAATATTTGCATGCATGGATATGGGTATTTGCATTGGTCTGGGTGTTTCTATGTATAATATGTATGCATTTACAAAAAAAAATATCTAAGTATGTTTATCCGTATTCTAGATTCCATAATACAAGGTAGTAAAGCTATGCTTACCATGGATCTAGATAGCGTTGTGTGAAATGTTGTGGCATATTTATTTATTTTTATTTATTTATAATAACAAAGTTTCTAAGTTGCACAATTAATTGGTGTAAGTAATTGGTGATTACAACGCAAGCTTATTATGAATAATCTATTCAAAATTCAAATTGCAAACAAATTTGTCCCGCGGTTTTTTGTTGTTGTTAAGTGACGTACGGTTTATGTGCTTGCATATATAATATTTAGCCAACAGATTCAAACTTGAAAAATAATTTAAAACTAATAGGAAATGGATAATAAAATGGACTTTTCCTTAATACTTATATAATAATTAATTAAATTATTAATCGTGGTTCACGAAATTAAATGGGATATTTGATTTTTTCAAATGTCATTTTGAGGTTATTTCTATACACAATCACTAAAAAGGTGATAATCCTCCCATTCACAAACACCGAGATATATATAACACTAAACAGCCATGTTTAGGAGTTATCAAAGTAAATTAAAAAAAAAATACTTTAGTCCCTAGAGATTAATAAGCAACTTTAGTCCCGATATGCAGGGACTTAAGTAACATTTTAAGAGCATGAGAAGTGAAAAACTTATTTAGTGGCATGTCAACCAAATCTTGAGGAATTTTATTAAACATTTTATGTCGTAAAAGGCGACGAAGTGAAAACTTCTTTAGCGGCGTTGGATGGGTGAAAAGTGTTAAACTTGCGTCAGGATCGCTTGACCTTTGAACCGTAACCGACGACTGACGTCATATAACATCAGCTATAGACTGTCTATTTTGCAAGATACGATAAATAACATCGTAGTCGACTTTAAGTCCTTATGGTTTCAGATAGTACCGGGTTCAAACCTGGCCTTCTGACACTTTCTGTGATTATTTTTTCTTTTTGTAATTCATTACTTTTTATGATTATTTTTTCTTTTTATAATTTATTAATTTCTTCTGACAGAAAATTAGCAGAAAATTAGTGATAGGTTCTATGATTGGCGCTATATTATAGGTATGGTATGGTATGGTATGTTCTTTTTATCTTTTTCTATGTATATAACCAAGAAAGAAAGAAAGAAAATGTTTTCACTTCAGCCGGCACTCTCAGAGTGCAACCCGTCTTTTCAAAATTTATTTAGCGGCGTTGGGTAAAAATTGTTAAACTCGCGCGTCAGGATCACTTGACATTTGAACCGTAACCGACGACTGACGTCATACAACATTAGCAGACTGTTTATTTTGCAAGATACGATAAGAAGCTTCGTAGTTAAGCAGTGAACGCTTCGACTGAAAGTACTTATGGTTTCAGATAGTACCGGGTTCGAACCTAGGCTTCTGACTTTTTTGTGATTATTTTTCTTTTTGTAATTTATTACTTTTTGTGATTATTTTTTCTGTGTGTAATTTATTAATTTCTTCTGACAGAAAATTAGCAAAAAACTATTGATAGGTTCTATGATTGGCGCTATATTATAGGTATGGTATGGTATGGTATATATTTGGTTCTTTTTATCTTCTCTGTTTATAACGAAGAAAGAAAAAGTTTTCACTTCTGCCGGCACTTCCGGAGTGCAACCCGTGTTTAAGTTGTTCACCAGACATTACATGGGACCGAAAATCATAATTAGCGAAATATGCGCGATAATATACCACTGCCTACCCCTTAGGGGATCTACAGGCGTCAGAATACGTATGTATGTAGCGGCTCCAGCGGATCAATTGAAATAAACTGTTACCACTACCTACCTTGCATCAATATGCAACTGGAGTGCTTCGTACGAGGTTCATCCATGCAAGGCACATGTCATTGTTGTCGGAAGCTCTCGGATGATGGAGAAAGTAGATTGGTCACTCCTACCACGCGTGACTTGTAATGGAGTAAATGTTCCATATAGTGACCAGGTTAAAAACTTGGAGATACTGATGGACAAGCACTTATCTTGGGGTCCACAGGTCCAGGAATTGAGGCGCAATTTTTTTGCCGCGGCCAGACCCAAAATTTCTTACCCACTGCCACTAAAACTGCGCTTGCACAAACTCTTCTTTTCCCTATCCTTGACTATACAGATGCCAGCTATCTCGATCTCACTGAAAACCAACTTAACAAGCTTGAGACACTCCAAAATCTTTGTATAAGATTCATTCATTGTTCTACGCAAATATGATCATGTTTCTGAATCTGGAAAAAACTCAAGTGGTTGTGTATATGCCTTCGCCGGAATGCTCATATTCTTTCATTGTTGTACAATATATTATTTAATCCCTTAACTCCCTCGTACCTCAAACAACGTTTTGAGTTCCTGCGAGACACGCACTCGAGGGTTTTAAGATCATCGCAGAATCTGAGATTGAAAATGCTGAATCATTCTACCAATTTTGCCGACAAATCCTTTTCGGTTAAAGCGGCTCGGTTGTGGAATGCTCTGCCAGTAACTATTAGGCGTGCTCAGTCCTTGCCTATATTAAAAGACGAGTCAAAGAACACTACATTCTCTCTGTGGATTTCCTGGTAAAAGCTTAGTACCTTCATTTTTTTTATGTATATAGTACGTATGTTTTATTTATTTATGTAATATGTATGTTTGATTTACTTATGTATATCTATACTTAGGTAGCTATTGTGTTTATCTGTTCTATTTAATTTTTCATATCTTTTGGTTATATAATGAAATAATATCGATGTACACCATGGAGAAGGAAATGATCATATTCTGTCCTCCGTGATGTACACCAAACTGCCCTCAAATATATTCTCCTATTTTCCTCTCCATTCTATGGTTGCCTGGAAGAGATTGCCGTAGAGCGATAAGGCCGCCCATTGTATGTACAGTACCAAATTGTTTATATGTTTTTATGATAGTATGTCTTTGGTGTATAATAAAGACAATATTATTATTATTATTTTCTCTTTATTACTTTAAACTACTTATAAATTACATTTTTAAATACATACTAAAAATATATCTATTTAAAAATATAAAAATAGTGCTCCACCGGCATCGGCTACAGGGACCAAGTTGCCGGTGGCTAGGCTCCAGGGAAAGGAAACTCCTCAGGATGCGTGCCGTGTCGAGGAGTACCGCCTTCTGCATCAGGCCCTTGACTCAACTGCCTAACGCGAGCTTCTTGAGATGTTGGTCGAGGCTCTTGGCAATCAGACCGTGAACCGACACGACTATCAGAACAATAATCGCCGAATCTACACTCCACATGTCGACAACCTCGTGAGCCAAGTCTGAATATTTTATTTGCTTGCCTTTTTCGGCTTTCACGAGATTCTCGTTATGCGGAATGGTGATATCGATAATTATTGCGCGGCGCTCTAATCGATCTATTGCTCTAATCGGCTTATTGGCTACAATAGTCCTGTCAGTGATGAAAGATCGATCCCAGTGCAATGTGACACGACCATCGTCAAGAACTGGGTCGGGCACATACCTGTGATACGGCACCTTCGAATCTACAAGGTTATATTTAAGAGCAAGTTGCTGATGGACAATCCTGGCTACTTGGTTGTGCCTATGCAAGTACTCGCCGTTGGCTAAACGAGAACAGCTAGAGATTATATGCCTGTGGGATTCACCGGGTCGGTGACATGCCCGACAGATGTCAACCGTACCATCCTTATGGATATATTTTTGATAGTTGTTCGTCATTACAACTTCATCAGTAATTGCGCAGAAAGAGATCACCGATACGTAACCAGGAAACAGATGTTTTTAAATCTACATCGAGCCCATATAAGGCCCGATGAAATCGTCCATGCAGCTCTTTGTTCCTCCATATTTCCTTGCGATCATTGACGCTGAGTATTACAGGTTTGCGCCAGCTCTCTTTCGCAAGAGCGAGCGGGATAAGTCCGTGGTCAACTGCCACTACATACCGATGCACATCCACATTCACCTTGAGAAAATATTCTCTAAGGTTGCATATCTCGCGGTTGTGTAAAGTCTTAACGTTTAAAAAACCACGACCACCAAACTTCCGCGGGATATACAACCTCATTACTGAGGAACGTGGATGATGCATTCGATATGCAGTAAGCAGTGTACGAACTCTTCTATCCAGGGCTTCCAGCTCATTCTGAGTCCATTTGAGTATACCAAAGGAGTAGGTAAGGACGGACATGCCCCAATCGTAATAGACACGCACCGCTGTTGTTACCGCCCAACAAACAAACAACTACAGAGGCTGGGAAGAAAGGAGTTGCCGCCCGAAGACATATAGACGGCCAAACGAAGCGAGGCCGGATAGGTCTGAGGCAGGCAACCCAATATTTCCCGCTGAGGTATGTCTTTATTACGTTCCTCTTAATAGGCTGCGAAGTATGACGTTTCAGGCGTGGCTAGGACCAGAGGCCTGTAATGGAATTTCATACAAACCTTGCAGGCCTAAGGCCGGTAAAGTCCTCTTTTTTAATTTCGATTCCACATAAATTTGTGGCGAAGGCATCGACACTCTGCCGTCGCTCGGCCGTCTATATGTCTTCGGCCGGCAACCCCTTTGTTCCCGGCCTCTGTAGTAATGTACTATTTCAGTACTTTTTTCAGCCGGCAGAAAAAGCGCTCCCGTAACAATTATTTCATGTCCGACTCATTAACACCTAACGTCTGTGACATACCCAGAGACTTGTAGGTATCGTTTGCAGAAAGGGATCTAAGTTTTGTGGAATCTTAGAGTTCTATCGCTTCAGATTCCACAATTTCACCTTTCTTTACATGCATGATCGCACATTTATCCACTCCAAATTTCATCCTAATGGAGGTACTAAAAGTTTCCGTTGCCTTTAGTAGCTTCATTAGTTGCAGGCTGTTAGGAGCAAACAATTTCAGGTCATCCATCTAAAGGAGTTGGAATATAACCTGGCCCCCTCTCCGCAAACAATAGCCTAGCCCTGATTCCTCTAATATAGTACTTAGAGGGTTCAGAGCCAAACAGAACCACAAGAAACTCTCTCAATCTTTATAAGCTCACCGTCATCCAGAACATGACGACACCCAGGATAGCGAAGAACCGTTCTCCATTGCCCCATACATGACTTCAAGAAGGTGCAAAGAGTTGTAAACAACTCAAGCACCCGCATGAGCCACGTATGTGGTACGGAGTCATAGGCCTTATAATCTATCCAGCATATCGCCATAATATCCCTTCGATTACGGCGAACCTGTTGGTTAACAGCCGTGTCAATAATAAGGTGCTCTTTTGTGCCACGAGCCCTACTTCTACATCCATTCTGAGAGTAGGATAGAATATTAGTTATATGGTTAGTTATTTTCACTCTCAGAATAGAGGTAAGAAGTTTATAAACTGTAGGCAGACATGTGATCGGCCTATAGTTTTTGGGGTCCATGGCACAACCTGACTCAAAAAGAGCAGATGGGTGACGCCTGTAGCCATAAAACTTGGGAGCGAACCTGATTCCGAAGCCGACTGGAATTCAAAGGCAAACGGGCGTGTGAGCTCCGGAGCCATTTTAACCAGAAGTTGTGTAGTCCGTCTGGACCGGCCGCTTTCCAGCTCGGTAGCGAACGGACTACAAAAGCGATGTCGTCTTCTGATATTACTATTGGCTCCATTGTTTCAATCGCTTCACACGATTGTCTGACTTTTTGTTTTGCATCCAGCCACCCTCTGTGTGATCGACGGGAACCGACCAAATGTTGCGCCGAAATGTGTTTGTGGCAGCAACATCCAGCAAGTTCCCCTCAGCCATAAGATCAGGTCGCTTCCAATGTCTATAAACCCATCTTTCATATCTTTGGAATGTACGATTCAGTGTGTATCGGTCACATCTTTTTTGTACCGCTTTATGCAGTTTGCCCATGGATAAACTTTCTGCTTCAAGAAGTCGATGCGCTCTGTGATTCGGGCTGTATAATCAGGGTGACTGACGCCAGTCCCCGAGAATGCCCGATTCACAAGGCGCATGACTCTCGGGCGTGTATTGCCTGACCTGAAGCAGATAAGCTTGCCAATGAGTGCCCTGGACTCAGCGATACGACGCTCAATTCTTCACTGCCACCTCGGCTTCCCTGACTTAGGTCTAGTAGCGGTGTTACATTCTGGGAATTTAACACCGGCTACTCGACATGCAGCAATGGCGGCACAGTACAAAATTGAGTATGTATCACCGTAATTTTCACTATTATCTAAATAACTAGGTAACAGTGAATCCAAGGCACACACTAGCACTATATTTCGCTTATGCACAGGCAAACGTAGTAAACGAGGTCTAATTTGATTGTTCATCGACGGATAATCACGAATGGCACACTCCAAAGCATGCCTAATTTGATTAATGTACTGAGTACTTACGGAAGCGACATTATCCAACTCACCATCGACATATTCAGATTGAGATTCCTGCGGAACCACTTGCACCACGGCCAGTGGTGGAGGAGGGATAACATCACTGTTCTGCAAGTCAAAGCGTAGCCTCTCAAGTACGGAACTATCTAGCAAGTGACATCGCTAAATAGCCCGCACCTGATCCGACAATCGTTGTGCCGAAAAATTAACAGTTGGTTCAAGATCCTGAAACAGAGCAAGCCCGCGATCACGGTACGCAGTGAGGTTGGTTCTTCCCCCTGTAGCTGCAAAATATGCCCGCATGACATTTAATTTTCGTTCATTGACAGCGGGGGCCCTATTTGAAGCCAGTGGGCATCGGGACTCCAAGCAGGTCGGTGGCCGGCCTCTCTCTCGCCGGCGCGCAGGTGTCCGGACGTCGGTGGGGAGAAATACTCGTCACTCGAACTGCTGCTGCTCGACGCCCCAGGAATTCCACTTGTGGATGGCTGTGGGGCGGAGCTGAGTGACGAGTCCGGGGATGTTGGGCGTGCTGTCCTTGTTTGTCTACCTTTTCTTCATTTTGTTTGGTTAAATTTTCTGACAGACATTAATGTCATGTCATCTCAATGTTTAATATTTGATTTTATGGTACTGTTCATTGTATTTTATTTATTATTACTATCCTATTTATTGATTTACTTTAGTTTGTGTTTTGCGCTGTATAAAAGGTTATTGTATTGTTAAATTTGAAATTTTCTTAAAGGCACAAAAAATGTCGACCATTAGATTCCAGTGTTGCCAGTTTCTTATTATAATATTCCCTGTATTCATTTTAACAAAACATATAAATTACGTTTTGAAATACATCTACAAAAAAATATATTTAAAAATATAAAAAATGGTGTCCCACCGGCATCGGGTACAGGGACCAAGCTCCTGGTGGTTAGGGCTCCAGGGAGAGGAACTTCCTCACTATACGTGCCGTGCCTAGCAGAACTGCCTTATTATTATTATTATTATGTAATAAATGAAACGTACGGGTAAAAACTGGTTAGTAAAGTTCTGAGTGATTCAGAAGTATCTAGAAGTCCGGTAAACATTGTATGCAAATCAGCGCGCTGGCCGGCTTTCAACCAAACTTTACTAGATTAATTTTGATCGCTTTTTAATATGCGGTGTTCTTAAGGCCGGGTTGCAGTGGAAGTAGATATTAGGGTACTGACTATCAGTATCTGCCGTGTCGCGAAAGCTCGAATGCAACGATTTTGAGAATTTATGTTTTTTAATAATATAATATCTGCGTGATGAGATGTAACTTTATTGTAATCTAAATATTAATATGCTCTATTTTTATATATTAACTACGACATTATTAGATACCGACGTCTTAGTGTGAAACGTGTTTGAAAGAGCGATTTGGAGCATTTTATAGGCATGTTGAAAACCAGCGCTGCGGATTGTACCAATCTGTTAGCTGAACTGCGGCCTTTTAGACACACTCAATTCTCTTCTTTTCTTTCTTTAAATTATTAATTGCACGTTTACTTGCAGTTAGGTTTGTAATTTTTACTTGAACTTTATGAATATTCTTTTTATTTGGCGCAATTTACCTACTATAGGTATAATCTATTATATAAAAATGAATCGCAAAATGTCTTGGTAAGCGTATAACTCAACAACGCCTGGACAGATTTCGCTAATACTTTCTTTAGAATATTCCTTGCAGTACGAGGATGATTCTTACGCAGAGAAAAAATAAAAAATTGTTAAGCCGTCACGGGAACGGGAACAGAATTCCACGCGGGCGAAGTCGCGGGCATCAGCTAGTTTGATATAAAGATGTTTAAAAATCTTAAAAGCAATTGCAACCCCCCCTTAAGTATTAAATCTCACTTTATAACAGCACTGTTTTTATTCCACTAGTTTCTGAATTAATTTTAAGTTATCTTCAAGTTGCGCTAGTTCTTAGAAAATGTTTTGAAATAAAAAAATAACAATAAAACATGAACTAAACTTAATATTACATTTTATTCTATTAACTAATGGTAATTAGTGGTATGAATATTAAGTTCCACTAATTTGGATATCCTGTTCGGATGACTTCAAGAAGACTTCTTGTTTGCCTAAGAAGGGAGAGTGCCGAATACCAAAACTGGATGCTCGTATTGTAGGTCTATTCGCATTGAACTGTGAAAAAATAAATCAAATTTTCTAAGACATTCTGCATAACACTATTTAGACTTTTAGACTGAAGATAAAAAATACATTTTATGTATATATAGTACTAGCTGTTGCCCGCGGCTCCGCCCGCGTGGATGTCGGTTATCGCTTAGTGTTGATATTCGACGCTATTGAGCTTTAAATTCGCCTCTCTACTCAACTTTGTCCCTGACTATGTACTCACCACTGTTCTCGACTTTCTACTCGCCTCTATATTCGACTCTCTCCTCAACTTTCTACTCGCCTCGATACTTGAATTTATACTCGACTCTCTACTGACTTCTCTGTTCCCCTCTCTACTCGACTTTGTACTCTTCTCTATACTCGCCTTTCCATTGGCCTCTCTACTTGCCCATATATTCGATTCTCTTTTCGCCTTTCTACTTGACTCTCCCCACTCGCCTATCTACTTGCACCTCTACTCAACTCTCTATTCGATCTCTACTCGCCACTACATTCATTTTCCACTCGCCTCTCTAGGCGAATAGGGAGGCGACTCAAGTAGAGACTCAACCCTTTACTGCATTCTATTTGATTCTATACTCGCCTCTCCACTGGCTCTCTAGTCGCATATCTACTCGCCCCTGTAGTCGACTCCACTCGACTTTCGATCTTTACACGCCTATCCACTCGTCCCTATAACAATCTCTACTCGCCTCTCCACTCGCTTCTATATTTGGTTCGCTACTCGACTATGTCCGTTCCGAAGCTCTAATTCACCTTTGTACCAAATTTCATGAGGACATCTTAAAAGAAATTCTTCCTTTTTTTTATATAGGACACGTCAATTTCACTTTACCTCGCCTGATGGTAAGCTGAAGGCAAAGTCTCAGGAAAGAGGGCCACCATTGTATACACGTGCCATGTTAACAATGGTGGCACTCAGCTTGACGGCCTCATCAGATGCTTTTTCACGCCCCGATTAAAGGACCCGGGACTGTAGGAAGAGGGAAACACGTGAGCTGGCAAGGAATTTCAGGTCTTAATCGTGTGAAAAAGGAAAGAGTCACCGAACCGCTTGGTTCTTGAAGGATTTTTTTTCAATTTAATTTCTATTTTGTTCTATTTATGCCATATTCACCCTTTTTGTGCCACTGAAAAATTAGAAACTTTAATCCCTTAGCCCTATTCCCCTTCCCCCCTCCCCCTTCCCCCTCCCCCTTCTATCCCTTTTTTTGCGATAAGGGGTAGCCTATGTCCATTTCCAAGCTCTAATCCATCTCTATACCAATTTCATCAAGATATATTCAAAATTATCAAACTTACGTACTCAAGCCCTATTCCACCCCTTCAACTCCCTTTTTCGCAATTAAAGGTAGCCTATGTCCATTTTCGAGCTCTAATCCATCTCTGTACCAAATTTCACCAGGATATCTTCAAAAATTACAAACTTTCATACTAACTATCTAGTCCTTATCCCCCCCCCCCCTTTTACTACATTATTCGCGATAAAAGGTAGCGTCCGTTGTCCGTATGTCCGTTACCAAGCTCTAATGAATCCCTGTATCAAATTTCATCAGGATATCTTCAAAACTTTCAAACTTTCATCCCATATTATCCTCCCCCCCCCCCTATGCCTTCATTTTCGCGTCATTGGTAGCCTATATTCTTTCCCAAGCTTCAATCCATCTCTGTACCAAATATATCATCAGGATGTCTTCAAAACTGGCAAACTTTCATCCCCTATAACACCCCCCCCCCCCCTTTAACCTCGTCTTTCGCGACAAAAGGTAGCCTATGTTCGTTCCCAAGCTTTAATCTATATCTGTACCAAATTTCATCATGATATCTTCAAAAAAGACAAACTTTCATCCCATAGCCATTATCCCCCCCCTCCTTCTACCCCTTTTTGCGTTGAAGGGTAGCCTATGTCCGTTCTCAAGCTCTAAACTATCTCTGTACCAAATGTCATCAGGAAATTTACAAAAATGACAAACTTTCATCCCAAGACTCTAGTCCCCCCCTTCTATCCCCCTTTTTGCGATAAAAGGTAGTCTATGTCCGTTCCCAAGCTCTAAACTATCTCTGTACCAAATTTCATCAGGAAATCTTCTAAAACGATAAAGTCTTATCCCGAGGCCATGATCCTCCCTTCTTCCCCCCTTTTCGCGATAAAAGGTAGCTTATGTCCGTTTCCAAGCTCTAAACTATCTCTGTACCAAATTTCATCAAGAAATCTTCAAAAATGACAAACTTTCATACCAAGGCCTTAGTCCGCCTCCCTTCTACCCCCCTTTTCGCGATAAAAGGTAGCCTATATCCGTTTCCAGGCTCTAAGCTATCTCTGTACTAAATTTTATCAGGAAATCTTCAAAAATGAGAAACTTTCATCCCAAGGCCCTAGTCCCCCCCCCTTCTACCCCCCTTTTCACGATAAAAGGTAGCCTATGTCCGTTCCCAAGCTCTAATCTACCTCTATACCAAATTTCATTAAGATATCTTCAGAAATGACAAACTTTCATAAAAACTTTCATCCCCTATTTCCCCCCCTTAAACCCCCTTTCTCGTGATTAAAGGTAGCCTATGTCCGTTCTCAAGCTCTAATATACCTCTGTACCAAATTTCATCAAGATCGGTTCAGTGGTTTAGGCGTGAAAGCGTAACATACAGACAGACAGACAGACAGACAGACAGACAGACAGACAGACAGACAGACAGAGTTACTTTCGCATTTATAATATTAGTATGGATAATTAAATTAACTTTGGGAGCTCAGTGAGATTGCTTGGTAATGTGAAATATTATATTATATAATTATTTTATTAATAATAAATATTTTAATTATAAATAATAATGGCTATTATTAAAACTGAAATCAAATTGTACCTTTTTCTCGCAATACTTGTTAGGAGAGGGTATCATAGGCGGTAGTGGAATTGCTCTCGGAGCTCCGAATGAGAATGAAGGCTCCCTTTCCTGTACGTATTTAAAATTTGGTTCGTAGGTACCCGGGCCTGGCATATCCTCCTGGCCGCGAGGGCTCTTACATCTGTGTCCGAACGTATACGCTGGTTGCCTGGTCCTGGAAAATAAAATAGAAACCAAATATAAGCAAGAGTATGATCTAATTACCTACTAGCTGTTGCCTGCGGCTCCGCCCGCATGGATGTATGTTATCGCTTAGTGTTGAGCCGACGCAATTGAGCATTTAATTCACCTCTTTACTCAACTATGTCGTTGACTATTTTTACAACAATGATCACTGCTCCGCTCCCTAGAGTAGTAATGTGCTATTCTGATGTATAAGCTATATTATTGCAAAGTTTCATATAATCCATTCAGTAGTTTTCAGTAGTGTTAGTTAACAAACAAGCATTCATCCATCTATCTATCCATCCATCGATCCATCCATACTCACAAACTTTCGCGTTTATAATATTAGTAGGATTAATAATTAGCTGCTGCCTATAGCTTCGCCGAAGGGAAATTATTATAGTCTTGCTCACGGATGCATTCGAGGCTTTCACCTCAGATCATTGGGTTCTTTTACTAATTTTGGTTTGGCTTATACGGCTTTTAACTGTTAATAAATAGCTTGTAGAATGTGCTATTCAAGTTGGTGTTAAATATTACTGCCACATGGTATACGTTGACGTCTGTCATAAAGGTCAAAATAGGTGTCAATCCTATAAATTCGTCATTCTATTCTGCCGGCCAACGAATTGTAACTTGTCTAGGGAGGCTGATCTTTCATTCGTCCGCATAGGCGACAACTTGGTCGAGCGCTGGCCATGGACGAGTCACAACTTGGTCGAGGTCTCACCAAGAACCCATGAAAGAGTAATAAATTTCCATCCACCTATCGTCAAGTAGGACGATGTGGTACTTTTTGAAGTTGGCCTTATAAATAAGTGTCTTAAACCTACAATGATGCAGTTTTCCTATGGTCAAACTTGTGCTACCGATAACTCGCTAGAGCTTATTTTTATTATATTACTAGCTAACCCGGCAAACATAGTACCGCCTCAGATATAATATAAATAAATATAATATAAAGAAGTTGCAATTTTCCATATTTTCTCACCGTTTAAACCTTCCCTGGACATCCAAAAATATTTCAAGACTAAAATTAGTCAAATCGGTTCAGCTGTTCTCGAGTTTTAGCGAGACTAACAGAACTGCAATTCATTTTTATACATCAGAGATTTTTCGACATTGTGTTAGCTGTTTCTGAAGAAACAAACCAATCCTGATACATAATATATAGAATTGTAATAAAATATATTTTTAATTAACTTGTTTCAAACTACGAGAGCTCATGTTAAAGAAATGCGGGTAGGTACTCTACAAATATAATGAATCCGGGCAATATGGCAAAGCGGAATTCGCCCACAATCCTTAACTGATCGTAATACTTATAGGCAATGCTTAAGTCCAACATTTATCACTCAAATTTTCCTATCGAACTAAGCCTTAGTATTAAATTGCTCTGGAGAAAATGTTTCAAAATGAAGATGCCTATATAACGTCCATCTTCAAGTACTTATGGTATAACATTTCACACATGGATATAATCTATTTTACGTGCGATCGTGTATCGGAGCTAACTATGAGATACACAAAGGGTATGTTGGATTGAACTGACTAAAATCGTACGTTGTATCATCGTATCTACCTCTGTTGCCGTGAAAACTGGTGCACCTTAGATCTGAAATAATTAAATCCGCCTTCTTGATCCCGCCAACGTTGGATTTCCTATAGAGAGGTAGGTACGGAGGGAACTCGAGGCCGTCATCTTGGTTCTGCTTCTGATAGTGATCTATCGATAAAGAGCAGTCGTCCACACGTACTAAATTATGACCTATTGGTTTTCAATTCCATATATTTTATTATGATTCTATGTATTCTTTAAACAATTTATGTAAAAAAAACTTACTTCTCGGGTATCGGTGGCAGGTACAAATTAGGTGGCGGAGTCCATTGGTCCCAAGGTTCGTATGGTGGACGAGCCTTTGGCATAAAACTGTAGGCAGGCGTGGATTTGTACTGGGAATCACCGCACGGTTGATAAGTACTGGGGCCGGGCGTCTTCGACTTGCAAGACAGAATTTCAATTTGTGGGGACACTAAGTTGCCCGGTATTCTGAACTGACCTGATTGATCAAATGAAGCATGAAAATATGTGAAGTTAGTGGTGTGTCCTGACTTCGAACGGAAACTTTCCATCAACCTTTTTTTTTATGTTTTCCAACATATACTTGGTCCCCTTGGTCATAAACCCGACTCCATAAGTACTAAACTATCGACGTATTTAATCTTTGTCGTTACATATTTTATTTTTATAATTAGAATGTAATAATTTAACCTTTTCGTCCCATTCCACTCACGTCAAACATATGTCCTGTCGGTAACCGCGCTGGCTTAATAGCAGTCTTAATACCGAACGAGTAAGCAGGCATTCTTTTTATATGTGAGTAACCTGGCCCTCCTAAAAAGACAGATAATTTAATTTAAATATGTTTGGTTACATTCAAATGTGTATTATGTAAGGGGCATGACCTGTGCACACCAATCAGCTTCACTTAGATACCAGAGGCCGCGGGTAGGCAGTGCGTATCTTAATTTTTTTGGAAGGAAAATAAAACGAAATGATAATATCAATGAAAAACTCTTCGTGTCATAGCTGTATGTATATCGGGTGATTTTATAGTCGTTTCGCAGCAGTTTTGGGTGATAATTAGGTGAAAAAAGCAACCTCCCCCTCCGGCTCCGGCGGGGGTGGTATCCAGGGAGATATCCAGTACGTTAAAAAATCAAAAAAGGTAGCAGCACATTGGAAACATAGAATTTGAGAGCATAGGCGCCGTCGTTTCGACAGAGCTGTAGATAGTTACTAGCTTTTGCCCTCAGCTACGCCCGCGTGCATGTCGGTTATCGCTATAATATCGGTTATCGTATAAATTGTAGCTTAAGTGTTTTATTCTGATGTATAAATTACATTATTGTAAAGTTTCATTAAAATCCATTCATCCATCTATCTATCCATCCATCCATCCATCCATCCATACTTTCAAACTTTCGCGTTTATAATATTAAGTAGGATGATGACAATGTGACTTACCTATTAATCCCGGTGTCTCGTACTGGTCTGGGCCAGGCATAGGTATTTCTTGCGATATACGACCCTTCCGCACCTCGGGTGTGAATATTTTCTGTTTTACAAACTTGTGCCTGCACTCCCATCCCCACGGCATGATTTATATCTTTACAATATTTATTATACTTAATTAAAAACCTAGGAATATATACCCTATATAGAGTTTCATTTAATTTCTTAAAGTATTAGCACAGGCTCGTACAAACAAACAATGGAAGCAGTTTGACATCAAGGTATTTTACCAAAGGATTATGTCAAGTTCATTTCTTTTTGTTTTTATATTATTTGTGTTCAGCCAGCGTTATCTAAACAATGTAATAGGTTGGTTATTGTATAAGGTAACCACTTATAATAAAAATTATGAAGCGTTTTCTGCCCAGCCCGCTCTGTCCGTACCGCTAGACAAGTGGCCTTAGAATATTGACAATAATTGCAAGTGGCAATTCGTACGGCGTTATGAATAGGTATTTTGACGTTACTCACTGTACGTACTGATCTACAAACCCATTGCCACTTGCCTAGAGGGGCAGGTGGTGCATTGTTATTGAGTGCGAATGCTTTACATAAGATCCCTGTTTCTAGTAAACCCCTCGAGTAGGGCCTATTTCGTGTATTTTAACTTCATTATTCAGTTAATATTCTATGATTATATTCTATGGACGTTGTGCACGTTCCACTACAGTCGAATCAATTCACAAATGACATTAGTTTCATAGTGAGGTGACATGCTTATTAAAATCCAATTAAATTGGATAAACTAACTTTTAAACTCTCGCGTTACATGATATATAATTTACGAAACGGGAATTAACGCAATCATGGTATAGGTACTTACATACCTTTGATTGCCTGACGTATCGACCAAGTTACACCGGCCGTGGTCACAGGCTGACTGGCTCAGCAGTGGACGCCCGCCGTCTTCGAATCCGTGAGGTAGTAGGTTCTTCATCTACCCGCACATTTTCAATATTTTCTTGTCGCCATGTACCGTCACATACCACACTCATAGTGTCCCTATTACGTAAGCAAACTGTCCGGTGTCTATCCGACTGCGTAGAAAAGCGAGGTTGCATGTTTTTCATCACTGGATTCCATGTTGCAGATAATTTAAAACCATCTTCCCGATTGAAATTTTTATGTTTTTTGATTTCAATCGCTTCACGTACAGCTCTTGAGTAAAAGTGACGTTCCTTGGAGAGGACTTGCGTATGGTGAAATTCAATCCAGTGATTGGTGCCTGCTTCTAGCAGGTGCTCTGCAATCGCCGATTTGCTCGTCTGGCGATTCTTTACAGGTGGACACTGTAACGGTAAGACATCCTTCTGTGTGCCCACGATGTTGTTTACCCTTATGCCTGGGGTGTAAACTATCGGGATGAAGTATGTTTTTACACTGAGCCGACTTTGTCCGTTACTCCCTTGACATAGGGCATATAGGCTGGCTGTCTGCTCACCTCTGGACGTCTACGCCTCACTGCCTGTTGCTTCCGTCGTCCGGTCACTTCATATCCGTTGTTCTTGAGTACCTCCTGAACATGATCCAGCTCTCGCTCCAGATGTTCAGGGTCACAGAGATCATACGCTCTATTCCTGAGTGAGGTCACAACGGATTGTAGGTGTCGGGGATGGTGATGAGACGTGGCGTGTAGGTATCTGTCCGTATGTGTAGGCGTCCACTGTTGAGCCAGTTAGTCTGTGACCACGGCCGGTGTAACCTGGTCGAAACGTTAGGCAATCAAAGGTATGTAAGTACCTATACCATGATCGCGTTAATTCCCGTTTCGTAAATTATAAATTGGATAAATATTTATGGACTTCAAACATCTCTAAATCGAGTGAACTGAATTGAATGCATTTATTCAGAATAAGTATTTATAGATTATGTATTCGCACTTACTACAACTTTAATAATAAATAAATAATTATTGAAATTTAATAATTAGTTACTTCATTTTCATAGACCTCCAAATTAAAGATGTAAATTGTGTTTTAAGAAGAAAAATATCACATTTGATTATATTCTGAATAAAAAAAAAATATGAAAGGAAAAAAAATGATTGAATGGGCTTGATCAATCGCAGGAGTCACTTACGATCTGTTTCATTTAATCAAATTATGGAATTTTTCGCAGTCTATAATAAATCCTTGGGAAGCTGAGCACGCGTGACATATAATAAGGCGGGCTCCTTTTCCCAATGACACTTTTAAGGTGGAGGCCGCTATTGAAAAAGTGTCTGATGAGGCCGTCAAGCCGAGTGCTAGCATGGTGTGTGTATGTAATGGTGACCCCTTTTCCGGAGACTTATCTTGACCATACCATTTAGTGACATTACCAAGACAAATTGACGTGACCTATATAAAAAGAACCAGCTTACTCGACTGTGAAAATGGGTTATCATCTTCCTCCTTCCTGTAGCAGCGCAGCGTTCGAGTCCCTGTTATTCGAATGTTGCACTTCCCCCTGCAAAACTAAGACTTACCTTGTATGTGTAGTAAATACTTAGTTTTTAAACAGACGGTGTTGGGTAACATCTCTAGTGTTTATAAAGAAAAGGGATTCACTGGCGTAATCAATATAGTAATGTTGTTTAGTTTTTTGAAACAAGAATTGTAATATGAATTTTGAACTATAAAGTTAAGGAATTGTGCAGTGGTGCACTTCTAACTTTAAAATATTATTTTGTTCCTACGTTACAAGGTTACGTTGTCGAATTTTGACGAAACTTCAAATGTGGCTTCTAAGAATGATCCGACTATTATGTAGAATATACTGCTTCCGGGGCTGATTGGCCGTGGTCGATGTGAAACTTGCGTTCCAGACGTTTCGTCGATCACTGCGGTCGACATCTTTAGTGGCGCAGGGCCGGGCGACGAAACGTCTGGAACGCAAGTTTCAGATCGACCACGGCCAATCAGCCCGGAAGCAGTATATTCTACATGCAACGCCGGCCGTGAAAGCCTGAAGACTTAGATCCGACTATAGTTTATGAATTAGCTTTAATAAAGCCCAGGATATCTTAAAATGGTGCTGATTCTTACAAAATGTTTTGAGGGATTATTGAGAATAAAAATGTCTACTTAATAATATTATTAGATATTCTATTAAATAATGAAAATTAGTGGCAAGTATGTTAAGTTCTACTATTTTGGAGTTCCTGTTCGGATGACTTCAAGTAGACTTCTTGTTTGCCCAAGTAGGGAGTGTGCCGGATACCAAAACTGGATGCTCTTATTGAAGGTTTATTCGCATTGAACTGTAAAAATAAATAAAAAAATGCTTAACACTATCCAGACCAAAAAGTAAGCCACATATTAACTATACCTCAGTACATACATTTTGGACCTAAAATGTACTCAAAAGGTGCTCTATACGCGTAGTACACGTTTCTTAGTTGAAGCACAGGGTGGCTGCGGCGGTAGAAATAAAATTCACCAAACGTAGATTATTACAAAACAATCCGCAAGCCTCAGATAATCGTTTGTCTCACGAATTAGGTCCAATATATGTGTCCTGACATATATACACATAAGGCTATTAATGCTATTATAGAAACTGAAGGTATATACCCTTTTCTCGCAATACGTGTTAGGAGGGGGTACTTTCGGCGGTAATGGGGTTATTCTCGGCGCTCTGAATGAGAATGAAGGCTTTGTTTTCTTTACGTATTTAAAATTTGGTTCGTGGGTACCCGGGCCTGGTATATCCTGATCTCGAAGGGCTTTATAATTGTTACCGAATGTATACGCTGGTGGCCTCCTGGAAAACAAACAAGAAACGATTGAAACAAAATTTAAGCAACCTAACCTAATGATCTTAGTTACTAGCTAGCTGTTGCCCGTAGTTAGCACGACAGAGTTCATTTTGGTACTCCTTTTAGTTTGGCTTATACAATTTAAGGCGTATGACAAATAGAAAGGACGCGGTGCAAACAGAAAGGACGTAGGACGAGTACAAGACGAGGACACGTCGTTATTTTAATGACTTTTCATACAAAATGTATAGAATGGTCGCGATGCAAAATTAACAGAGAGGGCCCGTACCATGAACACATAAAACAGGTCAATTATTGAATAACTGTCATATTATCAACTGCAAATTTAACTTTGTAATGTAATTTTTAGATGGGATTACAAAGTTATTTATGCATTTGATAAATGACAGCCGCTCAATTATTGACCTATTTTAAGACTTCATGCGGGCGTGTCGCTTGGACGTCCGCGTCCTTTTGGAAAACATACAGATTGTGACATAGTACATTGTAACGAACTTACTGGGAAACTAGGTACGCCTTAGAAAGAATATCACTGAGATATCTATTCCTAGCCCGAGTCACCATCCCCAAGTACCTAATAATTAACTGTGAGTTTTCTACTTCTAACGTTTTATTTTAAATCTACTTATGTATTCATTTAATATGTAACTTATGTAACAAAACTTACTTCGCGGGTATCGGTGGCAGGTACAAATTAGGTGGTGGAGTCCATTGGTCCCAAGGTACGTATGGTGGACGAGCCTTTGGCATTGCAGTATAGGCAGGCGGTCTTTTGTACCGGGAATCACCGCGCGGTACATAAGCGCCCGGGCCAGGTACCTTTGTCTTGGAAGACGGAACTTCAATTTGTGGGGTCACTAAGCTACCCGGTATTCTGAACTGACCTGATGGATCAAATTGAAGCATGAACATTTGTGATAATATTTTAAGCTAGTGGCTCGTCCATGCTTTTTTTCTCTCAATGATTTTTATGAATACCATTAGAATTACTATTTTTCAAGCTAACATGGCTGTATTAGGAGAGGATCACGTCAATAATTTAATTACCAGCATTTGAAACTAAGACTTTTTGATCGTCAGCCCTTAACCAACGAACGATCGACGCTTTTGTTTAATCTTTATCGGTAAAATAGATATTTCGTCTTTTCTCTATAAAGGTATAATATTTTTCAACACACTTGCTCATAAACTGGCTCTCATTTCACCGCAATTAGGTACATTGTGACACCTAATAATCAAACTGTGGCTTTTTGATTGTTATAATTCACAAGTGAGATATAGATTCTTTTTTAAAATCTTACTACTTCAATTGCTTTTTATTAAAAAAAGTGTCGATACACAAAAGTTAATGTTCAGTAGTACAAATAAATTAATATATTCTGTGCTTATTACTTAATACTTATTATGTGCTTATTACGTACATGTGTGTATTGATAATTACCGTACTCGGCTCTCTTAAGACCCTCAACTAACGGCCCGGGTCGCAATGGCGTCCCAGCGGTAATCACCAACTTCACAATTTTTTACCATAATGTACTATTACCTTTTGTTCCAATGCCTCGTACGTCGAACATGTGTGCTGCTGGAGACCGCGCTGGCTTGTTAATTAGTTTAGTCTTAAGACCGAACGTGTAAGCGGGCATTCGTTTTATATGTGAATAACCGGACCCACCTAAAAGAAAGATAAATCAGAAACGATTAGGTAATTTGAAGAAAGATAGAAAACCTTTTTATTCTAAATTAAAATAGTAGGTACCGACCATTCCAGACATTCTTAATCTTAGCGATAATCCTCATCTCACCTCGTAGTCTGGAGCCCTTACCAGTGTAACAACTGCGGATTAGGCTGAACTTCGATATTTTTCGTGATCCAACTGCCATTTGACCTCCAAAACCCAATGGTGATATAGAAGCATTGCGCTTAGACCAGTTGTTGGACTTATTAGGGCTCCAACTACAAGCGACTGACATAGATGTTCGTATGACAACCGGGGCCGATGTCGTAATGTGCTCTCCAAGGAACTACCAGACCAATGAAAATACCCATATTCATGCATACAAATATTTTTATAGAGCGCCTCTTGGGGCTTCACGACGGGCACGCCATAGAAGCATTACATACCTAAATTAAGTTGGCTTAAAAAGTAGTGCCTCGCACAACCAAGTAGATTGGTTATATTCCTATCTGCATATGTAAAAGAGACGATCTGTAGGTGAACCAGTAGCTGTGGATAGCCAGTGGGTATAATTAGATACCTACATTTCTAAAAGAATCGTTGAAAACACAAACCATCTGAATTTTTGTAGTTAAAGTAAGTGAGGCTTACAAAATAATCCCGGTGTCTCGTAAAGTTCTGGGCCAGGCATTGGCATTTCTTGCGCTATACGACCCTTCCGAACTGCGGGTGTTAATATTTTCTGTTTTACAAACTTTTGCCTGCACTCCCATCCCCACGGCATGATTTATATCTTTACAATATTAGTTACGATCAAAACTCCACAAAAATATATTCTTTAAAGAAATTGATGTAAATTTTTCAAATATTACACACATAAAAATATAAACACAGTTTGACATCAAGCATCAAGGTTTATTATCGAAAGGATATGTCAAATTCATATATTATTTGCGTTTGGCCAGCGCCATCCGAACAGTTGTATGGAAAAGAGATTTTAAATGAAATGGAATAAAGCTCGTTATAACACTGGGAATAAAAACGGTACAGTCAGCATTAGATCGATCTTAACGAACGAAGTACTCAGAATGACCTTAATGTCAAAGTCAAAGACAAAAATCATTTATTCTGTATAGACCATTTATACGGCACTTACAATCGTCAAATTTAAAACAAAATTCCAGACTAGTTTAGTAAATGGATCACCGGTTCGAAACGCGGTCCTGACATCAGAAAACTCCGACAAGAAACTCGGCAGGCATTTTTTTGGTCTATTTACAAACATTCGCTTAGTCTACTTAGTAGAATACAATAGCTAAATACAATAGTTTCCTTGAGTAGCATAATTTAGCGAACAGCTCATTTCCAAGCTAGTTTATCTTCTAAATATTCTTAGATTTTATAATAGCCTTTTTGGCACAGTTTAATCTTAATAACATTTTTAAATTTATTCACAGTTAAATCCCTAATTTCATTAGGGAGATTGTTAAAAAAGCGTATACAGTTGCCCCGGAAAGAAATAATAATTTTATGGAGTCTACTATCACAAACTACAAGATTGTTTTTATGTCTGGTATATTTATATTATGCCTGTCACAAGCTCTTGAAAATTTTGTGCTATCTCGAAAATGTATTGTGACACTACGGTTAGAATGTCTATTTCTTTAAACTTTTCTCTCTCTTTGTCATGAGATTTCTAGTGAAAACTAGGTCAGCGGCAAGGAACTTGAAGCACACGGCCAATGTGATGTCATACGCTTTCAAGCGGGACTCGATATTTTGAGAACTTGGAATGCCTGTTAATATCATAACCACTTGGTATTTTTGAATGAAACAAAAACAAGTGTATTTATATGCATAAAAGCTTTAACTGCCACAAACTTTTAAGTAATTTTGCACACCTTGTAACATTTTCCATTTAAATCAATAAAAACAGTTTGATTTGCTTTAATATCTTAAGAGCATCTTGAGACTTTGTAGTCAGGATTGTTTTGACGCTGACTGTTCGACCGTTGGAATCAGGAGGGCAAATAAAAACTCAGTGGAATTTCCACGGTCAGGAAATTGAGCTGCACCGGATATCGTCGCACCGGAACGACGACGTGCGACGGAGGAATGGCTTCCGCTCGAGGTGGGCCTCTTTCATTACTCCTCCATTTTTTCATTATTTCTCATTTCGATTCCTTAGCGATTTTCAACAGGTTTTGGTTGAATGTTTCAATGAGTTCATTTATTTATTAATTTTTATTATCCATGTTGCATCTTTGAATATCGATCCAATGTGATATTATTATAAAAATATTATATTGAATATAAAAAATAGCTATTGACTTTAAAACTACTCAAAGAACTAAAGGAATCCAAGAAAAAAAGGGTTCTTTAGAACAAAGCGATATTCAATTGGTTTAAGCGTTTTGGGTACGGGATACTTTATTTTAAGCACATGGTATTTAAAAATATTCAGATGTTATAATATTTCTACAATTATTTTGCTTGAACGAATGCAAATATAAAACGATGATATTCATATTGTTGGAATATATTATTTGTGATGACTAAGTAGGTGGACATAATGTAAATGCCTTAATTAGGCACCATATAATTGTAAATTTATGCGAGTTTGATCCATGGATAAAATGGCCAAAAATGCAATTAAAAAAATACATAAAATAGAATTCTATCAAAAAAAATAATAATCAGAGCTCCGCCGAGATAAGCGCATAGTACTATAATGTTTATGTAATTATATAATTAAAATGCATGACCAGCTGGTTAAATTGGTAAAATTGAGTATATACCGTTGGTATATTATTAATATTATTATACGGTATCAATTTGCATGGTTTGATATTCTGTAGAATGGAATTAATTACATTGCACGAAGGCATGTTATCATTTGAATGTAACTTGTAAATAAGCTTGCAAGTTTAACAAAGAGATCGGTTTTAACAAATTACCATTCCTGGTATTACGGTATAATCGAACCCGTCGCAAGCGGCTACCTGAGGGTGTGCGAGCGGGGGCGCGCGGTGAGGGACGAACGGACCCTGCGTCTCGATAAAAAGTGATTTCCTGGCGTTCGCGAGGCAGTTGGGTTTGAGACACCGCTTTGGCACATGGACTGATTACATTGACATGTATTTAAACTCTGCTGTTTTAAGCAAGTGTAAATAGTGACGAAGTGAGATAAGACTTTGTGCCGAGTCGTGTCTGGACGCAACGCGCTTCTGAATTGATATTTAGAAGTTCCTAATTACTTTATCATACCTTTCTATCAATACCAAAATTCCTAGGTTCGCTACTTTGACAAGTACTGGTAGATCAATTATTGTTTAAATCTGGAAGTTGAGACTGGCTTCTGGAGGCGAATGGAATACCTTCATCCCAATCATCTAGGATTCCGTGATCTAGTTGTAGGAACGTCTAAAAACTAGATCACTCCCTATTCCACGTAGCTAGTTTCAAGTTTGTTTTTCTTTACACAATTCGCGATACACACACATTTAAAATCATACACATCCATGTTCATCTTGGTACGAGCTCATGGTCTGCAGGTTACACTAGGTTTCTAGCTAGAATGCAGGTATAGACGTTCTATTGCGATAAAACCTAGGAATTCTTACGAGAATTATAGTAGTAATTTATACATTACGTTTGGTGAAAATTAATTTGTGCGTTTATTTTGTGTTAATATAATAATTGAAATTGGGGTAATTATACGTTATATTAACGTATTATATTTTGGTATAAACTAATAAGCAGATTATTGTGCGTTTACAGTCGGGTTTTATTCAAAATAATAGTGACAAGTGTAAATTATAATTATATTTTGATTGAATATGTATATTGACTATATACCAAAATCTTATACATTGATTAACTCTGCTTTACTTTAAAAAGTCAGTACATTGATTGAGCAAAAGGCTTTATTACTGAGATCATTAAATTCAGCACACAGTTGCTAATGAGAGACTAATTGACATCTCCGACATATACTAGATCTAACTCATTACATGATATCATAGCCAGGGCTATACTCATTGAAACATCTGTAGGTAAATTCATTCATTTTCGGCTCCTGAGTCATTTTGGACCCAGTACTTTGAGCTCAAGTTTGTAATGTGTAGTGACATTAGTTTTTCTGCTGAAGCCTATCTAAGAAATCAAATATCCAATTAATAACTAACAGCCAACCGTTGCTGTGAAAGTATACTATACTGTTGTTGGAATAATAAGACTTATAATCATTATCATTTTACCTTCATAATTGCTTCAGTTGAATCAGTAATGTCATGAGGTCTAAGGGTCTATCATTTTGTTCTGGAGCTGAACGCTAACACTGAAACCTACAGTACACAATGAGATTAGCGGAGGTGTTACAAACTAAATTAAATTCATTGTGACGAGTTGAAGGAGAGCTTGATCTGTTGATCAGAGCTATCGATTCTTCGGAATTGATCTAAATCTCGCTCTTCGGAACTTGATATATATATAATTGATTATTATATAATATATAATTGATCCGGATCACATATTATAAATCATATATGATATCTACGACAATTAAAGGCCTATAAAAATATAAATACAGCTGAAAAAGACGCCCAAAGAGGCCACACACAAATCAAACTATCACAGACCTATATTTTGAATTTAATATTAATTCATTTGATTCCAAATAAAGCCACAGTCTTGTCATCATAATATATATTCCATACATACATTTAAAGTTAAATATACCACTAAGGTGGCAAACAATCACACAGCTCACCTGATCTGTGAAATCATAATATATATTCCACATATACATTTAAAGTTAAATATACCACTAAGGTGGCAAACAAGCACACAGCTCACCTGATCTGTGAAACTACATAATATATATTCCATACATACAGTAAAGTTAAATATACCACTAAGGTGGCAAACAAGCACACAGCTCACATGATCTGTGAAACTATATAATATTAGGGGTTAAAGTATGCAATTGCCGATTTGTACTGACAAATTGAAATTCGTTTTTTTTTTAATTTCACGTATTTATTTAATCAAAATAATTACCATTATTATCTATACATTGCTGCCATCTAGTAGGAAGGTCATTTATGCCTTTGCGATAGAACTCTGGTGATCTAGATTCGACAAACTGTGTGAAAGCATTTTGTACTGCCTCCTGAGAAGAAAACTTTTTATCACATAGAAAATTGTCCAAATCACGAAAAAAATGGTAGTCTGTTGGAGCAAGGTCTGGCGAATACGGAGGGTGACGGATAGTTTCTAATTGCAGTTCCTGTAGAGTTAAAACGGCTTCTCGTGCTGTATGAGGTCTCGCGTTATCATGGAGCAATAATGGTGAAGATCGATTCATGACTCGGGGCTGTTTCACTGCTAGTTTTGCTATCATTATTCGGAGTTCGGCACAGTAGATATCTGCCGTTATTGCTTGACCAGATCGTAGAAAGCTATAGTGAATAACACCATGCTGAGACCACCAAACAGTTACCATTACCTTTTTATTGGTAAGCTTTGCTTTAGGACACTGTTGTGGCGTTTCACCTGGGGTCAGTCATTGCATTTTTCGCTTACGGTTATCGTAAAGAATCCACTTTTCATCACATGTCACAATTCGATCCAATATTCCTTCATTTCTGTATCGATTCAACAAGGCAACACAAGTTTCAACACGCATTTCTTTCTGCAGATCAGTCAAATCATGAGGTACCCATTTTTCACATTTTTTTATTTTATTGATTTGACGCAAATGAGTCTATATTGTTGGTAAGGTAACGTTAAACCATGCAGCTAATTCCTGG
Source organism: Eilema caniola (assembly GCA_949126895.1). Taxonomy (NCBI): domain Eukaryota; kingdom Metazoa; phylum Arthropoda; class Insecta; order Lepidoptera; family Erebidae; genus Eilema; species Eilema caniola. Next base: position 11,517,780 of record OX421463.1, on the reverse strand, counting down.
GTAGTTTGGCTCGGATCGGCTTCCACCATGTCTTTCAATTCATTGTTATTCACCTGTGTGGACAGCCTTCCTCGTGGTTCGTTCTTCAAATCAAAGTTTCCATCACGAAAGCGTTTAAACCAAAATCGCACGGTGCGTTCATTAGCAGTTCCCTCTCCAAACGCAACATTGATATTGCGAGCTGTTTCTGCCGCGTTAGTTCCGCGTCGGAACTCGTATTCAAAAATCACTCGAATTTTCGAAGTATCCATCTTTCTTGTCTAAGCTGAATAAAAAAAACAACTGAAAGTCGATAATCGAATGTTGCACATTTTTAAATGAAGAACTACATAGGTACCATGTGGAAAAAGTTTCACTCAAAAATCTCAAACCGTGAAGGTTCTATGTCAATTCGAAGTACCTATTACAATGAAACGGCAATTTCATACTTTAACCCCTATTATATTCCATACATACATTTAAAGTTAAAAGTTGGGATAGAGCCTCACACTTTATATACCACTAAGGTGGCGAACTATCGATTGAAATAGACGCTCTTAGCATTTGTTATACGAATATATACATATGGTCAGGAGTCAATATTGAATGTAAATAGATTAGTGTAGTAGATTTCGACGATAGCAATTTAGACACCACAGCTATATGTAGCGTAGGGCCGTAGGCCCTAAGTTCCGTTACACTATCAATTCATTATTTACAACGAAGTATTTAGGTACTTCATAATTTTATAACCGAACTTATCAAATACATAAAGAATAAAAAAAAACGTAAAAATGATTCTAGTATCTAAACCTCTGAAATGGGCCATATTTCGTGTATTTCAACTTCTACATTATATCTAATTATAATAATTGTTTCGTTAAAATTCATTGGTACGTACTCGAATATAATTTGCTGTAATTCGTTCGTCTTACAAAACCATTAGGTATTTTAGAAAATTTACCCTTATTTATTAAGTTAGGAACCTTTTAAGTCCTCCAAATATCATTTATTAGGATTTCAATGTCGATTCTGCGAAGGAATATATTTTATAAATAATGAATAACTCGATTGTGAATAAACCAATAGAAGGTTCGTTGTCCCACTTCACTTTCATAATTTATTCATGTAAGTAATGGATAATTAAAAACGAAACAATATGGCGGATGATGGAGCATTCATTATTCATGTCGTTCCCTGGATATGAGGATCATGGATTTTATAGATACAGGCTTAAAATAGCTACTGTTCCTATATTGGGTATGGAGGATATACCAGTATAATTGGCACTGCCGAACAAATAAAAACATTGTCAATGAACAATGATTAAATTTCTATTATTATTAATCTATACTAATATTTCAAGAGGAAAGATTTGTATTTTTGTATGTAACGAATAAACTCAAAAACTAAAAATAGACTCAATTGGGTATTTGACTGACTAGTCAAATTAGTTACTTTTTGCTAAACGTCAGAACGATAAGTTAAAAGGAAAATTGTAGATATGGAAAATTTATTTGAGACGTCATAATATATAATAGTCAAATCATTTACTATTAGAGATTGGGTGGATGATTAAAAATAAATAAGAACGACAAAATAAGAACCGACGGAACTGTTTTCACTCTTTTAATATTCTTAATGAAATAAGTTCAGCTAAATAATTTATTTTATCTACAGGAAAATACCCAATTCTAAACACTTTAAGATAAATGGAGGATGGGAATGTCGAGATTAAATACTTTATTGTAAAGTAGAAATAGAATATAATCATTTCGGTGAAGTTGAATGTGAAGCCATTTGAGTTTATTACAAAATTCAGAATTATGGTTGTATTTGCCTTTCCCAAATATGAACCTAATACAGAAGTTTCGAAGATGCCCAAGTTTATTGAGTTGTTTTTCGGTAAGATCTTGATAGCTGGTACCTATTGACGTAATCGTGGATTGGCAGGAGCAGAGATTATGGCGGTTGCAGTTTTAAAGGGCTTTAATGTAATGTTGATACTTAACAGTCGTTAAACTGTGATAATATTATAAAGGTCTTTAATATCCATACTAATATTATAAATGAGAAAATGTGTGTGTGTGTGTGTGTGTGTGTGTGTGTGTGTGTGTGTGTGTGTCTGTTTGTCCGTCTTCATGTGAAAGTAAAAGTATATTTAAATTCAATCTAGAACAACATTGTTGTTTCTTAGTGACGTCAATGAAGTGAAACTTGGTATAGGGGTAAATTAGACCTTTGAGAAAGGACATAGGCTATGTTTGGTCGCAATAACCGACATACACGCGGGCGGAGCCGCGGAGAAAAGCAAGTAATATTATAAATGTGAAAGTTTGTGATTATTCAATCACGCTGTAACAGCTGAACGGGGTCAACATTTCATGCAGGTAGATGGCAGTTCTGGGCTTCAGCTTAAATTAGTATTGATATGCACACTGTATTAAACACTGGTAATATTGGATATACCAATATCATAATATATCATTATCGACCGTTTCATCGAATAGATATACTTCTACAAAATCTCTTCAGGGCGAGGCTTTAAAGTAGGTTACTTATTTTTTGTGATTTCAATACACCAAAATTTTAAAGCATTATTGAGCATGGGCAATATTAGCGACGAAACACAAAAACTGATTTAGTTCCAAAATCGCACCATGTAAGTTACATGGAATGTAAAACACGTATTACACTATAAATACTGCTGCGTGTCATTGGGCATAAACTTGTGTAACCCAAGTGTAGAACAGGTCTTGTTAGAAAATCTGCCGCTTCGTTGCCTTCCGTGCATTTGCGGTTCACTAAACTTTATTACATCTTTGTTTTAAAACCGCGTACAGACATCTCGAGGCGTGCGTCGCGAATGGATCGTCTCGCATGCTGCGGGCTGTGTGGACGTATGTGCTCACACTGAGCATACACGTCGTTCGATATTAGCGCTCCGGATGCACAGAAATTTGCGTTTCGCTCTCATGCGAGGCGTGCGTGGTTGTTTGCGTACTAAGCTTGAGCATTGTGTCGTTTGGATCGCACGCATAACATGTACCGTCGTATACCTCAGGTATGAGGAATGCGAGACGAAGCGTTCGCGACGCACGCCTCGTAATGTATGTACGCGGTTTTTATGAAATAAGGAACATCAAACGAACGCAAGAGCAAGATAGCGGTAGAGTATAAAAATTTTACTCCTCAAGCAATACTTGAGGAGTAAAATTAAGTGTTTGAGATGTTTGGCTGCATATAATCGAAGTTATCATCATCTTCATAGCAATATCCCAGTTGCGGCCTGCACTTTGGAGCCCGAGATTCACTTATCATTTGTGATCGGTGTGTCGGTTTTGTGAGAACGACTGCCGTCTGATTCCCAACCCTGACAGAAAAGCCTGCGTCAGAAGACATCTATTGTTTAGAAGGCGCACAGAGCTACACGTGGGTTCCACCCCCTAGAATCCAACCACATGTCCTGATCGTCCACCTGAATCTCGTGGGTGGCGGACGCACGGACGAGAAAACTGGCGTGACTCTGTTGTACTTGACATTGGAGTCTCGCCATTAATAATTTTATAATACACTAGCGATCCGCCCCGGCTTCGCACGGGTGGTAAAAACGTTCCCGTGGAAATCCAATATAGTCTATGTTACTCAGGGTGAATGGTGCAAGAATTTTTGAAATCGGCACAGTAGTTTTTGAGTTTATTCATTACTAACATACCAATCTTTCGTCTTTATAATAGTAGTGTAGATTTTACTTGACATTGGCAAAATTGCGACGATTGACTGCAGAGGCGGTTGTGAAGAAGTTGAACTTGAAGAGCTCCGTGTTGAGGTTAGGTTGAGCGTCAAGATGTCGATAGAGCCCCTAAATACTCAACAGAAT